>OY744533.1:77676189-77696189 GCA_963556195.1 Sepiola atlantica
TCACGGGATTACTTTTACATATAAATTATTTGCCTTCTTTCCTTCCCTTTTTTAAAATCAAAACGTGGCATTGATTTTCACATATTTATTCTTAATTCTTATGCCCTAACTCAGACTTTCGCCCCTTCCAACATCGGCCCATACGTACGTTTGACACGATGACCCAGACAAAAACCTTTCTTTCAAAGCCGAATTACTAAACACATCTTAACCAGCAAATCCTTCCAACTTCCTAAAAATGTCTATAAATTGCTGCTTCTTGACGCGCCGTTTTGTTCTGCCTTCTCACTTTATTTTTAATTTTTATTTCAATCACAAGCCGGGTGAAGCTCGCTGCTTTCAGGCAAATCAAATTGATACGTGTGTGATTTTTTTTCCTTCATTTTACTGAGGAAGGCTTACAATAAAGACGAAACTTCGATGAACACATAAATAATACAGTTTTTTTGGCTTTCGTTTTGTATTTTCTATTACGTCGGATCATTATATCCTTATCTTTATTCATATATATATATATATATATATATATATATATATATATATATATATATATATATGAAAGTGAATAAAGGATAAGCAAATCAACACGAGCAAAAATAAACTCAAAAACATATATTTAATACTGCTACCAAAATAGTTCAATTGTTAAAATACAATCATCATCAGTTGGTAGCAGAACTTTTATTAAAAACAGAACAGTTTTCAAATTTATACAAAGAACGCAATTTGGAAAAAAATATTGCCACGTGTAATAAACAGTAGAAAGGGAGAAAGAAAGAAAGAAATGTTAAAAAAGAAAAAGGAAGAAAAAAGCTTAACCGTTAGCATGTAAAAGCCGATCGGAAACGCTGTAAGTTAATAAAGTTGGGAAAGAAGATTAGTAGTAATTTAAAATGAATGACAGCAAGGAATTAAACAGAGAAGGAGGCGGAGGAGGAGGAGGAGGAGAAAGAAGAAGAAGAAGAAGAAGAAGAAGGACTCAAAGTTGTAGAAGTTATCCGTTATCATAATGATTAAGGTTCATTTCTATAAGAATCGATCTGGCAGAATATGTAGAAATATTATAGAATCCTGGTCTTTGAATAATTGTGTTATTATGACGTAGGATTTGCTAGTTGTTTATTTGCTGATCCTTTATTCCATTTTTTATTTTTACGTTTTGTCTGAAACATTGTTTATTTTATTCCTCATATATATATATATATATATATATATATATATATATATATATATAAAATAAAATTTCCGATGAGATTCATGGTAAAAAAAAACAGATGAGCCTTTTAATAATGTAAAGACTAGCGTAAATTATTGGAACAAAACTATTATAGTGTGTGTAAAGAAACAAATGCCTAACAAGCAAAGTAGTTTTCCACAAATGGACTTGGGACTAAAACAAAATCCATATAGTTTTAATGGTTGAAAAACTTCCAAGACTATACATATATATATATATATATATATATATATATATATATATGTGTGTGTGTGTGTGTTTATATATATATACCATTATATTATCTTAGTTATTAAGAAAAACATTCCATATGTAATCCGAAACAGTTTATTAACAAACAAGTATTTTCCCCCATTTAAAAATATACATGTTTATGGTCTATAAAATTTACTAAAAATTCACGAAGAGGTTTTATCAGTGTATAACTCACTTCAGTCATGCTGGAAAACTAAGCTGCAACTAATATCCATACTAAATACCTTTTATTATTATTCCTATTCTTTTATTACTCTAATAAGAATCTGTTTTTTTTTATTCATGAGTTAATGATATATCATGTGCACTACAGTTTCCTATTAAGTTAAAATGTTCGACTAATCAGGACCATATTGCCAAATGCACATATAAATAGAATAATAAATTCACAACAACCGTTATTGTCTTTATTTATCCTTTTTTAATTTGTTTTTCTCTTTCTTTATTTTTTTACACCACTTTTTTCATTTGTTTACTTTCTTTTATAAGATTTCGGATCTATTACATATGTATCAATCAATATCGGATGAGTCATGTCCGGTATATATATATATATATATATATATATATATATATATATATATATATATATATATATATATATATATATATATATATATATAATTATTTGCAGTCAAATTGTTCGCGATATTCGAGTTATATTCTTATAATATCAATCAAGCAATCTAAATCTCATTCATTCACTGTGGAGGTCCCCAAATGCCGGAGAGCCTTCTACTCAAATAGCTTCTTTCCTCGTGCTGCTTGCCTCTGGCACTCTCTCCCTGTCCCCTGTTTCCCCGACAGTACTGACATGCAGAAATTTAAAAGTAATGTAAACAGACATCTCGCTGCGCGGATCAGGATTTAGGCTGATCCCCCCCCCCAACCTTCTCCCATTTTCTTTCTTCTTAGTAGCCCCTTACGTCTACAGTGGCAGCCTGCCTTGTTTGAGGTGAACCATGTTAAAAAAATTTTTTAAATATAGCATATCGAAATATCTGCAAAGATCGGAATATCAAACTTTTAAGGAATGAGCTCAAATATCCCACACGATAAGAGCTTAAGTATTAGATAACAGAGGGAAAATAGCAAGTTTTATTAACAGATTCAAGGAGTAGACGGATTTTACTCTAAACCATTTGAGAAAATGTCTGTTGAAGCATTCTTTTTTCCCCCTTCTTTTTTTGTTTGTTTGTTTTGTTTTTAACTAATAATAACTGGCCCGACATCTATGCAAATCGTAATGATTAAAATCATTTTGGTTGGTATTCTGCAATTTTAGGGCAGCGAACACATCTTTGAAACAATATATATATATATATATATATATATATATATATATATATATATATATATATATATATATATATATATATATATATATGGGTGTAATGTTTATATGTAAACAAATGGATCACCTTTAAGGAATCTCGAAAAGACGGTTGGCCTTTAGGCAATTGCGTGTCTAGTCACACTGAATAAGAGAAATTGTATCTCATTATGAATGATGCTATTCTATTTATTATTTCAATTTCAATAAGTGATTAAGATGCAGAAACACTGCATTATAAGTCGTGCTAAACTTCAAAGGCCGTATTTTTCGTTTATATATATATATATATATATATATATATATATATATATATATATATATATTAATTTTATACGTAATCCATGCTCACAGCCGTCATCCACATGGCTAACTTGATGACTATAGTCCAGCGTTCTACCACTTGGCCAAGACGCTCTGTGTAGAAATATGTACGAGTTTTATCACCCAGGTATGTAATGTATTTCTATGGTGATTTTCAGCTCGTTGTTATTGAGCTTACTATTATGTCAATTGTTTCACTTCCTAAGTGATTCAGATGCAGAAAAATTGCATTAAGTCATCCTAAACTTCAAATACCGTATTTTTCGTTTAATAAATATATATATTAATTTTATACGTACATAAAAGTAATCCATGGACACGTGTTTCTGGGTCACAGCCGTCATCAGCATGGCAAACTTACACAGAGATCGAATCCTCGATGTTGATATATATATATATATATATATATATATATATATATATATATATTTATATATATATGTATATATATATATATATATATATATGTATATTTATATATATATGTATATATATATATATATATATATATATATATATATATGTATATTTATATATATATATATATATATATATATATATATATATATATATATATATATTTATTTATATATATATATATTTATTTATTTATATATATATATTTATATATAATAAAAGTTTTAAAAAGGTTGAAGGCAATGCAAAGTTCCGGATCGCTGGAAGTTGTAAAGAACAAAAACTAAGCATTTAACCCCAGCGCTTCTGACATTATCTCGGTCTGAGGGATTTTTTCATTTTATTTATTTTTGACGAAGAGAGGATATAACTCTCGAAATATATTAAATTGATCCCTTATCATCATGACAATTACAGAATAACACTATTGCTGTCTATGTAAGTCTGTCTAGAAAAATAAACAAACATTTTTCGATCTATACCCAACTTATTTTCGTTTTTTTTTTTGCTTTGTTTTGCTGTATTATTACTCCCAGCAATGCTTCAAGCAATTTCTATATATATATATATATATATATATATATATATATATATATATATATATATATATATATATATATATATATATATGTATATATATATATTGATTTATTTATATATATATATATATATTAATGTATATATGTATATATATATATATACATATATATATATATTTATATATATATATATATATATATATATTCATATATATATATATATATTCATATATATATATATATATTTATATATATATATATATATATATATATTTACCGAATGAAAACATGTATTTTTGAGATAAAATCACAATTAAAAACGAATTCATGTTTTTGTTTGGATTGTTCGCATCTGCATCGCTTTGAAAATACGTATATTCGGTTTATTTAAAACAATTATGTCCAATTACTTCTTGGAATTTGCAAATTTCTCTATCGAGAATTAATAAGATTCTTATTTGAGTAAAAACAAGTATTTTTTTTAGATTGAAAAAAGAACATATAAACAATTATACATTTTTCTTTCGTAACAGCTGCAATATTGAGATCGATTTAAAGCCGGTTGGGTTTAATAGAAAACTAGGTTTTATTTAATACAATTTAATAAATAAGCGAAACAAAAATGTAAGTGAAAAGACATACGGGCAACGCATTGTATATATTTATATAACACTAGAAATATATTTACTAGGTTCTTTTCTGGTATATAACACATATAAAACATATATAATAATTCCAACAATCGGGCATGAGACGGCAGCTCAAGTACGTCATAAGAGTCAGATCCGGCCCAATAAATATAGTGAGGGGTCGCTTAGAGAACTTTTTTTTGCCTTGAGAGAGTGCAAAATCTACTACATACTCTAGTGGGAGATGATCTGTTCTCTTCCCGGTAGCCCATTTCGTACAGAAGAGACGTTGCTAGTCTTTCGCTAATCTATCGTAATTTTTATAGTAGGTGTTCGACGGAGTTTAAAGCTATGATTCTCACCTGTGAGAATACATTACTGCGGGACTGTTTTCCTACAGACTACAAACATAAGGTCGTTTTCATAGTCAATATCAAGAAACATCTTTTGAGTCGTCCTGTAAATTAAGCATAGTCATCAATCCTTTTAATAGTACTTTTCCGTTATCTAACTCAAAATCTCACTAACTCTCATCCTCGAGTGGCTTTTTGGTCTTGATAAGTGTTGAACCAGTAGTATATGAAATATTTATATATAGAATACAATGAGATATTATTTCTTCAGCAGTACGGTCTCAGAAACAAAAGGTTATACTTGTGAAAACAAAAGATCTTTGTGAATATTATGTAATATCTTTCAGAAATACGACGTAGTTTCCGTTCCAGACATATTACAAGGTATTTCAGCAAAATCCGAATCTAGAGCTACGCCAAGATTGCCGCTGACGTGGGCTGTCAGAAGACGAAGATCTGCTGACAGATCAAGAATCGCATCTGTTACTCCTTCTACCGCAAGTCTCACTACATGCTAATCACGTATACCTCCAAACAGTCGAGGAATGTCAAGGCGGCGATTTTGATGAACGAGCTGAATGACAGGTCAACCGGCATTCTGTGGTGTTTGTCTCTGATAAAAAGAACTTCGATCAGAACCTAACAAGCAACAGACATAAAGACAAGTGGATCTGCAAAGATATCGAAGATGTTCCTGTGTGAAGCATACGAAGTTTCCGCCTCCGTCATGGTCCTTGGCGTTATCTTCAGCGAGGGCGGCGTCATGCCTGTGTTCTTCTGTCAAAAGGGACTGAGAGTCGCCACCGAGGTGCTGAAAAGCGTGGTGAAGCTCTTGATGGACGAAATCGCTGCCGGATGCCTTACGTCTTCCAGCAGCACTTCGCTCTTGCACACAAGGCCGAGAAGACTCAGGCGTGGGTGCTCAACAATTTATCCCACCACTGATCGCCGGACATGTGGCTGCCATCCCTACCGACTGCAACACGCTTAACTATTTTTAGGGGCATTATTGAGGGCAAGGCCAGCAAGCACACATGTAACAGGGTCGACTATCTGAAGGCATCAAATATTGAGGCGTTCGCCGCTAGAAAGAAGGTCATGGTCGCCAAAACGTGTGACTGATTTCGCGCCTGCTTGCAGATGACCGTCTCCGGTGGTAGTTGCATTAAAAAAAATAATGTAGTATGCAACCCTACTTGCTTCAAAATAAACTGTCGGGTCTCTGCATATACAACTTTTGTTTGTATTGTATATTTCGTTTTAAGTGTCGGATTTTTCTGCAACACTTTGTATATTATATTATGATGTAGAGATACTGTTGTTATTTTAAGCGATATCGACTTTTCAAGTAAGTAACATGATAGTGCTATCTACCCGTTCGCAGATGATAACGAAATGAACACGACACATAAAAACAATAGTTTAATGATATCTATAAACCGGTCATTATAATTCAGTGTATAATATATCGAATATATGAATAACAACACATATATTTTCCTTCCCATTGCATTTGTTTAGTAATTTATCATTTTAAATGTCAATGCGAGTCTGACTATATATGCAGAACTAGCGAAAAGCTAGAAAATAGAATATTCTCCCCAGGGATTCGTGCCGGACGGGTTGATAATATAAAGAATATTATTTATACATGAACGTCAGCGATCTAATAAATAATCGAGCATGTGCCTTGGCGTGACCACTGACATATTTATTGTCTTAAGTTCTGCTCACTCAGTGTTTCATTTTAAAATCATGTAGAACATTTGCATTATGTCATGGCAACCTTCTCCCTGTAAATAGAAATAATGTGTGTTTGTACTTACAGAAATGTCTCATAACTGTTTAAGTTGATACTTACAGGCAATTCTCCATTACGACATTTTTACGAATTTCGAATTTATTCATCTATTTCTCTGTTATTATCTTTAAACTGAGTTAAAATAATGAACGTTGGTTTTACTGAAACTTTTCTTTCTCACTCTCTCTCTCTCTCTCTCTCTCTCTCTCTTATATATATATATATATATATATATATATATATATATATATATATATGTATATATATATATATATATAGGCAACCATTATTAAATAACACCTAGGTTTTTGCTTGCTAAGACTTTTTTTTTTCAATTTTCCGAATTGTCCATATAGTGTTCCGGTTAAATTGGTGTATGTAAGTTCCGAGGGTTTCTTGTTACATTTTTTTCCTTTTTCGCGAGTACTTTCGATTTGATTCGTCAAATGATCTTCAGGCGAGGTTAGTCTTGGTGTCTTAATAAATATGTATTTACTGTTGAGTTTTTTCATTTTATTATTTATATTTTTTTTTTTGTAAATTACAACTTAATTCGACGAATACAAATCGTTAGTACTCGCGAAAAAGGAAAGACAATGGAACAAAAAAACCACGGAACTTACATACACCAATTTGACCGAAAGACGAAATTGACAATTCGGAAAATTGAAAAAAAACCCATCTTATTAAGCAAAAACACTCCGGGTTATTTAATAATGTTTGCCTTAATACACATAATATATATATATATATATATTAAAATAAGTATTAAATTATTTTTACCTACATACGCCAGCGTTTCAAGCATTCGCTTTCATCAGTGTAAGGGATGATAATTTTAGACGGTCGCATGATTCGAACCCAGTTACAGAATCACCCTCGACTCTGCAAGCAGGCCTCCTAACAAAACGGCCACGAGATATTACCTGGGTAAGAATGGTGTATTGAAGCCATATTTATGCGGAGAAGGAACATATAGAAAGACTGCCTAGAGTTTTCGACGAACGTTGTCGCAACCTGACATCTATCTAAGTGACAGTCTATTTTAAACTTCCCCGAACAGGGTTCAACTTCAATCTCTTAAAGAGGCTTATAACAATATTAATTTAAGTAAATATAAATTATGTTAACCTACACACACACACACACACACATATATATATATATATATATATATATATATATATATATATATATATATATATTACTATTGTTATTCTCCAAAACACATACAAAAACGACACTGTAATGGAAATGTTTCGATCAATAGCCATTACATTTACGATCTCCCCAGGCAAGCAAAACAGTATAAAGTTGGGGTTTTTTCAGCGTATAACTTACATACTTCTCTGTCTTCAACAGAGTGTACATTTTTAGTGATACATATCTTAAGTATATCTAGGCCAGAATCCAGACTTTACTTCTGTGGGTTAAGTCTTGATATCTTTTTTGATACATTTTTTTGAATATGTTGACGGGAATTTTGTGTATAATGCTATAATAGATGCTTTGTTTCATTAAAACGTTTTGCTATTTGCTGAGTTAAAATAATATATATATATATATATATGTTATCAAATTATATATATATATATATATATTAGATAGAAGGCATGTTACAATATTTCTTTGTTTAGTGTAGTGAGTTGCGTGTTCTTTTAAATCCATTTAAACTGTTCTTATCGGCCGTAGTTTGCAATTTACTGACCAAGCCACTCATCTCTTACAAAGTGTCCCTCCATTATTCTTACGCTCTCTGTGTAGTCTTATCAAACACTCTTATTTTATACAGTACTAAGATATATATATATATATATATATATATATATATATATATATATATATATATATATATATATATATATATATATATATTAGTAGTAAGTTTTTGAAAGGCTGTGGGCAATGCAAATTCCGGGTAAGATGCAAGTTGTAAGGAACAAAAACAATAACAATAAATCGAATACGAAATATGATTACTATTTATTTTTCCTTTTTTTTCTAAAATCTTACATAACAGCAAGAGTGTTTTTAGCTGTTCGTGTGATGTCCGGGTGATTAAAACTCACTATTTGATATTTCGGGAAAAGACATCCCTTTGTCAAAAATAATTAAACCAGAAGAAAAATATTTTTCTTCTCTGACTGTGTAGAGAATACTACTAAACAAAATGGCTGCCAGATGTAGACCGCAGCAACATTATAGCAATCTCGCAGGGAATGTAAATTAAATTAAATTTTATTTTACGATTATGTTAAATATATGATTTGGTGTTCAAAAATATTTGTGTAATGTTGGTTAAGTGTATGGTGTTCGATAAACTGTTAGTTTTAATAATATATATATATTTTTTTTTATTTATAATTTTTTTTTATTAAGTTTATATTTTAATATTTACTTTTATTTCAGTGTGTTTTATCTTCATATTTTTATTTTGTTTATCTTTCTTTCGTATTTTAAGAATTTTAATATAAAGTAATGTAATTAATCTCACATTTTAAATATTCTAGATCTATCAAACTTATCGATAATCATCTATTAAAGAAGTGTTACTAATTGTGAGTTTCGTCAAATTAGTTTAACGAATTAACTTGATATATTTACTATAAGATAAAGGGGAGTAACTCTGGATTTTTTTCAGGTGGAGATCTTTATAACAATATATATATATACGGTAGTCTAAAGAGTAATATATTATTATTATTATTTCATTATTATTATTATTATTTATTTATGTATATATTAGTGAAATGTTAAGCTGAATTATTTCGACACTTGATTATTGTGGAAATGGTACTTTAATCAGTACCATTGGAGAGCCATGAATATTATAACTGTCCTGTTTTTAAATCTCCGAAACTATTACATGGAAAACAGCTGATGATCCCCGTGTTAATATTAGACGCTTAAGGTCTCCTGTTTTTGTTTCACTGTTAGATACTTAACCCCCCTTTTTTCTTTTTTTTTTTAATTTTTTATTTTAAATTTTATTTACTTATTTTTTTTATTTATGAATTTTCCAACGAATGTTAAGTCTGCAATATCTTGGATTTAGTTAGTTTCTCTGGGAATTTAAACTGCATTTTACTTTCTTCTTTTTTTTTTGTTAAAATGACTTAAAGCTTCTTTAGATTATATATATATATATAAACCGCCAAATGTAATACAGAAATAAAATAATAAAAAGAAGATACTAGTTCAAAGGGTTATATAACCACAAGCAGTCATATGATTCACCGCGTAGTTGAGAGGAAAAGAGAGCAAAATAAAGAGAAATATATAGGGGGCGAGCAAAACAAGACTAACTTTAAATGTTCTCTCTTTTTCCTTTTGTTTATGTGACTTGCTTTTTAAAACTCCCATTTTGAAACAATTTACCCGGTTCTCACATTTTTTTTTTTTTTTACATGATTCACCCCAAACAAGGCAGGACGACACTGTAAACGTAAGGGGCTACTGAGAAAAAGGAAAAGGGGAGAAGGATTGGTGGTTCAGCTTAAATTGGGAGCTGAGCAGCGAGATGTCTGTTTACATTAGTTTTAAATTTCTGCATGTCAGTACTGTCGGGGAAACAGGGGGCAGGGAGGGAGTTCCAGAGGCCAGCAGCACGAGGAAAGAAGCTATTTGAGTCGAAGGCTCTCCGGCATTGTGTTAGTCTACTTTAACTCCTATATTGTATTTTGATAATCAAAAACAGGAAATCAGTCGATAATCTGTCTCTCTCTTATGTTGTCCGTCTATTTGATATATCCGGCGCTCTTTCTACCTCTATCGGTATTCATATATTTTAAATTATATACCATGAATAATAAAAACATGTCCATTTGTTTTATCTATCATTAAAGTGTGTACGTCGTATAAATATTCAAATGCGAATGTACTTATTTATTTGTTTTCTAAATGCGAGGATGCATATTTTCGGAGTCATTATCGGTTGAAAATAAACATGTTGCTTTATTCGTAGTCTCTATACGAGGTGCGTATTTTCGTAGTCTGATATTCGTAAATAAATGCTTTCCGGAATTATTCATATTGGTAACTGCTTCCATGGCTAAACACGATAAAACAACTGTGCTCATAGATTCTAATAAGCATCACTATGTTTGGAAGTAAAAGTTGTTGCGAAATAATTTTCTAATCCCATCTGGAAAAGTACGAAGCAATCGTTTCTCCTCATTGCTATACTTTTAAAAAGGGATGGCGTTTTTGGGAGTTTGTTTCTACGAAAATAGGTCGGCAAAAGTTGAACAGGCAGATTACACATTAATAAGCCGATAGGTGTTAGATTTCAGTACACGAGTTCGCAAATCTGAAAGGATTTTATTTTTACTAGATGCGTTTCTCAAAAATTTAAAGAAATTAACAGAGTATTATAAAATTTTTAAAAAATAACAAACATATTTTTTAAACTAAGTGGCCTTATTTTTGATAATCTGCAAAAACGTAGACATAAAGGGTTTCGTCATTAGTTCAAAGCGAATTATTTTTGCTTAAAAACATAATTTCCAATTACTTTTTTACAAATAAAAAACAAACGTAAATTAATTTATCGTAGTTACTTACTCTTGTATACAAATATTAAATAGTTTTTTTTCACGAAATTTTACAAATATTATTCTCCGTACTATGTACAGGGTGGGCAAAAATAAGGGTCCTATTTTTAAAAATTCATAACTTTTTTATTTATTGATTTTTTTTTTTTTTTTTTAGAATAAGTAAAGGACCCCTTCCGAAGCAAGCATGAGCCGTATTAGCCCTAAGGAACGTACCCTCATTTAGAAAACATTATTTTTGCTTAAAAAACTCAAAACAGTGTAAAAAACAATACTTTAGTTTTTGTAAGTTTTAAGAAGTGTTTTTCGGCTAAAATTTGTTTTGTTTATTTCAAAAAATCTCGGAAGGGTCAGTCTACACACACATAAAGTTTGGTGAGTTTAACTTTTATTTTGTGGAAGTTATTCAAATTCAAGTTATTCAAATTTAAAGATAGGACCCTTATTTTGGCCCACACCGATGGAACTTACGTAAAGAAGGAAATTTACTGAAGTAACACCGCTCAAGAGGAAGGTAAGAAGTAGTAACTATTAAAGGAATAGTATGCTAGACATTCAGTAACAGCAACTGGCTTAGTCTAGGTGAGGGGAAACTCAGTAATAGCCCCACTCATTTAGTATCCTAGCCTTACATCTGACGTTCAGGATTTAACCTGGCCATTGGACTACAGAAGTTCCAGGTTAGAAAATGCTATTGGAGATTACGTAAGCTGTGCTTAACTATAAACTAATAACTATGTAGGCACCCTCTTGAGACAAAGAGCTTATTTTACTAAACCGTGTGCGAAATAATGGCTTCAAAATTGTTATCTCAGTTTTAAGTCATTGTTTAGCATTCTGCCTCGGAGAATTGAAAACGTGAGTATCAATACATATGTTATCAGCCTAGCTTAAACAGTAATTAAGACTTCTGCAGTTTCTCTCTTCTGAAATCTGTCACTCGGGAAATAAGAAAAGTTAATTAATACAGAGAAAATCTGTATCACTCCATATGACACACAGTAAAGGCTTGATAGAAAACAACGTCGGAGGAGAATAAACTGAGGATGACAGAAACTGCTTCATCTTTAAGTCTGACAATTAAACAGTTGTGTTATGTCTATATACTGATGTAGATATTATGGCTGTTCAATATTTCATACGTGTCCATTAAGTCGGTGTGTATATGCGTGGATGAGCCTATCTTGGATAATGTGACTAAATGTGCATGTGTACTTGCGTGTGTATACATTAATCTATATACTAGTCTATGTGTGTTCTTGTTCATACCGGTGTGTAAATGCGTGCATTTCTTGTAGATACTATGTCTCTATTTACTTGCCTGTACACAAAGGCGTGGAGGGCCTGTGGACGAGTGGTTATAGCACTTGTCTTTGGGCTGGACGACCCGGGTTCGATCCCACTCACGGCATGCGAATTTTCGGATCTGAAAACTCCCTCTGTCCACCCAGCAGTAAATGGGTACCTGACTAAAACCCAGGGAAGGTTCAAGGCAGCGGAAGGAGAGGGATGGGCTCCGCCTTCCATATGCTGTGCCCTAGACACGGTGATTCTTAACAAATCACCGCCGCTACGGCTATGGGCAGTGTGCGATGTCGGCAACGACACTCGTGCGCGTCCAGGCTATGCGACCTTTACCTTTTTTTTTTTTTACACAAAGGCAGTATTAGACATGAGATCGGTTTTTAATGTCGGAAAAATCCAGCTCCCCACGGAGCACTCTGGATTGTAACAAATAAAAATTTTCTTCAGTGTTGTAAGATTGATCCTTTATCGACTGGAGAGAAGAAAGATGACGCGTAATATCAGAACAAATACTACACGTTGCTCTACACGTGAACATACGCGTTATGGTCGTCGACAAATCTGGCGTGTATCCAAATATTTATGACTTGAAAAATCAAGTTAAATATCAATAATAAGAAGACAAAATCCAAAATGTCGTGTTCTGTTCCCTTTCTATACTACCTCTATCCCTCTCTCTCTCTGTTCCATTTTCTAATTTATCTCGTTCACTTTTACTTTCATCTCTTTTCCTCTTAAATATGGTTTAAATGGTATTATAACCTATAGTGCTATTACCTTTCTTTTTTAAGAAAGGATGCTAATAATTGTATTGTTTGAATGTTCTTTATTACTTTGACCATTAGTAAATAGTGACAGAGAGAGAGGCAAGAAAAAAAGACACGGAAGCGAGAGTGATAGAGGACGTATGAAATAAAAGAGACGGTTAAACCAACATACAATGCGAAATGATGATCGTGATAGACAAAAACTCAGTGTGAGATGATTTACTTCGTGAGTTAATTACAAATACAAGCTAATTAACGCACAATAGCGAATCCGCTTTTCAACCAGTAAAAGGAACACGCAAATCATAACATTGAATACGGCCAAGAACGGACTTAATAGTTCGTTATAAGCTTTATAACTTCACATTAGGGAAATAAATGGGTGAGAAAAGAATAGGTGTTTACATTATGCAGTTAAAAGTTCAGGTAAAACTGTGTATATTGACCAGGGCACGTACAGGTGAGACAATAAAGATGTGCAAGCTTGATAATATGTGATTGCTACGCAAGGGTAAGAGCGGCATTGCTGCTATTTCTGTAAATTGATGGCACGTGAGTTGCGCTTGAAGGGGCATGAAACTAAGAAGAATGAATACAAGAATTAGCGGAAAGGGTTTCCGCAGAATATGAAGAGGAATATACTACGAGTAAGAGAAAGAGGATGCTGAGAGAAAAAAGCGGAAAGAAGGGAATTGTATGAACGTATTGGTAATAAGATGAAATTATAGGGATGAAAATGAGTGAAAATGAGAAAAGGACGGAAAAGACGAAATAAACTATATGAAATAAGGAAAGCGGTTTCAAAAAAGGTAATATAGAACGGGAAGGATTGTGTAATAAAAAATAATGTAATTATAAAAGTAGAGAATAAAGAACGAACCGTAAATGAAACAGAAAATGAAGGAAGAGAAATAAAATCGAGGCAAAGTGATGAAATGAAAGTCAAACAAAAGAGTGAAAACGAAAAATTGTATAAAGGAAAAATAAGTAAAACAGCAGAAAAACGAAAAATAAGATGAAGTAAAAGTCTATAAGAAGTTAGAAAAGAACAAAATAAAAAAGAAAATGAATACAAAAATAAATGTAAAAAAAGCAGAAAATGAAAAAGACGAAGAAATAAAATCTAAAAGAAGTGAGAAACAAAATGATGAAAAATGGTAAAAAAAAGAAGAAAATTAAAAAACTGTACAGAAAAAGAAAAAGGTGTAAACTCTAGACGAAGTGAAGAAAGGAGAATATAAGCAGAAAATGAAGAAAACTAAATTGTGTATAAAGAATAAAATAAACTTACAAAGCAGGAAAATGGAGAAGAATTTTTAAAAAATATTAGAAAAAAATAGATGACCAATGGGCAACGCAATGAGGAAGAAGAAAAACAAGGAAAGGAGGAGTAGAACGAATAAAAGAAAAATGAATGAAAACCAGAAAAAAAGTAGAAAATCAAATGAAGAAACTAGTTATTATCAGTCCATCCAGAAGGAATCTGGGAGGCCAAAGTGAATAACAAACGAACATCTTTGCCTCAGAATTGACTTTCATTCCGTTCATGAGGTCAAACCGTTATTTAATCATTTCAGCATCTAATCTGTGTTTCTGTTGGAAAATTTCTGTTTTTTTTTTTCTTATTACATTCCCGAAGGGGAAAAGTCCTTTTCCGACGCGAATTATGTTTTTTTTTGCATCGCAAATTATTCCGCCTTTTTCGCTACAAAATCACGACAAATAATCCTTACTGGGAAAGAAAAAACGGAATAAATGATTTCGAGGGGGATTTAAACATTTTCGTTATCGGTAAGTAAATTTGCGAAGCGGGAAAAGTGAAAATCTGACAAAAAATACTCTCGAAAAACTCCAAACACTCGTTAATCGTTCTTAGGTATCTGTTTATTTTTTTCTTATAAGAATGCATTTCTTCAGTTCTTCAATTTGTCATTCCCAAGTGTTTTCTAGTCTCTAGTTCATTTTCGATTCTAAAAAAAGTCGAGTTTTACCGTAAACATTTGTATAAATTTGAACCAGGGATAGTTTGCATATATACAGATATTATTGCTTGTATCCGACTTCTTGGGTTAAGCCCTGTGGTGAATAAAATCTACAACTGATATTAGTGATACAACAAAACTTTTTGTAAACACTAATGGGTCACTCTCTGGTAGTTGCCAGTTTGTATATAAGCGTTGAGATTTCACTTAGTCAGGAGGCATGTCGTTCGGACTAATAATTAGAATCGCCGATTGTCAACTAGACGATCGAAGTTCGATCTCGGTTTGAAAGTGTTGCCTATCCAGCCACACTGAAGAGTAGTGATACAACGAAACATCCTGTGTGTATGGCTATATGTATATATATATATATATATATATATATATATATATATATATATAAATTACTTTCTTCTTCCGTAAAAATAATTGTTACTCTTATCTAAACATTCTTTAATAAGTAAAACAAATATTACTCTTCTTTTTAATATTAATTTGAAATTGTATCAGTTTTATTTTTGTTAAAATCATAAATATGTTCGATGTTTTTTTACCGATAGAATACGTATCAGTTAAGTATCCAAATTATTTAAGCCTACGATACGACGTAAATTGATTTTGAAACAATTCATTTTAAAATGGGTAAAATCGATTTTTGCTGATTGGGCAATTTCATCTATTTAAAAAGATGTGTTGTGTGATAACGTACGCACTAACGTGAAATTGTCTTAGCATATTTTTATATAGATCTTAGCATAGTCTTAGCATAATAGTCTTAGCATAAATAGTCTTAGTCTTCACATAATAGTCTTAGCATAAATAGCCTTAGTCTTCACATAATAGTCTTCACATAATAGTCTTCACATAATAGTCTTCACATAATAGTCTTAGCATAATAGTCTTAGCATAAATAGTCTTAGCATAATAGTCTTAGCATAAATAGTCTTAGTCTTCACATAATAGTCTTAGCATAAATAGCCTTAGTCTTCACATAATAGTCTTCACATAATAGTCTTCACATAATAGTTTTCACATAATAGTCTTAGCATAATAGTCTTAGCATAAATAGCTTTAGCATATTTTTGTATAGATCATTGTATGCGTCTATGTATAAGTAAAAAAGAAAACGTTCATTTAGGTCACTATCTAATTAACGCTTTTTAGTGAGAACGTCGATCAAAATAATTTCCTTCGCTGTTGAAAAAAAAAAGGAAATATGTCTGAAACACAATGTATACTGATGTTATAATTTTGGGCAAATATCTCTTACAGATACCTGAATTATGAGATTTGGAGATATACAATCACTGATATACAATTAGAGTGTTACGAATTGTATGCTATAGTTGTTAGTGTTCGAAATGTTCGTTTAAAATTATCATTTCGAGAACAAAACATAGAATACCTGCTTACAATGAATGAGAATAAGAATGCATCGTGTGCGGATAGTTTCTTTTATCATGAACTGTGTGGGTCAAGGCAGATGAGTCAAGGCAGAAGCCTAGTTAGTGGCTTTTACCATCATGTTCTGGCCATTTACGTTTGTTTTCTATGTAACTTCGTCTGTATGTGAGATGGTCGACTACCCAAGCACAGTAAATTATATGAAACCAGCGACGCAGAAAGACAGACAGTTCAAGAGTAACATGCAAAACAGAAGCTTGACTTAAAATAAGCCTCATTCACATGGTCGCGCAATGTTCAATGAATAGATGGTATATTTCTAATAAAAGGGAGAAATCGCTATATATATATATATATATATATATATATATACATACATATGTATATATTATTTATGTATAAACATATAATATTATACGAAGATATAATATATTATGCATCGATTGTCAGTATTTACTTCAACAGTGCTCAATACGTGAGTATTATTTACTCCTCTCCAGGAGTTAGGCACAAGGCCAGTTTTATCCTACTCCCACATGTAAGATGTGACCCAAGGTCGGGTCGGAAAGTGGGGGTTGAAAAGCCAGCGCTCGAGAGGTGAGCACTCTGACCATCAAAAATTGCCTGGGCAGCCCCGTCGGCATTCCCCGGTAGGGGCGCCTCAGGCAGTAAGCAATAAACTTACTCCTCCCCAAAGAGGGGAGGCGAAGCCTGGGAGGGTGGACCTCCTAGAACTGCACAGGACAGACCCATAGACCGGCGTAAATCAAGCCCCGAAGGCCAAGACAATACCGGTTAATGGGGTGTAGTATCCATCGGAACAGATACTACACTTTGATCTTAGCCAAAAGGCCAAAATACGTGAGTAGGTAATAGGTTTTGAAAATATATTTATTGCAGTTAAGCTATACAGAGTAATCTGCGTTTCATCCCTGTAGGGAATCGTTATATCTATATATATAGAGAGACGTATGTTATTTATATATATATATATATATATATATAAGATTGTATGCGACCAATAAAACCTTAAGTATTTGGAAATTGATGTTATGTATTTTTTATATAAGTGGTTATACTCAATTCAATAAACAAAAATAAACAAACACGTTAAGTCCATAAAAATATTATTGCATCATCTTTTCAAGTGTTATATTATGACGGGCCCTGTATTTCAAACGGGTAGATTAACTAGTATCAAATAGCTAGTTTTGTTATTCGAAAAATAGGTTTTGTTTCTGGACTCAGAAATGAGTCAGAGAAGTGTTTGATTCAGGAATAGTCAAAACAAATCTAGAAACATGACGTGACCTTTGAGTCAGAGATCAGAGTGAGACGGTTTTGTCCCCTTGGTCTGCGTGGGAACGAGAATCACGTGACCACAGAGAACAACAACTTAGTTTTTAGAATCAGTCGGTGTCTGGAAGCGAGAGTGTGCAGATCGACTGCGAAAATGTAGCCGGAAAACGGGCAGGGCCCCGCTGTGGGAGGGCCAAAAGATATCCCCAGAAGAAAAGAAAACAGCCCGAGTGTGAGAGAATCGAAGCCGGAATCCTCCTGACAACAACCGAACCGAAAAGTAAGAAAATGGTGTGTTGAGAATAAATAAAACTGTGTGAAATGTTCCCTCAAGAAAACCCGGGTCTCGTTTGTTCCTTTTGTCTGAGACATACTTCTTCCTTTGATCGAGACGACACAGCGGCGAAGACTAGACGAATCACAGGCCAAGGAGAAGAGAACAGAAGAAATTAAGGTAACCTTTGAGATCTATTTGAGATTTGTTTGAGAACTGTTTTAAAGACGTTAAGACACGTAAAAAGATTCGTAATTGAAAAAAGGCTTGAGATGCCGTAAAAAGATTTGTAATTGAAAAAAGGCTGAGATGCCGTAAGTTGATGAGTGAAGATTTAGGACTGTGTTTACGAAATTTATATAGAAAAAGTGATATACAGTCGAATCTTATAGAGTAAAATGACCTATAGAGTAAAATGAAAACGTTTAATGAAAATGACTATGAGAATGTCTAGATGTAAATTGTATCATCGGAGGTGCTGGGGGGGGGGGGAGAGATTGAGATCACCATTAATCGTCTCGTGAACGTTACGCGTTATTTTCGGCCGGTGAGGTGATTTTGGAGAAATGCCTCAGTCCGGAAAGATTTCTGCCTGAAGTAATAAAGAAGTTCTCTCTCCCCACCTTTGCTCTCGTGACGTTTAATGTGAGCGTGTATGCAACACAAGCACTATATCGAACAATTAATCCGATACATTAATTTATTCCCAAAAACGACAACAAAAAAGCACCGTAATTTCACAAACCCAAACGGCAAACTTCATAGCCGCCCCTTTCGTATTTTTTCAGACAAGGTAAAACAATAACATTACAAATCCAAAAAAGAACAGATGAATAAATAAATAAATAAAACTTGCTAACAAATAAATAAATAAATTTAAAAAAACTTGCTAGGGAATAAAATGATGAACTTTCATACACGAACTAACATCGATCTCCCTTAATTCTTAGTTAATCACTATCCCACACCGTTTTTTTTCGGGGACACCCTCAGAGATACACCGTTTTCTGTAATTGTTGACGCGATTTCCTATCGGGACATGACTACAATCATTTCAGCTTGCCGATGATTCCACTGGGAACAGAGATTTACTAAAGATGTCTAAATCTGCCCTTTTGGATGAAACCTCGGTACATTGCTGAAATATGTAATATACAGTCTCTTAATGAATTATATTAGCTCTCTTATATGATCGAGCACGTTATTTGATTTGTTTTCATATACAACCTGACACACTATATATATATATATATATATATATATATATATATATATATATATGTGTGTGTGTGTGTGTGTGTGTATATGAATGTTCGTATTTGCATATGTTCCCTCTCTACATAGATTTAAATTTATTATACCCTATGACTATATATATTACTCAAAATTACAGATCTTCTCGTTGTGTTGCAATCTTTAGCATTTTCCTCATTATAAATCCCACACAACAACGGGGTAAAACGTTGAGTTTAAAGTCTTCTGCTTTTCCTTTTTAATGTATACCGTCGTATTTATATAATACTTATAT
>OY744533.1:77698689-77846189 GCA_963556195.1 Sepiola atlantica
ATCCTCAAAAGCTATGAATGGATATAGATGGTTAAATCTGATATAGTACTTTAATTTAGGACTATTTTCAGGCTGTGAAAGGGTTTCCATGAATGTAAAATAGCCAAAAACTATTGGCCTGCACCTTCTGAATTTTGCAAAATTTTCAAAATGTTTGAATCTTTTGTGTTATTTATGTATAAATGAACACAAAAAATACTACTCGCATGAATCTGAAATGTTCACCTATTACATCCTACCCCTACTAAAATGGGGCATTTTTCGTCATGCACGCATTGTTAATACTCGATTTCATGTGTATTCGTACACAGTAAAAATCAACGTGAAACAAAGATAATGACACCAACAAAATACTTACATGAAGTCAACAAGGTTAAAATTATATCTGATAATGAAATTTCTTCTATATTTATATTAGATTTAGAAGTTACTCTTTTTAATATATCTTCTTACCTATCTCAAGATAAGTAAATATTTCTATCGGTCGCTGAAATATAAATATTTGTTTCTTCTTTTGCCTCAAATGAAAGGGATCATCATGATCATCATAATCATTATAATCATCATCATCATAACCATCACCATGATCATCACCATCACCATCATCATTCTAATGATTGCTGCAATATTTCAGATCTGATAATTCCGTGGAATACATAAATGAAATACTGAAAAAAGCAGGGAGACGCTTTACGTTAATATATCGTCCATGATAAATAACCGAAAATGAAAGTTATAACGGGAAAATAAAAGTTAGTTATTTTTTGGAAAGTAATTAATTGTCCCTTACCTCACAAAATAATCTGTAAAATGTATATACTTACCCATTTAATTGGTTTCAGAAATAAGACTTGATATTGTGAGAGGGTTATATCGTTCAACCCTTTATTGTTATTATTTATCAAAATGAAGACTGTAGGCCGGATTAAATATAAAATTCGCACAATTTATATTAAAATAACAGTTTCGTTCTTTAGAACATGGACGAATTTCTGTCTTATCTGACTGCCGAAGTAGACTCTTTTCGTTACCTTTTTTATTAAAGCAATTCGCGTTAAAGTCTTGGAAGAATTACCGGCTTGATTTGATATACTACTAGCGGAACCCGTCGCCCGGCGTTGCACGGGAGAAAGTACTATATAGTGCATGACGTCCAATAAAAAAAACGGCCTATACTTACCGTGTTGGCGAATTTTTGAATTAAAAAAAAAAGAAAAAAGTGGGATCGAACGCTGAAACAGTCGATCATGAACCCTGCCTTCTTAACCACTGCGGCACAGTTTCGACTTAAAATAAATGTGAAAATAGGCCAAGTCATAGGTAGAATGAGAAAGAACGTAATCTGATATTCGCGGAAAATCATCGGAGTGAACGGGAGCAGTCATTAAGTCTTTACGTATTGCTTTATATTATGTAGTAAATTAATACCAGGCAAATAATAAATGAGGACGGACTGTTTTGTGAAAAGTAAACTGTGTTTATTAGTTCCCGGTGTTGATGAGTGGAGTGACAGTACATAATTGATAGGGAGGAAAGTTTTTGCTACCACCTATATGGAGTTGGTGTGTCGGAGAGTCGGAGATGGCGGGCCAAATGTAATATTTAGTGTTAGCTGGAAAAAAATAATAACAAATGTACTAAAACACGCTCGAGTCAATAAGTGTAATGTAATGGTGAGTTTAGTAGCCTGTGATGCATGTGGTTATTTCCCTATTCTCCGAGAAAGTACAGGGGGAAAATCGTCTTAACTTTATATATTAGATAAAGTAATGGGCATATATGTTGAAGTTATCATGCACGTATGAAAGTTCCCCCATTTTTCTGTAATATTTACCGAGCAGGCATTAGTTTGATTCCTAACCTTTTTTGACTAATTCATCTGTAGTAATGGCTTCAATTCTGTCTCAGACAATGCGGGCTTGTAGATTAGTTAGATGCTTCTTGTGATGCTAAACGCGTGTCCGTAGGATGTCTTAACATCACAATAATCTGGGTATAAAGGTCGTCATCGTTGTCTAACACCTCTGGCGATATTAGTCATTGTTAGCAATTTTTCATTCAGACTGCCTATATATCTACGTATAATCGAAAATCGAATTAATATCATTCCATACAAAGTGGCCAATGCAATTTTCCCGAATATGTAATAATAAAAATATATTATGAATGGCTACCAAAATGCAATTATATTTCGATCTCAATATTTTTATATATATATATATATATGCGTATATATATATATATATATATATATATATATGTATGTATATATATATATATATAGATATATATATATATATATGTATATATATGTATGTATATATATTTACATATGAGAGATAGAAAGAAAGATAGATAGATAGATAGATAGATAGATAGATAGATAGATGAATGGATGGATAGATAGATAGATAGATAGATAGATAGAATAATATATATATATAGAGAGAGAGAGGGGGGGAGAGAGATAGATAGATAGATAGATAGATAGATAGATAGATGGATGCATGTATATATATATATATATATATAGATAGATAGATAGATAGATAGATAGATAGATAGATAGATAGATAGATAGACGAACAAAAGCATGCGTATAAATATATTTAGAGAGTGAGCGGGAGGGAGAAACAGGGAGGCAAAGAGAGAGAGAGAGACATTGATAGATATATTTTAGATGAAATAAGATCGACATGAAATTAACTGTAAAGATCCCTAAGCACCTTTGATGTCATATAATATATCTGACATGTTGTTATGACCTGTGATATTCAATAATCCATTTCTATCTTCGTTGCAGAAAAAGAGAATATGTCCTCGTTTTGATTCCAAAAAGTTGTCTTTCTCTGGTTGTGTACCAATTTTATGAGAACTCCTGGCATAAGCATACATGTTTAAACACACATATTGTATTTGTTTTTAATTACTAGTTTTTATTCATAGATAAGTCCTTGTATCTCTATAAGAGGCTTTGTCGGTCGGTCGGCATGTGACGATTCAGTTTGAAATCGCATTTTAATCGCTCAACGCGCAGATTAGACGGATATTATTTTAGATGCGTGCAAACATGTCTAAACGAGCCTCTGTCCGTTGTTCGTCAGCTCATGTTTAGTCGTAAACATTATGTATCGCATTTTTTAGATGAGGATTTCCATTTGAATTATTTGGATTATTAGGACTATTATTCTCATCTTGGATGTTATTCTCACAACGTTTCGGCCGATGTAACTTTCGACCTTCTGCCGATGCACCTGGTCAAACTCTTGAATTTTTGGTAGGTCGAACTCGAAAATATATACCAAATTTCAAACTGAACCCCGTATTTACTCCACTAGGGTATATCGTTCTCGTTCCGTCAGCCCTAACGCAGTAGAAGTCCTAAGTATTTTTTTGTTTTTTTAATTTTATTCTTAGCTATTATTGTCGGTATTGAGAATTGAACCTTCAACCTCACATGTGTTCGTTGCGCCACGCGTCCATGTGGTCAAAAGTAATAAAATGAAGCGTTCAGTTCGAATTTCTGTATAGATCCCCGAGTTTTACTTAAACACATATCCGATTTCGACATGACATACCTAAAGAAGATCGAAGGTTACATCGGCCGAAACGTTGAAAGATTAACATTCAAAATAAGAATAGTATTCCGAACAATCCAAATAATACAAATGCAATATCATATTCATCGATCTATCACTCTTACATTTGAAATATACTTTTCGTTTGTCTGTCACGCTAAAGTTTGATATAGTCTTTACCTCGCCTAACGCGCAGATTAAGTAACGGCACTTTCAGAATACCCGTTCGCGTTCGTCTGTTTCTACCTGACAATTTCATTCAAGAAACGAGGTAAAGCGATTTAATGTAAACTTAAATTTAAAATTCAATAAGTAAATCTTTTTGAACGAATGTAAATCCGGGAGGATTAACGGCGGTTTTATGGCGGTGCCGAACTTCTTTAAAATAAATGCTGGCGTTTTAGAAAACAAAAAAAATTATATAATTCTTTCATAAGCGAGGAAATTAAATCAGCTAAAATATTTCTCCAAAGTATTAAACCCTAAAAGATTAATCGCAAAATGCAATTGGCATTTAAAAAATCACATTTTCTGATTCTGTTACCATTATTTGTATTTTTTTTTTTTAATATTACGAATTGATGCTGTGAGATTTATCGATAATAACAATGCATAATATATTGTGATCAATAATAATAATAATAATAATAATAATAATAATAATAATAATAATAATAATAATAATAATAATAATAATAATAATAATAATAATAATAATAATAATAATAATTTATGAATTGAACCACAATCATAAGCCAGAAGTAGTACAAGAAAACGACAATGTCAAACGTTTTTAGGACATGCGCATACAAACTGATAAGGTTCTTGCACATTCCAAACACGACTTAGTATTTCTAAACAAAAACAAAAGAACTTGTTTAATCATTGATATAGCCTGACCCTGCGATACCAGAGTGCAGGAGAAAAAACACGAAAAAAATATATATCAAGATCTAAAATGGGAATTAATTAGACTTAGGAAATATAAAGAAGTAAAGGTGATCCCCGTTGTAATTGGAACGCTTCGAACCATAACGAAAAGCCAACATAAATGGCTTAAACAGATTGCCGAGACAATTTCTTTTCCAATTCTGCAAAAGTCTTGCCTGTTATGAACGGCGAAAGTGTTAAGGTATCGCTTGAATGTTTAAAGTCAGGGGAATTGACTTGATGTTCAAAAAAGACAACTCCAACTTAAAACATCCAAAAGTTGAGACTACTATGAAATAATAATAATAATAATAATAATAATAATAATAATAATAATAATAATAATAATAATAATGTGAAGAAGAAGAAGAAGAAGAAGAAGAAAGGGAATAAGGAGATAAAGAAGGGCATGTATTCTTACGATGCGTCCATTCAATTTCCTTTTTTATTTACTTCAGTTTTCCTTCTCAGAAATCAACACTCAAATTATTTAAGAGATAAATTAATATCCAAGTGTTTAATCAAGATTATTTTCTACTTCTCAAATGTTTGGTTAGTAAAGCAATTAACAGCAATTTTCCTCTCCTCAATTGATCAATTAACTATGTTATATTTGATCTTTACTCTGGTCTTTTACTTGGTCTTACCAGATTCCAGGACAAGAAAGTATTTAGTTTGGTGGGGTATTCAGCTTGTGATGTTACTTGAGGTGGCATAACTAGAAGAACGGGCACAATTACTCGTATGAACCAGTGCATAGGGGATCTTAGTTGGACGTTGAATTCTATGTTATTTTGAATATTTGGGCATAGAGTACTTGAGGGGTGAAGTATCCTCATGCCAGGTTGTTCTGATAAATCCCTGGGCAGAGTGACAAAGGACCCTCAAGGATGGTGTCTGGAAGACATCTATATTTTCCCCCAGTCTGTATGTTTAGCTATGAACACGCTATTTACAACTTAATCGTAACACAGCAATAAAAATGCCATTTAAAACATAAGCGTGACAGAACACCAAAGATGCTATTTTCAAATAAAGAAAAAAAGGTAAAATAAAATGCTATTGAAATTTAAATGTTATCAAATGTGTCAAATATTTCCCGTTGTTTTGAAACATTTCAAATACTGATTTCCAAATATCCCTCCGGATCATTACATATGTTTTTTTGTTTTTTTAAATTATGATTAATCCGAATTGAGATTCAATGTTTACGAAGCCTGACCCTTTCCCGTTAATGAAGATTCTTAATTTGTTCCTACATCGGTTGGTTGACCAGTCGAGCCTTAAATAAGCATCCACCAATCATTTGACAGGTAATTTCATTTAAAACGAAGAAAGTTGATTTTTGTGACGGGTAATTTAATTGCCAATTATTCGAGAGAGAGATTATGAAAAACACACTAAGAAATAAGAAGCAACTCTAGATAAGTCTCTTTACTCAGATCCATAGTCAGTCAACCGTTTAAAAAGTGATGTGATAATTCCATGATAAATGCCAGTATACTGAAATCATATGCCCTTAATAGGGTTAAGAAGAAAATTCATATACACTAAATGTATAAAAGCAAAGAAATTCCCAAATGTTTACACTTTTATTGTCATTAAGGATATGACTACATATCAACCAAACCATTTCATTATCACATCACTACAGTATAAATCTTTATGCATGAGTGGATGAAGTGTGTGAGGTGCGCTGAAGAAAAAATCCTACCAGTAAAATACATAGCCCTGTTGTGCTCGAATAACCTTAATGACAATAAAAGTGTAAAGATTTGGGAATTTCGTTGCTTTTGTACATTTAGTGTATATGAATGTTCATCTTAACTCTATTAAGGGCATATGATTTCAGTATACTGGCATTTTTCATGGAATGTCACTACTTTTGTAAAGGCTATGCCTCAATATAATGCCTTATCATAACTGATATAGTTGGTTGTTTGTACTAATCAAGGTATATGGTAAACTGAAATTAAAATGGTATCAACTAGACACAAGAACCTCTATATTTGCCAAAAATCAGCTGAATCCATCAAATAGTCGATAAGATATAGAATAAAGTGTATGAATACTGGTCATTTTTAAGGTTATTTGGAATTTTCTGGAAAACTAAGGTATATGGTAAACTGAAATTAAAATGCCATCAACTAGACCCTAGAACCTCTATCTCCGCCAAAAATCAGCTGAATCCATCAAATAATTAATTAGATACAGGGTGGCACATACGTACGTACTTACGTACGTACGTACGTACACACAGATAACATTATTTCATCATTGAAATTTCTGGATCTCTGGGTTGCCTTGACTAATGATGGTGAAATTCTACACACTTATAGAATCTATCAAATAAAAATTTGGGGCAAAGTTTTAACTAATTAGGTTAATTGTTTTTTTGAGTTATGATTGATCAAAGAAATGAGATTACCAGTATAGGCCATTCGTGTGGTCTATTAAGAGATAGAGCGCTCTCGCGCCTTCCTTGATTCATTTATTTAGATAGTTCAAGAGGCTCTCTTAGCCGGTAGCTCATCCCTTTGCTTGTCACGGTTAATTTTCAAATAGAATTCTTATCGTCAAACGCGCAGATTGAATGGACGTATAGTAGGAATATTTGTTTTTGCTATTTGAGAACGTTGATTGAAAAGGGTGTCATTATTGACCTCCAATACTTCTGAATTATGCAATATATATTACGTCTCTAAAAATTCACATTCATCAGAATATTCGAAGAGTGTTGATATATAAAAGAAACAGAGACACATATGTTTAAGATGCGTCTATTTAATCTGCGCGCTTAACGAGGAAAATCATATTTCAAAAGTGAGCGTGACAGACTGACGAAAATGCTATTTTAGATTTAAGGGTATTTGACCGACGAAAATGCTATTTTAGATTTAGAAATTATTTGACCGACGAAAATGCTATTTTAGATTTAAGGGTATTTGACCGACGAAAATGCTATTTTAGATTTAAGGGTATTTGACCGACGAAAATGCTATTTTAGATTTAAGGGTATTTGACCGACGAAAATGCTATTTTAGATTTAAGGGTATTTGACCGACGGAAATGCTATTTTAGATTTAAGGGGTATTTGACCGACGAAAATGATATTTTAGATTTAAGGGTATTTGACTGACGAAAATGCTATTTTAGATTTAAACGGTATTTGACTGACGAAAATGTTATTTAAGATTTAAGGGTATTTTACTGACGAAAATGCTATTTTAGACTTAAGGGTATTTGACCGACGAAAATGCTATTTTAGATTTAAGGGGTATTTGATCGACGAAAATGCTATTTTGGATTTAAGGGTGTTTGACTGACGAAAATGATATTATTGATTTTAGTGTATTTGACCGACGAAAATGCTATTTAAGATTTAAGGGTATTTGACTGACGAAAATGCTATTTTAGACTTAAGGGTATTTGACCGACGAAAATGCTATTTTAGATTTAAGGGGTATTTGACCGACGAAAATGCTATTTTAGATTTAAGGGTATTTGACCGACGAAAATGCTATTTTAGATTTAAGGGTATTTGACCGACGAAAATGCTATTTTAGATGTAAGGGTATTTGACCGACGAAAATGCTATTTTAGATGTAAGGGTATTTGACCGACGAAAATGCTATTTTTGATTTAAGGGTATTTGATCGACGAAAATGCTATTTTAGATTTAAGGGTATTTGACCGACGAAAATTTATGTAAAACTAAAAAGTGACTGACCGAACAATAGACCAAACGGCCGGTCGTGCAAAACTATACTAAGATAGAGAAATAAACCTACCAAATACAATGCCAAAACAAGAAAGAATATCCAGTTAGACACGGTTGAATTTTAGTATATTTGTGGTTTCTGAAATAAGTCCATTCTCTTGATGTGTGTATAATTCAGAGGGCATCAATTAAATATGGTTCAAGGGGAATAACTCTTAAATAAATGTCCGACGCGTGAAATAAGTTTTAGCTTTTATTAGTAAGTATCTCTGAATGGATGTAATATATTTTTTCGTGTATCTAAGGTTGGAGACTAAGCCTTTTCAAATAACAGAGTAATCGACTCCTAAAGCTATCTGTTCTTCCCACGGTTTATTTTAGTATTTTCCGTCTTCGTATGGGTAACCAATGTTGGGGTCAAGTACAACGTTCAAGCCGGTAATATAACAAGATCGAATAGAGTTTATAAATGAAATGCTGGAAATAGAAATGAGCTACTTTATTTTCTTATGAAAAAAACACATCTAAAAACTTGCTATTTGTTCTTGCCTCCTATGTACACGAAGGCGGAATGAGACGCAAGGTCGGTTTTTAATGCAGGGGAAATCCAACTCTCCCAAAAAGTCACTCTGGATTGAAACAAAAATGTAGAAGTATGTATGTTTAACTGACGAAGAGCAGAGAAGATGTAGTGTAGTATTAGAACAGATACCACACATTGTTCCTAGCAAAAAGGCCAAAGTTAATCTATCAATCTATCTATCTAATCTGTATTTTCTATGCTCAGAACTACGTAATGTTAGTTCTTATTTATTTGCTTCCCTACGATAGCAGAGTTCGAAAAATGTTCGGTTTTTAATTTAAGTAAATCTCAGCTTCCCCAAAAGAGGCACTCTGAATTGGAACAAAACAAACATAATTTTATAAAAATTTATTTCACCCCAAACAAGGCAAGTTACCACTGCAGACATAAGGAGCTACTGAGAATTATGGTGAAAGTTTAGGGGGGCATAGTTTTAAATGTCTGCATGTCGGTACACTCGGGGAAACAGGGAGCAAGGAGGGAGTTCAATAATCCGGCAGCTCGGGGAGAGAAGCTATTGGAGTAAAAATCTCTCAGGCATCTGGGCACCTCCACAGTGAATGGATGTGATTTAGCTGATTGTCGGGTTTGTCGTTTGTTTTCACGTCAGGATGGGACCATAGCAGAAAGTATATCGCAGCACATTCCATTGAAGTGCTTGTAAAACAAGTACAAGGATGCAACATAGCGGCGATAGGACAGGTACTGGAACTTTGTGGATAGTGAGAGACATATTAGATTAGATACTTTTTGGGGATCTTGTCTAAAAGGGAGAGACTGGTGGATGGTGCAGTACCCCAGATGTGACAACAATACTTCATGCATTGCCTTTATCTAGAAGGATACTTTTTTCAGTGACAGAAGAATAGAATATGAAGTGTAGTATCAGAACAAATACTAAACTTGCTCCTAGACAAAGGCCCAGAAACTGTTACTAATTTAATAAAGAATTTTCTCATAGATTGTTATTCCTAGAGAAGCGTTTCATATTGGAAAATATCAGTGCCTAAACTTGGAGTAAATTTAACACATTAAAGACTTCATAATGAAAGATTTATTCCACACTTATACAACTTATATAAGACCATGACTTTAGTTGTTAAATCTATATCGAATAAAAAGATTTACTATAGCAGTATGTTTTAATTGATTTGTAGTATTTTGTGGTCTGATCTCTGGCATGTATAAAACCTTTATTTTTTCGAACCTATGAATGATTTTATGGAAAATCAAAACGGAGTACTCGTGTTTTTAACACAACTGCAAAGAAATATGTGTTCCCTCTTCGTGTGCCTAACATCAAACGCAATTCCAAGGAACGGGATAACTTCACAAAAGTATAACATCTATATAGCCATGACGTAGTGCAATTTATAGCATAGCAATATGTTTTAATTGGTGTGTATTAGTTGTAAAGCTGATCGCTTCCATGTATTTAAGTTTTATCACCATAAACCTGTTAATGTGGAAAATAAAACGCTTACAGCAAAACTCGTCTTACTACCATCATTGCAAAGAACTTTACTTTCTTGTTTAACATGAAAGGGATTTTATTTTTAATTATAGAGTCTCCTTCCAATCACTTCCTATCTCTGAGACAAGTTGCCACAAAATTGCTTCCCAGAGGACTACAATATAGTACTCTTTAAATCTAATGCCAATTAATATTTGTCAGAAACTGCCCTGACAAGTTATTTATTCTTATCCTTGAGTGGGTCTTAGACTTGATAAGTCGTGATCCATCAGTAAAAATGGTCTGAAATAACATAATATAACATAACACAATATCTGACCTTAAAACTAAAAGCTATGATTGGAATGAATGGTGGTATATATAGTTTTGTTAACAAAGTGTTCCTAGTTCTTGGTATATAACGGCGACTTTCCTGTTCCTATTTTCTTGCGTAACCACGAGGGGAAAGTTAGACACAATGTCATGTTTTAATGTGGGGAAAATACAGCTAAAAAAAAGGTCACTCTGGATACGAACAAAAATAACAGTTGCCTCAGTTTATAGGGATTTCTCCTTCACTGGCTGAGAACATAATAGGCTAAGTGTAGCATCGGAACAGATTTCTACACTTTGTCACAAGCCGTATAGTTAGTTGAGTATATCTCTTAAGTAATCGACTCAATAGGTTGCATGCTATAGTTATATCTAAAACAAGTATAGACGTTGTGTATCTTTGCGAAAACTATCTATATTTTGTAGTCTGCAGTGACTGTTAGCTTTTGATCTTCATCTTGTAACAACAGCCCTACCATCTTCAAGTAGGTTTTTGAATGTTAGTAAATACTTCAACGTGTCATTTACAACCGCGCTGTTACTTGTTGTCCGTTAGTAGTGAGATTATACTTTACTAGCTCTGTGCAGGTTTTTCGTTAATTGGAGCTAATTGGTCTAAGTATGAAATCCGCCTGATGCTTTTTGCGACGTTGCGATGTTTGTTCAGTATTGTGCCTTGACAGCTATTCCGCAACTGGCGTTTACTGATGTTGATAACAGCATTTTCCGGATTGTACTCTTTTCTTTCAATGTGCTTAGAAATTCGCATCTGGCGATCCTTGACTTTATCAAATGCCTGCTGATATGAGTTTTCCAGATTTCCTTCGATCCGGTTTCGGCGTTTTCCCAGGTGATGTTGTTACCAGTTGATGGAGATTTCATTATCCAATTGAAATGTATAATAGCGCTTGTGGTGGTATCTTTTCCGAGGCAAGAACCTGTCATGTTATCTCGTCAACCAATCTTCATCTCCTGGAATCAACTGAAAGATTTAGTTTCACGCCTGATTATTTTATATTATTATTTTTTTTAATTTACTTTTGGTCACTCCAAACGACATATTTCCACTAACGTTTAATGAGAAACTGGGATATGGGCTAGATTTATAAGAGACAACCAGGTCGTGGGTTTGGGAAGCAAGATGTTTGTTTACATTAAATTTAAATTCCTGCGTGTTGGTATGGTTGGGGAAACGGGGGGAAGGGAGGGAATTCCAAAGCAAACCATATGAGCAAAGAAACTATTCGAGTATAATATATGCCGGTATTTACGAGTCTCTGCAGCTGAAATAGGTGTTTTTGCTGCTAAGCGGGTAGGCCAGAGGTATTTACGTGGAAGTGATAGATCTCTGAATCAGCACAGAAGTGTTCAATGCTTTGATATCGATGTCAAGTTCTTAACACTTTTCCTAATTTTCTCCATTAATATAGTGCATTGGATCCCCATCGATATTTCCTAGATGATATGTTGCTATTATTTCTATTATTTAGGTTTCGGACTGTTGTCCACATCTTCATTGTTTTCTTTTATGTTCACAACATTTCGGCCGTTGTAGACTTGGTCGTAGTTGTGAACCTTTTGAACTGAACTCTTTATTTAATAAACGTGCATAGACTGTTCTCATCCCGAGCTCTATACCCTTTTTTATCGTCATATCCACCCGAGTAACATATCCAATACAACCTCTCACTATGTCTCTCCAAATCCCTCTTTATTTTGTATCTATCTATCTATCTATCTATCTATCTATCTATCTATCTATCTATCTATCCTATTACGTATATTTATATGTATTTTTGATGATTTTAATAATGTTTAAATAAAGAGCAAATAAACAGTTAATATAATTTTTTACAGCTGTTTCAAGGCAGTGTTTATTTTAACTATATTTCTCTCTTTCTCTCTCACACACTCCCTTGGATTCCTGAGTGTTGTAATGGATACAATGGTAGACTATGGGATCGGCTACGTTCAGTTCAAATCCTATCGGATCTATTCTGATACTAGTCCACACACATAACCCTTTATAAAAGTATGAACCTAAAATTAACCTATTACTATGGGTAAAATAGCTGTGCTTAAATAATAATAATAATAATAATAATAATAATAATAATAATAATAATAATAATAATAATAATTATTATTATTATTATTATCATTATCATTATCATTATTATTATCATTATCATCATTATTATTATCATTATCATTATCATTATCATTGTCATTGTTATTGTTATTGTTATCGTCGTCGTCGTTGTTGTTGTTGTTGTTATTATCCTCATCATTATCATCATTATCATCATCATCATCATCACCATCATCACCATCATTATTATTATTATTATTATTATTATTATTATTATTATTATTATTATTATTATTATTATTATTATAATAATTGACCGAAACAGAAAAGTATCCATATCTACTACGCATTACTTACAATGTTTCAACGAGATGGCGCATTTGTTTTAACTCAACTAGAAGATTACGGACTATCTAGTGAGGGTTCGAAGAACTCCCCAGGCAGTGTAACAAACGTCTTCTATAAATAGTATGTTCATCACTAAAACCGCAAATTGAATGAAAACGAATCTTGTTATTGATTAGGTCAGACATCTCTATGAGAGGCGCTGTCTCTCACGCTTATTTTCTGCAATAGCATTTTTATCGATCTCTCACGCTTTAGTTTAAAATACCATTTTCGTCAGTCTGTAAACTTACATTGAATGGACGCATCTTAAGAATACATATTCTAGTTTTAAGTAACTCCATTCGTCTTTCAAAAGAAGACAGATACACATTCCGAATTTAAAGAAATGTCTTATTCTAACTTGCAAATGATGGCTTTTAGCAAACCTTCAAATATTTTTACCCTCGCCATTTTTTTTTATCTTTCCTGTCAAATCGAAATTCTCTCTCTCTCTCTGTCTCTGTCTCTCTCTCTCTCTCTCTCTCTCTGTCTTCTGTTATTCCTCTACAGCAATTCGCTTCCATTAATGATATTACCAAATTCTGTAAGTCCCTTCTCATTCATCACATATCATATGAAACTCGCTGCCATCTCCCATTGCATTCCCACTCTTATGCATCGGTTTTCCTTCTGCTCAAATAAAAACAAACCATTTCAGGCTATCAATATCTTCCCGAGGAATCCATCAATCATAATTATTTACCAATACTTTTAATTACACCACAATCTACTACAGACATTTCGAATAAACACCGCGAAAACAATCATTTTGAAAACGAGAAAGTGGCCAAATTTTAATAAATTCAGACTATGGAATCAAAAAATTAAATTCAAATCCAATCGGATATACTGCTAAATAATATTTTGTAGCGACATAATATACAATTTAAGTTTGGATATGATTGCAAAATATGGCCTAGCTTTGATGCCTGAAGTAGATAGTTGATTGATTGGATTTCAGTTGCTACCCAAATACCGTCGTTCAACCCGAGTTGCAGCAAAATGCACCCCCGTTTATAGTAGAGGTCTCCAGATGCCGGAGAACTATCAACTCTAACAGCTTATTTCCTCGGGCCACTTTCATTCGGAATTCCCTTCCTGCTCACTGATTTCTCAACTGTACAAACATGGAGAGATTTAAATGTAATGTGAACAAACATCTTTCTGCGCAACTCCTCACTTATGACAACTCTGCCCCTAATCACAGTATCCAATTACGTCTCCGTGGCAATATGCCTTGTTTGGGGTAAATAAAATTAATATAAAATGCTACACTAATTAGATCCTTGTGACCGTTCTGGTAGATTTGGACGCTTCAGTCTATCGTTTTCTCTATGAAGATGCCTTTTGGCTAAGATCAAAGTGTAGTATCTGTTCCGATGGATACTGCACGCTTGTCCTGTGCAGTTCTAGGAGGTCCACCCTCCCAGGCTTCGCCTCCCCTCTTTGGGGAGGAGTAAGTTTATTGCTTACTGTCTGAGGCGCCCCTACCGGGGAATGCCGACGGGGCTGCCTAGGCAATTTTTAAATGGCCAGAGTGCTCACCTCTCGAGCGCTGGCTTTTAACCCCACTTGCTCGACCCGAGCTTGGGTCACATCTTACTTGTGGGAGTAAGATAAAACTGGCCTTGTGCCTAACTCCTAGCAAAGGAGTAAATAAATATCACAGAAAAACAAGATAGCGTCACAATACGATGACGTAAACCATTTTGACATCACAAAGTTCACGGAGACGAACGAGAAAACTAATAAAAACGAGGGATAACTGGCACACATATACAATGAGATTATGGATTTAAAATAAAATATCGAAACAGGCATAACTCTCTAACATAATAATATGCGATGTGTATTTGCTTAAATATACATATGTATAAATAACCATGCCTTCGCTTGTAAAACTAAGGGAAGTAATTCAGTATATATTTATGCGAACGTAAAACTACATCTATCTCTCTATATATCTATCTAGCTATCTATCTATCTCTATATATACACACACACACATATATATATATATATATATATATATATATATATATATATATATATATAGAGAGAGAGAGAGAGAGAGAGAGAGAGAGAGAGAGAGAGAGAAGGAGAGATTAAGATCGGATGTCACCTCTGCCTAATTGGATCTCAGTTAATAACAGCTGTTGATCGATAACATCGACTTGCCAGTGTCGCAGATTTTGAACATGTATGTGTAAATAAAACTAGTCAGATATATATATATATATATATATATATATATATATATATATATATATATATATATATCCATCAACATTTCCTTCCATTGGACACCTTATCGGCGGACAATTACCACCTGGACAAACCCCATATCTTTTTACACGAACTTTTTTTCACCCGTCATTTTCTTAATATTTTTTCAAATGTTGAATTTTGGCTTTTCTATTGCCAACTTATCTATCTGTATAATTCCTCTGATGATAATATTTCGATCTTTGAAAAGCCTTGGCTTAAGGAAAGAATAATAAACATCATTTTATTACAGAATATACCTTGCATTTAACTATCGAAGTTTGAAATAAATTTGGACATTCGTGCATGTTTATCACTCTTCGTTCATCTATATATATATATATATATATATATATATATATATATATATATATATATATATATATATATATATATATATATATATATATAATTGCAATGTTGTAAGTAAAGTTTATATTTGTGTTACCTTTGCCGGTATTAAATATGGCGTCCATAAAGTAAACAGAATTTTAAGTCATAAATTGAAACTACTTATATAAATGCTTTAATAATGTGATTTTTGTTATTTTTGTTTTTATTTTAATATTTTTGGGGCACGCTATTTAGCATTTTCTTTAAATTAGTTTCACTCATGGAAAATCCCAGATATATAATTCTGTATTTTTGTTGTCAAAGTCACGACGAACCGGTCTGTCAAAATCTTGATCTTTTGAAAAATGAATAAATACAATGTTAATGGAATCACATACTTTCCATTGTTCATATATATATATATATATATATATATATATATATATATATATATATATATATATATATAGAGAGAGAGAGAGAGAGAGAGAGAGAGAGATAGATAGATAGATAGATAGATAGATAGATATATAGATAGATATACTAGTAGACTACTCGTCCTAGGATACGCTTAGGCAATAAGTATGGCATTAGTTTTTAATTTTGATGTATTTGCCTGGAGAGGTATAATACAGTTTTGGTGGCAGCCTCCTTAATGGTAAAGTTTACAAAAATGTGCGTAGATTACTCACTTCTCGGGCGCTGGCTTTTCAACCCCCACTTTCCGACCCGACCTTGGGTCACATCTTACTTGTGGGAGTAGGATAAAACTGGCCTTGTGCCTAACTCCTGGAGAGGAGTAAATAATACTCACTTTCCTTGGCCTTTTGGCTAAGATCAAAGTGTAGTATCTGTTCCGATGGATACTGCACCCCATAGACTCGTATTGTCTTGGCCTTCGGGGCTTGATTTACGCCAGTCTATGGGTCTGTCCTGTGCAGTTCTAGGAGGTCCACCCTCCCAGGCCTCGCCCCTCCTCTTTGGGGAGGAGTAAGTTTATTGCTTACTGTATGAGGCGTCCCTACCGGGGAATGCCGACGGGGCTGCCGAGGCAATTTTTAATGGCCAGAGTGCTGACCTTCTCGAGCGCTGGCTTTTCAAATCCCACTTTCCGACCTTGTGTCACATACTCCTATTGTGGGTAGGTGTTAAATAACGGCCTTCCGGCTAAGATCAAAGTGTAGTATCTGTTCCGATGGATACTGCACCCCATAGACTGGTATTGTCTTGGCCTTCGGAGTTCGATTTACGCCGGTCTATGGGTCTGTCCTGTGCAGTTCTAGGAAGTCCACCCTCCCAGGCTTCGCCTCTCCTCTTTGGAGAGGAGTAAGTTTATTGCTTACTGCTTGAGGCGCCCCTACCGGGGAATGCCGACGGGGCTGCCCAGGCAATTTTTTAACCCCACTGTCCCGACCCGACCGTGGGTCACATCTTACTTGTGGGAGTAAGATAAAAACTGGCCTTGTGCCTAATTCCTGAATGAGAAGTAAATCAATACTCACTTTCCTAGAATACATATTTCATATTTCGTAATTATATGTTGAAAAGTGTAGAAATTTAACTAAGCATATACATATTACGGATGGACACACGTGCGTACTGATCACATAAAAATGTATTACTTTATATAAATAAACATATTAAAAGTTTATAAAAAAAGTATAATAATGTGCACCTGTTACTCATCGGGTAAATGAGAATATATATTCCAAAATTCATCATGATCCGTTCATTAAAAAAATTAGAAACCACTTATATATATATATATATATATATATATATATATATATATATATATATATATATATATATATATATATATATATATATATATGCATCCCGTAAATATTAAAATATAAAAAAGAATATTTTGTAGAATTTATATTCCAAAATTCATAATAATCTGCTCATTAGCGTAGGGTATTATCCTCTACATATATAAGCACACCTAACTTCGTAAATATATACATATATATATATATATATATATATATATATATATATATATATATAGAGAGAGAGAGAGAGAGAGAGAGAGAGAGAGAGAGAGAAACAAAGAAAGATAAAGTTATTTGAGAAATTATATGCAAGTACTATTTTAGCTTTTATTTAATATTATGCTGTTTCATATATGACATCTCATGAGGTAACATGTGTTATTCATGCACTTTCTTGCAACCGTAAAAAATAATTCTTAATTTTACATTTCAGAAAGAAATTTGATTAACTTTTTTTTTTGCAAGCGCTCAGATAACGCTTAATGGCTCTTTAAAAAGAACTAACAAGTGATGAAAAAAAACTACATGATAAAGGAAATTAGTAAAATGAAGTCTTCACTGCAAAGGACCTTAAAATAGGATCAATAAACAATTAAGAAAATATGCCAGAATGGAATTCAACTGATTAGAAAGAAGCCTTAAACTTAATTCCGGGCTCGAAGAAATAAGTATCTGTCACATATCCGAAGAGAAATCATTAGAAAGTCACATGCGAGTAGTTAATTCATATTTTGGGCGGTTGGATCTCCTATGGTTTTAATAGAAGCAATATGCAAATCATCAAGAAAGTTTATGGTATTTAAAAGCGAATCTAGAGACACATATTAACGAAGAAACATAAAGGAAAACTGAGTTCAGTGGGCTAAGCAATATATGAAAAATGACCGGAAATGCTTGTTCACAGAAGGTTTATCGGCCTGATTGATGGGCGCGAGGTTAGTTTGCTAAGCAACATAATTCAATACGATTTTTGTCAACGGCAACATAAGGAACGAAGATGTACATTATGATATGAGCTAGTAGTGAGCTTTTAGGTTATTTTAAAGTTTGGAACGGAGTGCAAATGAACTCTAAAAGTTACTGCGATTTCTAGATTAAAATCTGTTTGAGTTGTTTGATAACCAACCTTTTAGCTAAATGCAAATCCTTGATATTTATGCAAGACACCACACTAAGTTACGCTTCAAAGTCCAGCAAAACATGGTTACAAGAGATGGGGTTTGTAAAGGATTCGTAGTTCATAGATGTACTGACCACCCAATAGCTGTGACTAAAATCCAAATGTGAACCTATAGCGTACCGTTAAGAGAGATATTTATTCCAATGGTAGACTGTTTAACAGAAATTATGAACTCTGGAAAGAAGTAAATATTTCTGAAAATAACGTATCATTTGCTACTATAGTAAATGTAACATCAGCTACCGATAACGGACTGTAAAAGTTTATTAAAAATTAGGGAACATCGGTGCTGTAAATTTGTGGTTCTGTTCATTTTCTTTTGCTTTTTGTTCAATCTCAATTGTGTTATATTCTTGTAATAAACTGTGAACTTGTTCATTAATATTCTTTCATATTTATATATTATTTTCGAAATCAACAAATAAGTAAATTTGATTGCACAAGACCTGTACTCGCAATCAAATATTTACAGTGAAATGTGTTTATTTTATCAATCACTTAACATTTTGCACATTATAAAAATAGCAATATTCTATCAGTTTGCGTGTAACTTAGATATCTTTTATAGAACATATATAAACAGTTATAGAAAAACTTTAAATAAATAAAAAATACCGGATATTTTATGATTTGCATATAATCTAATGACGCAATTTATATATTTTCGCCAAGGTAATATCTCGTAATATTTTCTCAATGTAGCTTCAAAACATTCGAGCAAAATATTTCGATGTGTCTACTTTGGGGTTTCGAAGGCGGAAACAAAATATTTATAAATCTGAAAGTTTTAAACTGTTATAAACATTTAGTTATCTTTACAGTTGTTTTCGTTACAGCATATTCTACAAACAGAAATTACTTTGTATTTTAAAAATTACCAATTTCACCGCAGTATCACGTCTCTGCAGTGCGACTAGACGGTCAAATTTTTCAAACGGGGATACGAAACCCAACAAAGTCTCGCGGCGAAGTAGGGAAAAGTATAATGCTTTTATATGCTCATATTTGCATTATTGAAAGCCGAGAGTGTTGATCTATTTGGTGATGAAGCATGACTTACGCTAAGTGATACACGTAAATATCCTTACTAGTGAGATCAACACATATATATATATATTAGTAGTAGTAACAGTTTATGTAATGTAAACAAGAAAGGCAGTGTGTTTTGTTTAATTTGACATTAACTATAAATGTAATTCTTAAATGTGTATAGTAGATTTTGGTGTAAGGGGACGTATTCCGAGCCTGCAATTCGTGTTCGCTTTGAAGTAGTAGCCAATCCTGAGACCTACATCGATGAGTAAACATAATTGCTCTCAATAGCAGCAGATGGGTTTGTCATGTGTATTGTATTCAAGGTAACAGACTGCCTCGACCAAGTATATAATAAGGAATTAATTACACAAACTAGACGAGTAGAACGACAGTACAAAATATACAGACCTTATTACGTTCACTCGCGGGAAGTGTAACATCTTGTCAAAGTTACTAAAGTCGTAGCTTGTGATCACGTGACTTCACGAGAGGCATATCGGAAAGGTTTGAAGTATTACATAGTATTTAAAACATTTCCGATATATGCCTCCCGTCCATTGCTTTTAGATTTAGCCAATGAGAGAAAAATACGCCAGTGTGAAACAGTATTTGGTGATGCCATTCATACATCCGACGTTTGTTAACGAGGGTGTGGTTCGAGAAGTTATTTAGGCCGGTGAATTCCCTCGGACAATCTTCATCTTTATCTACAGATGAAGATTTTACAAACCTTGGGAACTCACCAGACCTTAGGCATAGCGCCCGTTATGTAGGGGAGGGGGGTCGGAGATAAGTAAGACAAGCTGTTCAATGTTTTTTATTTCACAAATTTTTTTTACAAAACAAGAAAACAACATTTGCTGGCTCTAAACTAGATTCTTGCACCAAAATACCGCATTCACTCTGTGGGTGGATCCCTACTTAAAATATCCCCAAAAAACATCGCTGTAAAACATGAATTATCGTGGAAGTGGGATAAAATATTAAAAATACTCAAAAAGAAAGAAAAAATAAAGAACAAAATAAAATGATAAAAAAGGGGGGTTAGTATGGCCCGGCTTTCCCTCATGGCTAAGTGTTAGATCGCCCACTGTTTTCCGGCACGAGACCGAAAACAACCGGGTCGGCCACTAAGTGGGAGTGGGAATTTTAGAGAGGGGTGTTCAAAAATAAATTCATCGGGTTCGAGAAGCAGAGAGCTATTACGGAGGGGTCAAATTGATTTTAGACTCTGCCCCGTACACTTGTAGCTCTACCAAATTTTGAGATTCAAGTCTACCCTTGTAGTTTACTTATAGTTAGGAGAGGAGATAATGGGTTCACATTTACAGGTTGGGCATGAGAGAAAGTGACTGTATAGCCACTTCCACTTGAAAATATGTCATACGATATTCCAAATGGTCACTCATCTAAATGCTGACAAAGCTCTACGTTGCTGAACTTCGGTGATCCATAGGGAACCTGTTTATACATAAAGTAAACTTTAAATTTTTAAACGCTATTAACACGTAAATAAACACAATAAGATTTAAAACAACTGATTCCAAAGGTCCGACAGTTATCTTCCCATCAGTCTCTTTCCACTCTTCGTTAAAACCTTTTAATCATTAATACATCTAGCGATAATCCACCACATCATCAATGCTGAACTTCTTTATGATCAACACTATGGATTTAGGCAAGCGCGTTCTACTACGGATATCTTTACAGTAATCTCTGCACGCATATACCATACACTGGATAAGGCACGTTAAGTTAGAACGGTACGGCTTGATATATCCAAATCCTTTGACAAGGTCTGGCATGGATTGTTCTCATGGAAATTAATTCGTACGGTATTACTGGTCGAATTTTTAATATAACCAGATACTTTTTGTCCGCACATCTAACCAACATTGTAGGTGCGCTACAGGAGTAAACCATTAAACCATTGTTATTCCTGATTTTCATAAACGACTTCCCTGGTGCAATTGCGTCCGAGAGGGGTATAGTTGCTATTAACACTACGTTTTATTTTCGACATGTAGGCAAAACAGAACGCACACATATCCAAGGCAATGACTGAATTTTTAAGAAAATGACCCATAGTCTGTAGTGAAATAGCAACCAAAAATGGGTGATTATATTTAACCCTATTAAAACAAGATCCATGTCCTTAGACAACTATAAGAAACCTATCCAGCCACTGATTGCCATATATACTAGCCCCCTCACGAGAGTGTAATATTGAGACTCCTTAGCCTAACATTCACATGCAACACGAATTGGAACAAATATATAGAATATATTATTAAGTCTGTTACGAAGAAAGGTGTCTTCCTTTACGGGGCTTGAAAATGTTTTACACCTGTCCGCATCCTATATCACTACAAAGCCAATAGTGATCCATGTATGTATTGTTGCTACATCTTGACTGGCGAACTAACCAATAGTCTCTCTCTATAAGAGAGGGTAAAAAGGACCTCCAACCTAATAGGTTTCACATTGTCTACCAAGTTCAGTCCTGTTCCATCGCCAAAATGTTGAATCACTGTACTTGTTTTACAAATACTTCAATAGAATGTGCTCCAACGAACTTGATGCACTTGTTCCCCCTGAAAATAAATACTCCCGACTATCCTGACACTCAGCAATATCCCACCCCTTCACTGTTGGTGTCCCTAGATGCCAAGAAGCTTTCTACTCTAATAGTTTCTTTACTCAAACTGCTTGCATTTGGAATTCATCTCTGCTCCTTGTTTCCTCGATTGTACTAATATACAGAAATTTAAATGTAATGTAAACAAACACCTCGCTGTACAGAGGATGTCCCTAATTTTCTAGTAGCGCCTACGTCTCAGTCGCAATGTGCCTTGTTTGAAGTGAATATAAGTGAAAACAAATCACTCCCCTCTACACTTGTATCATCATCATCATCATCATCATCATAATCATTAGCAGCATCATCATCATCATCAGCAGCAGCAGCAGCATCAGTATCATCATCATCATCATCAAAATCATCATCATCATCATTAGCATCATCATCATCATCATCATCATCATCAGCAGCAGCAGCAGCAGCATCATAATCATCATCATCATCATCATCATCAAAATCATCAGCATCATCAGGGTCTTTTTTTTATTTCACTCCTATTAGAGTCCTTCCTTTCCTGATTTCTTTCGACCTTGTTTTATCCCTTGCTAGGCGTGACTAAGTAGGGCTTAGTTGTATCTCCACCGGGTCTTCGTCTTTCTTTAGGTATTTTCCATTGGTTCGGGGTTCAATCTGTCGCTCTGTATGTCCAACTGTTGTCTGTACATCTCGAAAGGTTGCCTACACATCTATATTTTGCTATTCGTATGGTAGTGATGATGCCATTAACACCAGTTTCCTGTTTGATCTAGATGTTTATTTTTATTTCATGTAAACTGATGCCGAGCATAATGCATTCCATTTTGCATTAGTTCCCTCTTAGATTTTCTATTGCTGCATTATTTAGTGTGCAGTTTTCGCGGCCATATGTCATAACATGCATGATTTATTCATTGAACACTTTTTGCTTAATGTTTATCGTGGTCTTTCTACTCTTTATGAGGTTGTCTACTTTAAAAAGGCTATCAATCCAAGCGAAATTCGTCGTTTGATTTCAGACATTATATCATCATCACTTCCCACCATATACACTTGTATACAAATAGTTCAATCTACCAGAGTCGTATGATAACAATATAATAACACGTTGATTTTAATAAATAATATAAACACTAATAATAAATAGCCGAAATAAAATCTCTCTATACCGCCAGATGTATGTCTCTTATCTCATACTCTAAGGCTATGTTAAATAAACACACAACTTACTCAACTATCTTTTACGTGTACTATTCTATTGAAATGAAAGTCTCTTAAGACTTTACAATAATAGATAAATAGAATGTTTAGATAACAAATCTTCACCTAAAAGACGGGCGATAATTGGATGATTTGCGCGGAGGGAAGAAATCCTACTTGGCTGAGTCAGTCTTACGCAAGGAATTCAGTCTCAAGAAAAAGTGTTTCCCCCTTCTCCGCTCGGGCCATCACCACCTTATTCTTCAGAAATTATCAAACGTTTCCACCTACCATTCCTTCTTACATTATCTTCTCCGCTTTACGATGCATGCTCGTGTTTTTATGAAGCGTTTTGTCTGTCGGTCGATCTGTAACGCTTCAATCGTAAATAGCATTTTCATCGCTAAAAACAAGCGAAAATTATTATGTAGATGCATGCATCCAAACATCTTTATAAGAGCTCATTTTCGTTGTCGCTCTGTCACGTTATAGTTTTAAAATAGTATATTCACTTATTTGTCAGGTTTTGATTTGCAAATAGCATATTCCTTTATCAGGTTTCTGTTTTAATAATAGCGTATTCGTTTACTTGTTATGTTGTAGTTTAAAAATAGTATATTCACTTATTTGTCAGGTGTTGATTTGCAAATAGCATATTCCTTTATCAGGTTTCTGTTTTAATAATAGTGTATTCGTTTACTTGTTATGTTGTAGTTTTAAAATAGTATATTCACTTATTTGTCAGGTGTTGATTTGCAAATAGCATATTCCTTTATCAGGTTTCTGTTTTAATAGCGTATTCGTTTACTTGTTATGTTGTAGTTTTAAAATAGTATATTCACTTATTTGTCAGGTTTTTATTTGCAAATAGCATATTCCTTTATCAGGTTTCTGTTTTAATAATAGTGTATTCGTTTACTTGTTATGTTGTAGTTTTAAAATAGTATATTCACTTATTTGTCAGGTGTTGATTTGCAAATAGCATATTCCTTTATCAGGTTTCTGTTTTAATAATAGCGTATTCGTTTACTTGTTATGTTGTAGTTTTTAAATAGTATATTCACTTATTTGTCAGGTTTTTATTTGCAAATAGCATATTCCTTTATCAGGTTTCTGTTTTAATAATAGCGTATTCGTTTACTTGTTATGTTGTAGTTTTAAAATAGTATATTCACTTATTTGTCAGGTTTTTATTTGCAAATAGCATATTCCTTTATCAGGTTTCTGTTTTAATAATAGTGTATTCGTTTACTTGTTATGTTGTAGTTTTAAAATAGTATATTCACTTATTTGTCAGGTTTTGATTTGCAAATAGCATATTCCTTTATCAGGTTTCTGTTTTAATAATAGCGTATTCGTTTACTTGTTATGTTGTAGTTTTTAAAAATAAGAGGTTGGTCTACTGTTACGATTAAAAATATTATTTTGTTAGTTAATAAGGTTTACGTTTATGATATAATTTCCGTCAGACTTAAGTCTGTCACGTTTAAACTTGAAATAACATATTCGTTAGTCTGTAATGCTTAAGTTTTAAATATAATTTCCGTTGGTCTGTCGTGTTAACGTTTGAAATAGCACATTCGGTTATTTTTAATAAATAAGTTTTAAATGTCATTTCCATTAGTCAGTAAAGCTTACGTTTAAAATAGCATTCCCTTGTTCTGTTACGCTTACGTTTGAAATAATATATTATTACGTTGTAAGTTGTAAACATCAAGTTTGATGATCGTCAGGTTTAAGTTTTGAATAGCATTTTCCTCAGTGTATCACGTTTAATTTGAAATAGAATATCATTTAGTCTATCACGCTTCTGTTTGAAATAACATTTTTGTTTCTCTATAATTATTCCATGAAAAATGCCAGTATACTGGAATCATATGCCCTTAATAGGGTTAAGATGAAAATTCATATACACTAAATGTAATAAAGCAACGAAATTCCCAAATTTTTACACTTTTATTGTCATTAAGGGTATGCGAGCACAACAGGGCTATGTATTTTACTGGTAGAAATTTTTCTTCAACGCACCTCACAAACTTCATCCACTCATGCATAGAGATTTATACTGTAGTGATGTGATAATGAAATGGTTTGGTTGATATGTAGTCATACCCTTAATGACAATAAAAGTGTAAAAATTTGTGAATTTCCTTGTTTTTGTACATTTAGTGTATATGAATTTTCATCTCAACCCTATTAAGGTCATATGATTTCAGTATGCTGGCATTTTTCATGGAATGTCACTACTTTTGTAAAGGCAATGGTAATTTTTAAGTTTTTTTTTAATTTTCTAAAAAAACTAAGGTATATGGTGAATTGAAATTAAAATGCCCTCAACTAGACCCTAGAACCTCTATCTCTGCCAAAAAATCAGCTGAATCCATCAAATAGTTGATTAGATACAGGGTGGCACACACGTACGTATGTACACACGGATATCACAAAATACCTCCTGACCTTTCTGGATCTCTGGGTTGCCTTGACTAATAATGCTGAAATTCGACACACTTATAGAACCTATCAAATGAAAATTGTGTGCAAAGTTTTAAATTATTTAGTTTATTGGTTTTTGAGTTATGACTGATCAAAGAAATGAGATTTCTAGCATAGGTCGTTTTTGAAGTCTATTAATTACATTTTAAATATCATTTTCCTTGGTCTGCCACTCTTAGATTAGAAATAGCATTTCCGTTGGTTTGTCACGATTGCATTTGAAATAGCGTTTTCATTCTTCCGTTTTTTTTTAACTTTCCGTTTTTTTTGTAAATATTATTTTAGTTGGTTTGTCACGCTTATGTCCGAAAATAATTTTTATTAGTCTGTCAGGTTTACCTTGGAATAGAATTTTCCTTAGTCGGTAATGGTTCAGTTTTAAATATCGTTTTCGTTGGTCTGTCACACTTAAGTTTGAAATAGTATTCTTATCGCTAATTGTTCAGATTAAATAGACGCTTCTTATGAAGTTGGTATACTGGCACTGTATTTTGAGAAGACAAGATTTCTTCTTTTATTTCTTCATTTATTTCTTATTTGTTGGTTACGAGTAGTCTGTCAAAAAAAGGAAGACAGATAGAATACACATTGCAATCTTGATTCCTGAAGTCAGTGTAAATAATGAATATTTCAACGCACAAGCAATGTTTCAACGTACATATACACATAAGCTGAAAGAATATAGTTTCAATAAAAAGATCCACTAAATCATATAGACATTCAAAAATATATACACTTGATAAAATAAACATATTTTTAACGATTTTAAACGAATAAGCCAGAGAAATACTAGCATACATGCCTACACACACGCGAAGACACATTGGCGAAGGTCTTTTGTACGATATGAAAAGAAACTGAAACTTCAGGTAGATCTCCATCATTCAAGTAATCATAGAAGAAACCGGGCTAATGAATGAGAATTTTTTTTAACTGTCGAATATACCCGATAAACCAAGTGCAAGAGAGATACACACAATTGCAGTTAAAGGGACGGCTAGAATCTTTAAATTATCTCTCGGCTGAAGTGTCTGAAATAGCAAGCGAATGTCTGACATCCGATAGGATGCCTCATTCCCAGCAAAAAAAAAATCAGCAAAATATATTTTGAATGAGTGAGAATTTGAATGCCTACTAGACACCATCCTCAAGGGTGTAAGGTCTCTCTGTACAGTGATTTGTCAGGACAAGCTGGCATGATAATACTTCCTCATACAAGTAAACCCTGACCAAGTATTCAAAGTAATATAGTGTTTGAAGCTCAAATAAGATCCCGTCGGTCGGGCTACATCACACTCTTATATGAGCAATGGTGCACCTTCTTCAAGTTACGTTGTTTCTAGCAACAGCACCAAGCTAGATATTTCACCAGACCAGATGAATTATTGTCCTAGAATCCGGTTAGACGTAGAAACCACAGGAAAGATATACTATAACATAGTTAACAAGTCAATTGGGGAGAAGAAAATTAATGTTCTAACTTCTTTATTTACTAAACGTGTTCGAGGTAAATTGGAAATTTAATTGACTATTCGAATATCTATGTGTCTCATATAGAGATCAAGTGTTAGCCCCAGGAAATGGGCTCCTTAATTTCTGAGAACTTAGAATGAAGTAAAATGAAAGACAAAGTAGGGGGAATTTGAATCCCTACTAAACACTACCATCATGTGTTTAAGGTATCTCTGCAAAGGGGTTTCTTAGGAACACCTTGCATGAAGATATTTCCTCTACAAGTAAACTCTGATAAAATATTAAAAATAACTGAGCATTCGAAATCACAATTGAGATCCCCTCAGTAGGGGTACACACTGGTTTATAATAGAAATGCTGCACGTTCTTCAAGTGGTGTTGCTTCTAGTAACAGCAATAAGCTGGATACGCCACGAAACCAGATGAAGTATTTACTAACTCAGCGTTAGATTTTGTTAGAGTTGTTTATGTTTTTAACGCTTCGTAAAAGTGGAAAAAACTAAAAACATTTTTTAAAAACTACTAACAGAAAACATTACGAAAAACTACAAAAAACTTGATAAACGCGAACGTAATTAATAGATATAATAAATACTTAAAGTAAACAAATCACCGATAAACTGAGAATTAGCGACAAAGTTAGTAAATTAAAACCTAAGGAAGCTTATATCTCATCTAAAGACATCAGAAGTATATTTAACAATAACCCTAGCACTCGCTTAACTAATCCGACCAAACCATAAATAGGAAGAATTAGCAAAACAATTATATCTAGAATCAACAAACAAATAAAAAAAAGACCTAAAATGTAACCAATGGGTGGATACTGCCGAAGCAATCGCTTGGTTTAACAATATCGAAAATAAAAACAAATGCAGCTTCCTACAATTCCACATAGTGGACTTTTACCCGTCTATATCAGAAGAACTCATCAACATCACCCTAGAATTTGCCGAGATGTATACTGATATATCCAGGGATGAAATCCACATCATTAAAAAATGTAGGAGATCAGTTTTAATCAATAATGGTGACCAATAGATTGAAATAAATATGATAAACTCCTTAGATTTGGCCATGCGTGTCCTTGACTCTGCAGAGGCATCAGATTTTGTGGGTTATATACACTCACAAATATATTGGATAATACAGATATCGGCCTTTATAGAGATGATGGATTAGCGATAATAAGAGATTCCAACAAAGTCAAGGAAGAAAACTTAAAGAAAATGATACATATGGAAATGAAAAAAACTAGGCATAAAAGTAGAAGTACTAGCTAACATAAAAACAACTTACTTTCTAGACGTCACGTTAAACTTAAATAAAAAATACTTACGAACCATATCTAAAAGATAACGCCAATAAAATATACGTAAACGTAAAGTCTAATCACCCCCTATTAATCATAAAACATATTTCGAATTCTATCGAACGTAGGCTTATCAATAATTCTAGCAAAGAAAGTGTTTTTAAAAAAAACAAGCAACATTTACAATACAGTTCTAAAAAATAGTGGTTACCATAATACCGAAATTAAATATACGAAACAAGACACTAATAATCACAAAATTTAAAATAAAAGAAAAAGAAATATAATCTACTAAACACCGCCCTATAACAAGATGCTAAAAAGTAAACTGGGCAAAAAATTCCTAAATCTGATTGAAAAAACATTTCCCCGTAACATGTACCTTGCATAAAATATTCAATAAAAATTACCTAAAACTGTCCTACAGCTGCTGCGAAAACCAAGAAATGATAATTAAGGCACACAAAATACTAAAAGAGAAGGGAAAAATTAACAAATTAAATAAAAAAAGTGAAAAATATCGAAAAAATAACACTAAGAAGAGCAAAAATATAAACACTACAAATAGAAATAAACAAAACAATAATAGTAATCACCCGAATAGAAATTAAAAAGTTGCCAATGAAAGGACAAAAAAAAACTGCATAAATCGTACACTTTGCCCACTACAAAATAAATGCCTAACTAAAAGTGTTGTATACTAAGCCACAATATTTGCCAATGAAAGACCGAATAACAATAAATACTACGTGGGTATGATCTCTTTAGATTTCACAACCAGATATTATGACCACAAAAGCACATTTAAAAACAGAGAACGTCGAATTAAAACAGCACTAGCAAACCACTATTGGGAGCTCAAAGACAATGGACGCTCACCAATAATCTAATGGAAAATAATACGACAGGCCAGTACATGTAAAAATGTAGACGATCCGTGTAGATTATGTCTAAATGAAAAATTTGAAATCCTAAACTTTAAAGACCCACAAAATCTATTAAAATATAGAAGTGAGATAGCAAACAGCCGTCTGCACTGAAATAAATTTACCTTAGGCTTACAATACATAAATAAATAAATGAATAGATAAATTAATAAATTTATAAGTAATTAAACTAAACTAAACTAAAATCTAACAATTTAAAAATTAAAACCTAAAATAGAAATACCAGGAACCACGTGCTAAAATACGTTCACCTATTATATTGACATAACAAAGAAACACAATATAGGGCACTGTATAGAAAACAGAACAATAAAACAGAATATAGGAAGTAACACTAACCGGACATTTGTTTGTGGGAAGCCCACCGATTGGCTGAGTGAACAACAATGAATCTAATTGGTTAACTAGCTACCTGTCTATATAAAAAGTCGCGGCAAAAATAAATCCATGAATTTTAACCTGAAGATTCACGCTAGGGATGAAACGCGGAAATCACTATATAGCTTAATTGCAATCAACATATTTTCATAACTTACTACCTATCTCCACTTACGTATCGAGCACTGTTGAAATATATACTGAAAATTGATACATAAAATATTATATTTCCTTATAAATTTTTATGTGGATACATGAAATAATAATTATATATATATATATATATATATATATATATATATATATATATATATATATATATATATATATATATATATATATTTCGCAAAGTTTGCTTCTGGAAATACTTGAAACCAAAATTTTAAATAATAACCATTTCATTCATAAGTTTGTTGTAAACGTAGGACAAAACTTTAGCATTTATTTTCTTTTAATGGAAATCACTCCAGACAAGGCTTGAAGCCACTTGATGTAAAGATCTAACAAGAACAAATATGATTATAGCAACGACAGGAGATGCATGTTCACCTTAGTCTTGAAAAGACCAAGATTATATGTAGGAGTAAAACAGTCAGCAGGAAGAGAGTTCCACACGCCTGCGGTGCTTGGCAAAAAAGCTACTGGAATAGGAAGCTGTATTACAATGAGGTATCAAAACAGCGAATCGATAGAGACCATTAGACCAACGAGTTAAACGAGCCGGAACAGAAGAAGCGGGGAATAGATCACATATTCATATAATTAGACAAACGTCAGCATTTATTAATCTAAATAGGTATTAATATATTGGTAATGTTTATACAAATGTTTATATCTATAATATGACGCCGTTAGGAAAAAATGACATCAATTCGCCTGCGTGTGTGTGCACTTTTAAAAACAATAAGAACTTTGTCATTCGTCGATACCGAAAGGAAGCAGTGTAACACTCTCCACTTTCTCTATATGCCGTCGCTAACAGGGGAAAGAGAGATGAAGATAGTGAGAGAGAGAGAGAGAGAGACAGACAGACAGACTGACAGACAGAGGGGGGAGGGGTTAGTAATTCAGTTACCTTCTTTTTTTTGAACTCGTTTTTTTCTCATATATCTTTTTGTGGTTTGTTTTATTTAAGTTACTTCCACTAAGAATTACGCCGCAAATATATTTTATATATATAAATATAAATGATAATTTATTTCATTTTGACTACAAAATTGACTAGATACCTGGTAATGTTATTTCAAGACCTGATGACTGTGAGCACCAGAAACTGCTCTCGTGAAACAAAATCAATTTTGTAATCAAAATAAAATAAATTATCATTTATATTTATATTTCTGCTCTATATTTTTATTGAGCACTCTCATTAAACCGGGTTCAACTCCCCTGAATGTATACCCTGTGGATCTATACCATACTCGGATTATATATATATATATATATATATATATATATATATATATATATATATATATATATATATATATATATATATGTGTGTGTGTGTGTGTGTGTGTGTGTGTGTGTGTGTGTGTGTGTGTGGTCGAATGCAAGTCGTATTCGCAATATTTCGCGTATTACTGTATTTAATATTATCAAGCATTTTATTCCATAGTCGCTTTTGTTTGCTAACATATGTGCACATATGGGTATGCTTCTATATGGATGCATTAATGTAAATTATTTGTAATACCAGCTTATATCAGAATTCATAGCTAACAAAAACAGCATTATTTTATTAGTATACACAGAAATAATTTTAGTAATCTTACTGCAAAGATAGTGTCTTTGTGCGTCTCGATGTCCTTAGTGTAGCAGTTATCGGCGTAGACATCGAGCTTACAAAACCCCAGTCAGGATCATAAGTAAATACTTAAAAATGAAGCCTGCCACACGCGTTAATATAATTAGTCTTGTAGTGTTTTGTCCATTCTGTCGAGATTTCCGTTCTTGTTACTGAGTAAAGGGACACCAAATAAATACAAATAGTTTGTCGTTAACAGGCCAACCGATGATTGGCATCTGATCAGTCTCAAAACTTCCTGACATTTCAATTCCAAATCTAATCTCAAGTCTAATAGGTTGGAAACAAGTCGAAGTCAATAGCTACATTCATTTATTTTTCACGACTATTACATCTGGTCTTCTCATTTTCATACCAGACAGAAATGTATAGAACCATTGTGAACTTGAAAAAAAAAAGAAATATACAAAATATCAAATAAATGGTTATTTTACTTCTACTAGCTAGAGTAGTCGTCTCAGTTTACGTTCATAATAATAAGACTTTGAAACCCTTTCATTTGCGTGTAAACGATGCGCATATGAACATAGACCAGGCGATCATAGACACGCTGCTATAAAAAAAACTATTATAATATAGCTTTATTATAAACTGTCTGAAATCGAATTAAAAGATTCTTTGAATCTGTACAGCTTTATTTAATTCAGTCATAGTTTAAAGTAAGATTTCAATAGTCTCTCGAAGAAGGCTTTTTATATTCCAAAGAATCTCTCCATAATATATTCACCAAGATAATTACCCATGGATTCAGGATTAGAACAAAAGCATCTAGCGATGGTCTTCTCTTCTTTCGTGTGAATCAGATGATTCGTGTGTTGGCATTAGTTTCCCGATGTTTTTCTAGATAGAAATCTTTCTGGAAAGACATCGGGTACTTACGGGAAGGACCACGAGAAGGTTGCCAACATCCCTAAGTGAAAGTGGTAGTGTGGAACCGACTGAATTCGAATTTGGAACACTCAGGTCTTCAGTCCGTGTCGTTGTCCACTTAACCACCGTCACCTCCGCGATGGTAAGCCTATGGATACCCATTCAAAATTGGCAGCAATGGTAAAAAATCACGAATGTTATTATTGGTGTGAATACAATGTTTGAGTCATTGAAACATTAAAGTGTTATAATATATTCTTGTGGAGGTTACCAAATTTTCCTCCCTTTTATAGGAATATGTTTTTAATGTTAAGAAGTTGTTTAAGGTGGATGTTTAATGATATTGCTAATTTTGTTAATGCGGCTGCATGAACAAATTAGTATCATTTTCTGTGGGGGCAAGATTTTAAAGTCTCCGATTTTGTATTGCGGCATTTTGTGTAATGATGTTACAATTATACACACCCTATTTCATATATTCATACATAAACTCCAGATGCAATTCTTTAGTATTTCAGAAATCATATTACAATATCTTATAGGTGTTATTTTTTAAAAGATAGTAGTTAAGGGCATTATCTGTACAGTGTTAGTCCTTGTGTTTATTAGCATGATCTAAAATTGCTAAATGTTCATATTTACAATACGTTGCAGCATATTTCGTATCATGGAAAAGGAAATTAAATGTTTTTACAAATATAACATAATCGGATATATAACAAAATCTATTTTAAGTAAATACTATTTGGGGAGTTTTATCGATTTAGAAATAAATTACTCTGAGGAAAAGCACGCAAACAATGAGTTCTTCGTGCACGACAAACAAATTGAATTTCAAAATATAACTTTGCGGTTTTCAAAATGAAAAATAATTTTTGCAGAAAATTCGTAAACTTATGATTTTTCAGAAAAATATCACGATGTATATGAAACTTTTACTAAAAGATATTTTGTACTTATTTCAAACTAATTTCACGTGTGAACCCCTCGGCTTCTAATTATTTGTAATGTAAAGTTTTCATGGGCTTTCGTAATAAGAATCGATAGCTAGTAACTATTTTCAAAACTATCTAAATTATTTTATTTTATTTAGGTTCAATGTTGTGGCAGAAAAGTGTAAATTTGTCGTAAAACAAATAAACCAAACCGATAATCGATTAAGTATGCCTACATTTTGCTTTTGCTATGTAATTTTATAGTAAATTAATCTTGCAATGTCCTAAAAATCAATGAAAAGTTATATGTAGCCCTTCACGTTTCATTTTTGAAGTATTCGGTGATGTTTCTCTTTCACATGTCCTCTTTGCTCAAAATCGGTGCATTTTATTTGTGAACCATAAATCTACGTTGAAGTGTGTATTCTATAATATGTCTATTGAATAGACATGAAATTTGTGAAGATAAAGAAATAAATAACAATAAAACACGTTTCTGTCGGTTGGAAAATCTTTTATAATTATATATATGCTCCCCTTCTAAGGTTGAGCTCCGTGATAAGTAAATCGCCAATTGCCATTAACATATAACGCATTGCCCTTTGTGTAAACAAATTAGAGCTCTAAAGCAATTGACAATGTATATCATTGAGATTTCGTTTACTCTCAGTAGCTGCCAGATGATAGTTAAGAAGTTAAGAGAACTAACTGTCGTCTAGAGGGTCGGGTTCCGATCCCGGTTTGAGGCAGTTGCTTTTCGGCCACACTGAACATCTTTGTATACAGCGAAACAGTCTGTGGATATATATATATATATATATATATATATATATATATATATATATATATGTGTGTGTGTGTGTGTCTGTGTGTGCGTGTTTGACGACCTTTATGATATGATCTTTTGGGGCAACATAAAGCATATTACTCTATATTGTTTACAAAGAGGATAACTTGATACTAACTTGGTTAAGAAACCCCCTAAAATATGACATACTACGCCCAACAAGTGAAGGCCATAACTGCTATGGTTTATCACGATGTGAAACAGTTTCATTTATAGTTTTTATTTTCTTATTTTCTTTTAGAGATGGGAATGGTGAACACGATGTAGATGGGCCGAGAAGAGAGGCTGATGCTACTCTCATTTCAAGTTTGTAAGTATATATTCAAAATTGTTTTAAACACGAATGAGTTTGTATGCATTTTTGAAATAGTATATATATATATATATATATATATATATATATATATATATACATATTGTTTTGAACAACTGAAGATGGAATAGATCTTGTATTTTACATATGCTATTCTTATCCTGCAGTTTCATATATATATATATATATATATATATATATATATATATATACACACACATATGTATATATTTATGTATATACATATATATATGTATATTTATACGTGTACATATATATATATGTATATATATATTTATATGTGTACATGTATGTATATATATGTATATTTATATGTATATATATATGTATGTACATATATGTATATATATATATTTATATGTGTACATATGTGTATATATATGTATATATATATATATGTGTGTATAGATATATATATGTGTATATATACATATATGTATATACATATATATACATACATATATATATATTACAGGTATGAGTTATATTTTACTGTGATTTAATGTAAGTTTCGGTGAAAAAATATTTAAATGGAAAAAGAAAAACCAAAATTATTAATATATTCCTCAACGTATCGTCTTTTTTCAAGACTGTCTCAAGATTATTGCTTTGACGAAATAACATACAAGTACACTAATTGAAGATATTTGGTGGCTTTGTGATGTGCAACACGTTATTATTTTCAAACAAAACATAGTAGTTAGATCTCACGAGACGTCGTGCGATTATGACGTGAAACGAATGTTTTTGCTCGTTTTTCGAACGAACCATAGCCGTTAGAATTCAAAATGTGTGATACGTTAATGAAATGGAATGTGTATTTTATTTTATTTACCTTATATACAAAGTTTTGTTAAGAATGTGACGTAAAATAATGAGTCTGGATCTAAATGAAAGTTCTGTTCGCTTAGTATGAGTTAACTGATTGAAGTAGATGAATTGTAGAAGCCGATACGTTGTTTAATTATGTTAGCATTTATAAGGAGTGCTGATTGAAGACGCATTCGCCGAGATTTTTTAAATAAATGTAATGAGTGTAGCGTGTTTAAAGTTTAAAAAATGCTCATGTTGTAAGGCATGAGAGAATAGCACATTTAGGAAATTATTATTTGTATACCTCTTTTATGTTCGGCAAACCTTTTCTATGGTTTCATTGACTTTCCACAACGTATATCTGATGACAAATATTGCATGGGACAGTATATATACCTGCATTAGATGTGTGTAGGGGGTAAAAATGGGTGGTTGTTTTTTATGTTAGTTTTATAGTTTGTGATGTAGTTTGTATTGTTGGAATTCCTAGTTTATTTAGAGTGTTGTAAATTATTGTATTATTGGCGTGTGTAGGTAAAAGAATATGCTTGGTTATGAGTGAGGTGTTCGGTGTATATGATGTTTACTTATGTTTATTTGAAAATATTTGTAGGGCTTTTTTCTTTGCATGAATATATTATATGTGGGGTATTGCAATGTTTTGACTGAATTTGTGATATATTTAAGTTCTTCGTCTAGATATTGTGGACTACAAATTATGAATGTACGCAGAGAGAACCCGCTTATCAAATATATATATATATATATATATATATATATATATATATGTATATATATATATATGTATATATATGTATATATATATATACGTATACTCAACCTACCCAAAAGGGTCGATAAAACTGATGACACACAAGTGTATGTTATGCCTTTTTTAAGTATCTTTTTACTTACCTCTACACGAAGACAAATTAGATACAAGGTTACCTTGTGGAAAATATTGACATTCGGATAACTTTTGTCTTTAGGGCTACCACATATATTTTGAACAACAATGCGTTCTTATTGTTGACCGAATATCGAGGTTTGCTCCTACATGTTTCATCTCAAAACCAAGAAAACTCTCTCGTGTAATTTAAAATAATTACACACGTTACCACTTGCTACGTTGTGCATTTGTGAAGGTCAAGAGCAAATTCAAATGGTGTATGTTTCAAGAGAAGACGTGGGCGTCCAGAAATCACGCTCATCGGAGGGATGTCCTTGCTTGTTGCTTGTAACTTTTTTTCCGAATTCCAAATATCACGTCGTGTTAAACATAGATATTAACAAACATTATCACGCATGAAAGTAATTGGGGTATATATGTACAGGTTAATTCATTATCATACTTTCACTAGGGAAAATACATAGCTAAGTGTAACTTTCTAACGGTCTTAAACATAAACGTTCATTTTTTCTTCACAAAAGCTTCAGAGATTTGTGAGACGTGTCCAAGGGCTGATATAATTTCTGCCTTCATGATTAAAACGATAAATCCAAGGAAAACCTTTTGCAAATGTCAGGTTTTCTTTACTAATTAGTCATAAATTAGCATGGCAAAACATGACTCGAGGATAAAGGTTAATGAGATAGAAAGGTTGTCGATTGAATGGTAAAGAATATCATGAGAATATTGAAACACAATTTGATTACATATGATGACGGTTTATAAATATTTGTTAACATTGGATTTGACAACGGCCATGATAAATTATTTTTATCAGAGCTTGGTTAGTTTCCTTATCGTTATGTTGTTCTTTGTGTGTTTTTTAATTATCTTTTCGGTAGTTTAGGCGAGAGAAGAAGAAATATATATATATATATATATATATATATATATATATATATATATATATATATATATATATATATATATATTTATGAAGAGATGGGGGAAAGCGCTCGGGAGAGAGAGAGAAATGAAGAGGGAGAAAAGGATAGAGAAATATTAAATAATAGACAGGTAGTTATATTTCAAATTATTGGCTTTATTATAAGAAAAGGAGCTCAATACATAAAAATGCGGCTTAGTGGACAGATGGATACAAATATTTGAAATGGCAGAGCTAAATATAGAGATATATTTGTAATAAGAAAGCTAACAAGAGAGACTAATAAATATATTTCAAATCGCAGAGCTAAGTATATAGAAAGGCATATAGATAGGGAGTGATAGATTAGGAATCACGAAGCTGACTAAAGAGAGGAGACGATATTTGTACTGACGAAACTAACTTGATAGATAGAGAAGGAAAGAGAGAAAGAGGGGTGCAGATATGAATTTATAGATTGATAGATAGATTAATAAATAGATAGATAGATAGATAAACTTCCAAAGCTTGAAACTTTAGAAATCATCTAAACTCGAATGATAGCTTTTCACTAATTCAAAAACGAATTTTTAACAAATTCTCATCTTCTCCAGCCATTTAAATATTGATTGTTCAGTCCTCAATCCTCATTTATCGACATTATGAATGGAGCCTATTATCAATAACTTGTTAATTGATAGATTGGTATGACAGGCCCGCAGATTTCCCAACAAACAAATTAATCTGATAATCTAAAAATAATTATATCGTATCTCTTCCTCCAAAAAAATGTAAATTCAGCGATTTTTCTTACATTAATTTTTCTAAACTCTTAAGTACAAATTTATGTACATTTTGACACTTCATGTTATCAGCTATTTTATAGGAGAGGCTAAAATTAGTCGCTATACCAAGTATATCAATAGACATTTATATAAGTACAAATAACTATTACTATACTTCATGCGAGTAAATCAATCTCTATTTTCCTAAGGTGTTTTCCTTTACACTTTGTATGACATAAAATACACCTTTACACTTTGTATAACATGAAATACACCTTTACACTTTGTATAACATGAAATACACCTTTACACTTTGTATAACATAAAATACACCTTTACACTTTGTATAACATAAAATACACCTTTACACTTTGTATAACATAAAATACACCTTTACACTTTGTATAACATAAAATACACCTTTACACTTTGTATAACATAAAATACACCTTTACACTTTGTATGACATAAAATACACCTTTACACTTTGTATAACATAAAATACACCTTTACACTTTGTATGACATAAAATACACCTTTACACTTTGTATAACATAAACTACACCTTTACACTTTGTATAACATAAAATACACCTTTACACTTTGTGTAACATAAAATACATCTTTACACTTTGTATAACATAAAATACACCTTTACACTTTGTATAACATAAACTACACCTTTACACTTTGTATAACATAAAATACACCTTTACACTTTGTATAACATAAAATACACCTTTACACTTTGTATAACATAAAATACACCTTTACACTTTGTATAACATAAAATACACCTTTACACTTTGTATGACATAAAATACACCTTTACACTTTGTATAACATAAACTACACCTTTACACTTTGTATAACATAAAATACACCTTTACACTTTGTATAACATAACATACACCTTTACACTTTGTATAACATAAAATACACCTTTACACTTTGTATAACATAAAATACACCTTTACACTTTGTATACCATAAAATACACCTTTACACTTTGTATAACATAAAATACACCTTTACACTTTGTATAACATAAAATACACCTTTACACTTTGTATAACATGAAATACACCTTTACACTTTGTATAACATAAAATACACCTTTACACTTTGTATAACATAAAAGACACCTTTACACTTTGTATAACATAAAAGACACCTTAGATGTGAGATTAAGTTATGTTTGAAAACATTATTTTTATTTGTTCTAATTAACCATGATTTATAACTAACTGAAGAAGTCAATCACATTTTTCTTATCTATCTATTTATATCTCTCGTCTCCTCTTATTCTATGTTTATTTAAAAAGGTCTATAATAGTTCTCAATAAATATGCGCATTTAGAGAAAGAATCACTCAATCGTTTCATCTAATTTACACTATGTGTTCGTACACACCGTAAATACGTATGTAAATAAGATAGCAAAATAATAGGTAAATGTTCTTCTATATTATCAATAAAGATATTATATATGTATCAAGACTTATTTTTATTACGCAAAAAGAATATCTTAATCGATATATGAATTTTCGATATATGAATTTTCGATATATGAATTTTCCAGTAAAATCAAAGTCGAACACATAGGGTTAGTAACCCAACGGCTCAAAGGTAGTGTAGTATATTATACACACAGGTTCGTTTCATCTTCACCAACACATGACTCTATTATAACCGCCATTCGATTGGTCGAACACTACACTCATGCATATCGATCGACAGCCTCGCTTTAATGAATTGTAGAGACGTACTTTAATCTATATAAGAAACTGGTCCATTGGTCTTTGTTGTATCTTGTTTTATGTGTGTAAGCATATTTATAAAAAGTTCAGTCGCTCAGGTAGTCTACAACGTTTTAGTTTGAAATATTTCGTTTCACTTTCAGGTCTAAGTTTCAAAAAAACATTTCCATTAGGTATGTAACGCTAAAGTTCGAAATAGCATTTTCATTGCTAATACAATTGCGTAGGTCCGTAACGCTTAAGGTTGAATAAGAATTGTCTTGGTTTCTCACGCTTTAATTTCAAATAGAATGTTCGTACGTCTGTCATGCTTAAGTTTTGAATATAACTTTCGTAAGTTTGTCACGCTTACGCTTTAAATATAATTTTCGTAGGTCTGTCACGCTTAAGTTTGAAATGTCTGCTTCGCTTAAGTTCTAAAAACAGTTTGGTCGTTCTGTTTCGCTTACGTATAAAAATGTCTCCTGGTGTGTAGCGTCAAAGTTAAAAATAGTATTTTTATCGCTAAAGGTAATTTCATTGGTCTGCCATTTTTAAGTTTCAGCATTTTCTATGGTCTGGCATGCTAAAGTTAGAAATATCATTTTCATCTCTAATAAAATTGCCTAGGTCTGTCACGCTTAAGTTTGAAATATCATTTTCGTCGATCTCTCACGCTTTAATTTGAAATAAAAAGTCGGTCGGTCTGTCACGCTTAAGTGTTATATATTATTTAGCAGGTCAGTTACGCTTCAGTTTGCAATAGTATTTTTGTAGGACTATCATATTTTGAAATAGTATTTTTGTAGGTCTATCATATTTTGAAATAGTATTTTTGTAGGTCTATCATATTTTGAAATAGAATTTTTGTAGGTCTATCATATTTTGAAATAGTATTTTTGTAGGTCTATCATATTTTGAAATAATATTTTTGTAGGTCTATCATATTTTGAAATAGTATTTTTGTAGGTCTATCATATTTTGAAATAGTATTTTTGTAGGTCTATCATATTTTGAAATAATATTTTTGTAGGTCTATCATATTTTGAAATAATATTTTTGTAGGTCTATCATATTTTGAAATAATATTTTTGTAGGTCTATCATATTTTGAAATAGTATTTTTGTAGGTCTATCATATTTTGAAATAATATTTTTGTAGGTCTATCATATTTTGAAATAGTATTTTTGTAGGTCTATCATATTTTGAAATAGTATTTTTGTAGGTCTATCATGTTTTGAAATAATATTTTTGTAGGTCTATCATATTTTGAAATAATATTTTTGTAGGTCTATCATATTTTGAAATAATATTTTTGTAGGTCTATCATATTTTGAAATAGTATTTTTGTAGGTCTATCATATTTTGAAATAATATTTTTGTAGGTCTATCATATTTTGAAATAATATTTTTGTAGGTCTATCATATTTTGAAATAGTATTTTTGTAGGACTATCATATTTTGAAATAGTATTTTTGTAGGTCTATCATATTTTGAAATAGTATTTTTGTAGGTCTATCATATTTTGAAATAGAATTTTTGTAGGTCTATCATATTTTGAAATAGTATTTTTGTAGGTCTATCATATTTTGAAATAATATTTTTGTAGGTCTATCATATTTTGAAATAGTATTTTTGTAGGTCTATCATATTTTGAAATAGTATTTTTGTAGGTCTATCATATTTTGAAATAATATTTTTGTAGGTCTATCATATTTTGAAATAATATTTTTGTAGGTCTATCATATTTTGAAATAATATTTTTGTAGGTCTATCATATTTTGAAATAGTATTTTTGTAGGTCTATCATATTTTGAAATAATATTTTTGTAGGTCTATCATATTTTGAAATAGTATTTTTGTAGGTCTATCATATTTTGAAATAGTATTTTTGTAGGTCTATCATGTTTTGAAATAATATTTTTGTAGGTCTATCATATTTTGAAATAATATTTTTGTAGGTCTATCATATTTTGAAATAATATTTTTGTAGGTCTATCATATTTTGAAATAGTATTTTTGTAGGTCTATCATATTTTGAAATAATATTTTTGTAGGTCTATCATATTTTGAAATAATATTTTTGTAGGTCTATCATATTTTGAAATAGTATTTTTGTAGGTCTATCATATTTTGAAATAGTATTTTTGTAGGTCTATCATATTTTGAAATAGTATTTTTGTAGGTCTATCATATTTTGAAATAGTATTTTTGTAGGTCTATCATATTTTGAAATAGTATTTTTGCAGGTCTATCATATTTTGAAATAATATTTTTGTAGGTCTATCATATTTTGAAATAGTATTTTTGTAGGTCTATCATATTTTGAAATAGTATTTTTGCAGGTCTATCATATTTTGAAATAGTATTTTTGTAGGTCTATCATATTTTGAAATAGTATTTTTGTAGGTCTATCATATTTTGAAATAGAATTTTTGTAAGTCTATCATATTTTGAAATAGTATTTTTGTAGGTCTATCATATTTTGAAATAATATTTTTGTAGGTCTATCATATTTTGAAAAAATATTTTTGTAGGTCTATCATATTTTGAAATAGATTTTTTGTAAGTCAGTACATGTTAAATTTGAAAAACAATTGTCTTCGGCCTGTAACGCATTAGTTTTAAATAGATTTTGTCAGATTCTCACGTTTAAGATTGAAATAGCAGTTTCGTTTGTCTGCTATGTTTACGTAGCTAAAAATAAACAGTTTGATTGTCTGTCACGTATGAAATATCACTTCCCCATGGTCAGAATTGTCACAGTTAAACATAACATTTTAAACGTTCAATGTCATCTCATTGGTCTGTAATCCTTAGATATAAAGTAGCATTTTTGTTTATCTGGCATGCTTTGAAATATAGTTTACATCATTAAATGCGTAGTTTTCATGGACGTATCTTAAGAATGTCCGTTCTTGCATTTTTTTAGAGTCAATTCTTCGTCGGTATTTAGAGAAATCTGTGACGGTGCATTTACTAAATCCTAAATTTGATTTCGCTTCACGCAAGAAAACAATCACAACGTAAATGCGTTTGTTCGCCTTCACTCCAATTAAATGAGTGCGAAGGAAAACGCACTTGACTAACTTTGTAAAACGCACGGAAAATATCGGAAAAGGCGTTTTTCTCTTCAAAGAGATTTTGTGTGAGAAAGTACAATCCGTTCGGTCGGCTTAATAGCATTTTGGATGCTTGTTTGATTCAAAGCAAAGACTACAAACTTTAAGTTATTGGTCCCTTGCACGGTAAGTACATTCACATATAATGATAGATAGATAGATAGATAGATAGATAGATAGATAGATAGATAGATAGAGAGAGAGAGAGAGACAAATAGACTAACTGATAGAAAAATAAATTAATAGGTAGATAGATAGATAGATAGATACGCATACTGATAGATAGATAGATAAATAGATAGATAAATAGATAGATAGATAGATACACATACTGATAGATAGATAGATAGATAGATAGATAGATAGATAGATAGATAGATAGATAGTTAGATGGATACAGATGTCGACAGATGTCGACAGATTGATGAATATATAGATAACATGATTTCAAATGAAACTTAAAGTAAGTACATAGATTGAAAAAGTACATTTAAAATTAGATGAATAGAGAAATCGAGAGATATTTAAATATACTTTCGATTGAATGAAATAAATAATTAAATATGTGTAGATTATGGAGTATATATCGATTGATGTATAAATTAATTTAGTTTTAAAAGATGGAGTTAGCGGGCTAACTAATTAAATAACTAACTAAATTACTAACTATATATATATATATATATATATATATATATATATACATATATATAGTAATTAAGTAAGTTATCAAAATATATTCATGGCAATTAAATAAATAATTAAATATGTGTAGATTATGGAGTATATATCGATTGATGTATAAATTAATTTAGTTTTAAAAGATGGAGTTAGCGGACTAACTAATTAAATAACTAACTAAATTACTAACTATATATATATATATATATATATATATATATATATATATATATATATATATATAGTAAGTAAGTAAGTTATCAAAATATATTTATGGCAATTAAGCTACACAGAGTCTTCCGCGTTTCATCCCCAATTGGAATCGTCAGGCATTTTAGCCTAACGATTCCCTCCAAGGACGTAACGCGGAAGGGTCTGTGTATCTTAATTGTCATAACTATATTTTATAATTTACTACTAAGCTCTTCTCATATATCAAGCATTGTTGAAATAAATACTGAAAATTGATACATAAAAAGGTATATATCCTTATAACATTTTATGTGGATACACGAAATAATTATATATATATATATATATATATATATATTAATTGATCCATTTCAAATACATTAATAAAATGAACATAAAAGCAATATTAGTAAGAGTGCTCAATATCAGGAAGAGCATTTATAAAATTAAATGAACATTGTTACAGTCTACACGAAATAGCTAGCGTTTCGTTTATCTTACATCTTTTTACAGACTAAATACAAATAAAAAGTGAAAAATGAAACAAATGCAAGTTTCTTATTTCATTTTTAAAATATATAGTACGAATATATATATATATATATATATATATAATTATATATATATATATATATATATGGTAAGTAAGCTAGACACAGATTTAGGTTAGCGATTGCTTTCATGGCTATGTAGTGTTTAGTTATGCTAACTTACTAATAACATTCTTAGTTATCAGTCCTGCACAGTTTAATATTCTTTGCACAATGGCGGGACTTCTCTGAAACAATGGCCAGGCTGGCCTTTATTTGATACTATTTTCTTTTTATGTGCGTATTGCTGCGGCACGCATCGGTTTTAAGTGTGTTAAATTAATAGATCATTTTATTTTAGCACGTTGGATTGAAATAATGTTATGTTCTATTCACCTATTCATTTAGCACTGTTGAAGAAAATACTGAAAATATATACACAATATATTATATCACATTATAATATGTATACAATCAGAAATAATAATATTTTATATGTATATATATATATATATATATATACTTACATATATATATATATATATATATATATATATATATATATATATATATATATATATATATACAGGGTGGGCCAAAATAAGGGTCCTATCTTTAAATTTGAATAACTTGAATTTGAATAACTTCCACAAAATAAAAGTTAAACTCACCAAACTTTATGTGTGTGTAGACTGACCCTTCCGAGATTTTTTGAAATAAACAAAACAAATTTTAGCCGAAAAACACTTCTTAAAACTTACAAAAACTAAAGTATTGTTTTTTACACTGTTTTGAGTTTTTTAAGCAAAAATAATGTTTTCTAAATGAGGGTACGTTCCTTAGGGCTAATACGGCTCATGCTTGCTTCGGAAGGGGTCCTTTACTTATTCTAAAAAAAAAAATTTTTTAAATCAATAAATAAAAAAGTTATGAATTTTTAAAAATAGGACCCTTATTTTTGCCCACCCTGTATATGTATATATATATATATATATATATATATATATATATATATATATATATATATATATATATATATATACAGAGAGAGAGAGATGGAGAGAGAGAAAAAGAGACAGAAAAACAAACAGACAGAAAGAATAAGAAACAGAGAATTTGAAATAACGGAGCTAATCAGATATATAGATATATATTTTTAACCAAGCGGCATGATAGATTGATAGATAGATTTTAAGTCAGAAGAATAGATAAATAGTTATATAGAGTGATACATAGATAGTTTCCCATTGGCATAGCTAAATTATATTGATAGATGATTAAAAATGCTCGTACTAAGTAGATGTATAAAAAAATATCTCCTCTTTCGTTAATACATTTTCTCCACTGCTTTACTTGGCAGAAATCGTTTTTCAACCATTCGTAGGAATAGTCGTGATATTCGTTTGGTCACCGACAGCTTTCCCATTTTCTGTCTCCGTGTAATTATTAAATAATTTATTTTAATTTTTATCCGTCGACGTACACTTTTTAAAATGTGTCGACCGAAAGGCACCTCGAATTATAGGTTTTAGTCCAATGTTTTTGTCTAATATAAATTTTCTTTCTACAACTCTATTTTTAGTAGAATGGACATTTGACTATTAAATGAAGAAAAAAAGTGTCTTTCACTCCTTGCTATGTACCGTTGTTCCCCGAGTTACTATGACTCCTTTTTTTCTTTCTAAAACACTGATTTAATTTTGTACAATCAAAAACCTTTCTCTCTCTCTCTCTGTCTCTCTCTCTCTCTCTCTCTCTCTCTCTCTCTCTCTCTCTCTCTATATATATATATATATATATATATATATATATATATATATATATATATATATATATATTGTTGGTGATTTGATTATTCCATTATTGCTACAAAATATATATTGTTTCATTAGCGTTCATAATGAACGCCAACTCTTCAGGCGTCAACGGAATTTAAATGCCTAAAATTTTAAATTCAACCCCAACCGGAAATTGAAGATACATAAGAGGGAGGGGGGACGAAGACGTGGCTCAGCCTTTAGCGAGGACAAGAAAGGGGGAGGGGGGAGTCCCCAACAGGTGATATTTCAGAAAGTTGCGTGGGGTGATATTTAGTGTCTGGGCCATCGTGACCTCAATTCCAACCGGGGCAGAGGGCAGAGGGCAGGGTGGGTTTAATTTAATAATAAGAATAAAATTATAAAATTATAACTGTCTTTTCTGTTGTAATAGGTGGTTATCGTGTAGATGAAAATGTTTGATAATTTTAATTTAGGGTATTAATTGCTATTTTTGCATTCTATTTCAATATAATTATTTATGGCTTTTATAATAAGCTCAGTAACGGTAGTGAATTTTGTTGTGATAATATTTGTTAATTGTAATTATATTATACTAAAATTAATACTAGTAAAATTACCATATAAAAGAAGTTTAATGGTGTTACTATCTTTAGTATTAATAAAAACAACTATAATAACAATAATAATAATAATAATAATAATAATAATAATGAAGCCAATAGTACCTACGATAGTTGCAGTGACAATAGTATCAATAATAATAATAATAATAATAATTATTATTATTATTATTATTATTATTATTATTATTATTATTATTATTATTATTATTATTATTCTGTTACTTGTGAAGTCAGTGGGCAAAATAAGTCTACAAGTGATGGTAAGCTTTTATAGTTCTACTACCAATAATAAAGATTAAGCACCAGCCAATAATTAAGTGTTCAAGATAGTAATCGAAGGATTAAGTAATTGATATTAGATTAATCTAAGTGATATCAGAGTTAATAGCTATCACAGTTATGGGTTTGGGTGGGAGATGATTATGGTAGAATTGGTAGTATGACTGAGAGGTTTTTGAGGCTGAGGAGTATAGGTAATACTTAGAAATTTGATGTTATTGATTTTAGGCATTTAAATTCCGTTGACGCCTGAAGAATTGGCGGTCATTATGAACGCTAATGAAACAATATATATTTTGTAGCAATAATGGAATAACTAAATCACCAACAAAAATATATTTTGCTCTGAATTTTCATTAAGCACTCTCATAAACCCGGTTTAAACTTCCTTCGGATTTATACCCCCTGGATATTTGTAACAAGTTAATTATATATATATATATATATATATATATATATATATATATATATATATATATATATATATATATATATATATATATATATATATATATATATGGAGAGAGAGAGAGAGAGAGAGAGAGAGGGAGAAAAGGAGATTTATATATATATATATATACATATATATATAATATATATAATATATATATAATATATATATATTATATATATATATTATATATAAACATATATATATATATACATTATATATATGATATATACATACATCATATAAATAGACATATTTATACATTATATATATATACATATATATATACATTATATATATACATATATATATATACATTATATATACATATATATATACATTATATATATATATATACATATATATATATATATATATATATATATATATATATATATATATATATATATATATATACAGGGTGACCCCCCCAAAACGGGTCCCATCTCTAATTAATCCCCGTTTCTTAGTGTTTTGTCCGAATGAAATGAATTTTGGGTCATAACTAGTTTATTATATACAAAACATCACATCAAAACACTAGTGCCTTTGGCCTTTTTTTTCTCCGTTCTACAGCATGTGTTCTAGATGGACTCCTTTTAGCTCCGTGCATTCGTCCATGACGTTTTTACAGAGTTAATTGGGAATGGCTCTCATCTCCCTGATGACTTCCTTTAGTTCCGTGATGGTTCTGGGTATCCCTGCGTACACTCTGTCCTTAAGATAGCCCCCAAAAGAAAAAATCTGAGCTGCTTAGGTCCGGGCTATGGGGTGGCCACTCAAAATTTTTCTTGAGACTGATCACTCGGCCTCCAAAGTTCTCTTTCAGCCAATCTCGGGACATGTTTGAGGTGTAAGAACTTGCTCCGTCTTGCTGGAACCAGAACTTGTCATGAACGACGGATAGAGGGTCTGGAGCTCACTCTTGAAGGTTTTGAGGACCTCGACATACCGCTCCTTGGTGACTGTCACTGCTGCGCCAGATTCTTCGATGAAGATTGGTCCGCTGATGCCTCTGACCGATATTGCAGCCCACACCGTGCACTTAGGAGAGTGCAGGGGGTTGGTGGCTACTTCATCGGGTCTGGAGGACCCCCAAAAGACATTTGTCTTCGAGTTCGCCTTTCCGTCAAGATGGAAGTGGGCTTCATCGGAGGTCCAAAGGAGGTTATTGAAACCTGGTGTCGCCTCGATCTTATCGAGCATCTTGACTGCCATAGCGCTCATCTGCTTCTTGTCTGAGGCTGTAAGGGTCTGCAGCGTCTGTATTCTGTATGGGTAAGCCTTGATATCGTTCACCAGCACACTTCTGCAAGTCTCACGCGAGATACCGAGGGAAAGCGTTTCGGACTCTCCTGGAAAGACTCTCTCACACTGTCCGCTTCTTGGGATCTCTTCTAGTGGCTTGGACGGTTCTCACTGGAAGCGTTGATGTTCTCCACGGTCCCATACTTCTCGAAGTGGTCTACCCAGTTCTGAATTCTGCTTTTGGGTGGAGCCTTTTCACATTCGAACTGATGCATGAAACTGTCCTGGGTTTTCTTAAACGAGCCTGTCTTGTAGTAAAATTTAACACAGTGTATTCTTTGTCTCAGCTCCCATTGAGGTCTTGGTGTTCTCACGGTCGTTGATTCTGCCATTTCCTGTAAAATGAGAGCAATCGGTGAATAAATAAAAGAGATATCACATAAAGTGTACACGGGGGCCTGTTTTTTTGTGTCACCCTGATATATACATTATATATAAAGACACATATATATATATATATATATATATATATATATATATATATATATATACATCATATATATCAACATATATATCAATATATATATATACATTATATATAGACATATATATATATATATTTATATATATATATATAAATATTTATATATATATATATATATTTATATGGATAAATTTGTAATGACAAAGCTAACAAGATAGATATAGAAATATATTTGAAATCGCGCAGCGCGGTATATATATATATATAGATAGATAGCTAGATAGATAGACGAGGGGCGTTCAATAAGTAATGCCCCTGACCCATTTCCCATAGCAGTAGATTAATGAAACTTGACACAGGAACAACCAAGAGTTATGCATTTCTCTCATCGTTTGATGCAGCTCTGGACACCGTTTTTGTAGAACCAGAGGTTTGTAACAAAGTCACTAAGCATCAATGTGGCAAAGCTGCTTTGTTAGTGGGGTACATCTTGGGATCGGCACTAATGTGAACTTATCGTTTGCCGGGTAGTGTTAATCTTTGTCGCGGCATCAATGTGGCACGTTTGACGGGGGGGGAGAGACCTTTTTGGAACGTTTATCCTTGTCGCGACATCCATGTGGCAGGATCTTTTATCCTAGGGATGAATCGTGGCGAAAAATGTCGAACGGGAGAAGTTTGACTGCATGTGCACGTAATTACTCGCCGTTCTGACCAGTGAGCGATCATCGTCTCTGTCGTTTACTTCTGGGACTGGCTGGCTGTCTGGCTGACTGACTGGGCTGCAAAAGAACCTTATTTGAAATAAGGAAAGAAATACATTTATCCGTTTTCTTATAAAAATATATATTTATTTTACTGAAGACATTTGTATAATATTTTAGACACGCACAAAAAATGCGCTTTCTCGGTCCGAATCCAAAAACAGTCTCTCGTTTGCAAATCTCTTAACGAGAGATTGAGAGAGAGAGAGAAAGGGAAGGAGGAAGTGAGAGAGAAGGAGAGAGACAGAGGGAGAGAGAAAGAGAGAAAGAGGGAGTACAGGCACAATCAGTGTATGCCTTGTCCAATGTTTATTTCCTTCAGCTTCATAACTGATGTTGTCGAATTGTCCTACCCCTGATCCCATCAACTGCACCTGTCACTGAATTGTTTTGACATCGACCCTCAGACCTACAAGCTCTGGTGTGACGATCACACCGAGTACAAAATATTTTTTGTTGAACTTTGCGGCTTTCCCGAAATTTCAGCGCAAGTTTGGCACAAGGCCCACGAATGCATTGGGGAGCGTTAGATCCTCAAATCTCACGCATTGTGTAACAGGTTGGTCCTCCAACTACGTGGTAACTTCAGAAATCAAGGCTGCATCATCTGGAAAACGCTTACCTTTCAAAAAAAACTTTATGGCTGGGAAGAGATGAAAGTAAGAGGGTGCAAGATCATGAGAGTAAGAAGGAAGGGGGAAGATTTCATAGCCACACGCCCGTGCTTCTGATTAGGTGGCATGCGAGTTGTGGACCGGTGCGTTGCCCTGCAGGAGGAGGCTACCTTTGTTGATCTTGCCCTCCCCTCTTGATTTTGATAGCTTCTCTTAATTTCATCAAAAATGATGCGTAATAGGCTCCTGTAATTGTGGTACCCTTTGCCAGGAAATATGTCATCACTACTCCGTGCTGTGAGCATGACCTTGCCAGAATGAGCTGCACCCTCGCCTTCTTTGTAGGTGTTGAGTCCAAGTGCTTCTACTGCATTAGCTTGGCTTTGGTCTGTGGATCATAGTGATGGACCCAAGTTTCATCCTGTGTAATCAGTCTTTTGACAAACTTTGACTACTCTTCTTTGCACATCTCAAAATGAATCCTTGAGCACTCGACGCGTTCTTGCTTCTGTAAAGGTGTGAACAACCTGGGAATCCATCTGGCAAACACATTATGCATATGCAAATCGTCGTGAATGATAGTTTTCAGAGACCCTGTACTAATCTTGACCTCTTGGGCTATTTGGCGAATAGTAATGCGTCGATCTTCCAAAATGGCACCTTCAACTTTACGGATAGATGCCTAGTCAATGGCAGAAGAGAGACGACCAGGTATGGGAGCTGTTTCCACAAACTTCCGGCCATGTTTGAATTTACAATGCCAGCATTTTGCAAGGTCATATGATGGGGCATCATCACCATAAGTTTCTTTCATTTCATCAAAAGTCTCCTTTGGTGTGCGTCTTTTCAAATACAAAAATCGGATCACTGAACGACATTCAACTTTCTTCATTTCACACCTGACTCATTTCGAACACCTGTAAATCAGAAACCACAATTAGTTCAGAACTTTTTTTGCAACATAACCTATACATATATAAATCATTACACATGCAAAATGTCATCAAGATCAGACAACTAAAAGTGGGTCAGGGGCATCCCTTATTGAACTCGTATCGTAAATAGATAGATAGATAGATAGATAGATAGATAGATAGATAGATAGATATATAGATAGATAGATAGATAGATCTGATACGAGACCTCATTATATCGATACATAGTCAGACTAGTAGAACCATTGACACGGAGCGCTCATATATTCGTTTGAATAAAATTATTCTAAATATTCAGAAAATGATTATGTGGCTATATAAAGTCATAACTTCGAGAACTCTGTTATAATTATGGTGGCAGACATGCAATTACAACACCTGAAGTATAGCTATTATAAAATTCATAAAGAAAACTTCAATAAATGCAAGAGGTTGGTGTCTAATACCTATGTTTCAAATTTCATGTAAATCGTAAATATTTGAATGTTCAATTTTTGGTCAAGTGTACACCATTTATTCTCCCTTTCACCCTTTTAACATGCTCCCCCATAAATAAACTTTTTAGAATCGACGTGTAATATGTATGGTTAACATTTCATGTAAATCGGAAATATTTAAATTTTCAAATAGGTTTTGTACTCTCTTTATACACTTCTAGACCGTTTTATCAAAATCATCAGACAATTAGAAATTTTGGAAATTCTGCTTAACCAAATCAATGCAAAGTAGAATGGTTTATATTACCAAAGTGGTGCTTATGCTCATTATTTCCCCACTTAAAACATTTTTACTAGAAAGAAATTGGAATAAAAATGCATTAGAACTGAGTTTACTTTAGAAATGTTTTTCTGTCAAATGCATTAGGAAATATGTTTACTATGAATATGCATTAGAAATCATTTTTACTATAAAATTATATTTGAAATTATTTTTACTATCAAAATACATTAGAAATACTTTTCATTTTTTAATTTTTTTTATCAAAAACGACGTCAATAGAGATTAAGCAAAGAAAACAGATTAAGTAGTGACCTTCGGGATCATAACCGTGATATAAAGCAAATGTTTTTAAAAAAGGAATTTATTTTGAAATAAGAAAAAAAATAACATCATTTGATCATTTTGTAACATCATTTGATCATTTTTTTAAATCTTTTTAACCATGTTCAGTGGATTATTATTTCTATCCTGTCGTTTTCATTTAAATGGTAATGTGAACGAATCCACGTGAAAATTGCACTTGTTTTCACTTTAAATAGTTTCGTTTGCTTGTAAATTTATTTTTAAAAGTTAACTGAGATATATTTAGACTCTTGTGGTGCAATAGAATAGCCGGTGGTTTGGTTTCACACTCGTCTACGGTTTTTAGCTCATGTAAATTAATATATAAAGAATATGTGGTAGAAAATAACTTAAGCCTACAACATCATATATCTAGGGTTAGTTCTAGTAACCCGTAACAATTAACCGGAACAATAAGAACCGGGATAGAGTATTGATTTACTCCTCTCCAGGAGTTAGGCACAAGGCCAGTTTTTATCTTACTCCCACAAGTAAGATATGACCCAAGGTCGGGTCGGGAAAGTGGGGTTTAAAAATTGCCTGGACAGCCCCGTCTTATCATGATAGGACGGAGAGGTATTCTCAATTCTCAATGACAATACTAAATTCAAGAAAATTAATAAAAAGTGTACCAATTCATTAAATACACAAGTTAACAAACTTATCACTGTCAATAATGCTCAAATGGATAATTACCAACTCCTCAAAATAATCGGCGATTACAAACCTGGCCATTTATACGAAACAGTTAAAATACATAAATATAATTAAAAGAAAGTTAAACTATGCATATGTTAAAAAATCTTTTAGCCGTAGTATGCTTTAAGAAATAAATATACTATGCAATTCTTACTAGTAACTATACATGTAGATTAAAAATATCCTACATGGTCATGATAGGACGGAGAGGTATTCTCAATTCTCAATTACAACACTAAATTCAAGAAAATTAATAAAAAGTGTACCAAGCAGTGCCTCTCTAGACGTAGAAATCCTATTTGACAACGTATCTGTAAAGGAAGCAATATACATAATCATCAATAGTGTATACAATAACCTATCTCTCCCTCCACTTAAAATCAATTAAAAAATACCAAAAAAGCTATTATTAATTTGCACATTTTTATGACTTTAAGAACACGTGTAAACGCAAATTGACAAAGTTTCAAGAGGTTCGATCCCCAGCCCGATTTTAGTTAATTCTACATGTCAAACCTAGAAAACAATATTTAACAACATAAAAAAAAAATTTGTGTCTACATACGCTAGGTCGACGATATATTTATTCTAGTTTATAACAATGAACAAATACACAAACTTCAAGATCGTTTCTATAAAAACTCTGTTCTTAAATTCACCATGAAAGTCAAGGTAAATAATAAAATCCCATTCCTATTTCTAATAATACGTGTAACACCTCTACTAATAAAAAAAACAATCAGCTTAACTTCTAGTCTGTTAAATTACACGAGTGGGTTACCAAAATAGCTATTGTTAAAAATCTACTAAACCGTGCTAAATTGATCGCTTCTTCCCCAAGATAACACTATTCATCGAACTAAAAATACAATACAAGTACTTATTAACAGTCAATTTCCTAACTACATCCTCGACGAATAAATAAAATTAATGATTTGAAACGTTGAAAACACTACTACAAATAGTAATGCTAATTATATCCACCATCACAACCCAAACTATATCAACATACTATTGTAACCAAATGCAGGCAAAACTCAGATTGTAAAAAAAGCTATAAAAAAGCTGTAAAAAAAATATAATACATAGATACATATCCCCAACAGATAATAGTAATAATAAAATTAAACAAATAATTTACTATAAAATATCTTAAACCTAAAATTTTGTGGTAAAAAAAACACTTCTTTAACCCCCAAACAAGAAACACTACATGCTCTTTAGGAGATATAACTCCCATAATAATAATAATAGCTACATTGGTTTTACAACTACTACTCTATCCTGTCGCCTCACTATGCATCTCGTGAACTCTAGTTTAACCTACAAACATCTACAAAAACATAACTGTCCTCTATCTGATTTAAGACAGATTTAGTCACCAACACTAAAATAATACATTCAGAGACGAATTTGAAAATACAACCTACAATTAATAATATCGCGAATGAGCTTAATAAAACCATTTTAACATGTTTAGCGTAGTATAGTTCTTTATTTTGTGACGTCACTCCGGCGTTACTGAATTCAAATTCGAAAAGGGAGAGTTTTATTGAATTCATTATTGCTAACATGTTTTCTCATCATATTTTATTCGACTGTACCAAATTAATTCAGCTATTGCTTAGACAAATAAATACATAAATGCATTGCAAAAAGATTTAATTCGTAAACGGCCTTCCTGGAACAATGTGAAAGGGTTCCTTTACAGCTTTTACTCAATTTGCTTTCGACACCTGAAGATGATTCGAACAGAAATCGAAAACGTTCGTGACACATACGGTACTTTTCTCATTTTGTTTCGTTATGAAAATTTCTTTCAGCGATTTATGGATTTCTTTCATATCATTGGTGCAAAACAATTTTATTTTTAGGATTTTTGCCTTTTTTGCGGAATATACCTTGCTCTGAGCAATTGAATTGAATTATGATTTGACTTTTGCTTCTCTAATTCCTTTCCATTCTTCTTCATTCGACCTGCTCTATCCTGGATATTGAGCTTTATACTCTTCACAATAGGTTTCACTTTTCCTAAAAGTTCGCTTTTAGTACACCACTTTATATATATATATATATATATTTGTGTGTGTGTGTGTGTGAGAGAGAGAGGGGGGTACAATGCACAATATATCATGAAACTAAAATGCCGTGAAAGACAAAATGTGTGAAAAAGACAAATGGAAAAAATGTTAATACAGGAAAAAATAATCAAAGAAAAACGAGAGATTTTACCAGTTTCGTTCGAATCAAAGAATGTCTTTAGAAAAAGTGAATATTTTAAATTTATTACATAATGGTAAAAACATAAGAAAAAAGAACGCACAACGGGATGTTATTGGGACGTGTTAACTATTTGAAAAGGAAAGAAAAATGAAACGAGTGGGGCAGAATACGTAAACATGAGAAAGGGGGTAGAAAAAAGAAAAAAAGAGAAATAGCCATATGGATGAAATGAAGTGAACTACTATTTAATTACGCAACCACCAATATGCATTTCAGTTTGTTCAGTAAACAAGTCAGAAATTTTAAGTAATTTATATAGATATGCCTTTACGAGACTTGACGAGTTTAATTAGTGCTAATTAATTATATTTTTAGTTTAAATCCAATAGCATAAAATAAATTGAAATCTGCGAAAATAAAATCCAGCAGAATGCATTTCTGTTGCCCATTTTTACCTTTGCTTTATAGTCGACAAAAATATTGAATATGTTCGTGATCCTTAGACATTTTAAGGAAATGTCGCGGAATTTTAATTAACCATTCAAAATCTCATTTAAAAATAGAATTAAAAACTCCCGGGTAATTCTGTATAAAGACAGCTAATATTTTATTTATATCCTGTCCAGAAAGTTAGACACAAGGTCAGGTCTGGGTTTTGATGAAAGTGTTTATGTAGAACGAACGAGAATCGAACCTGTCACACCCAGATCTTCAGTTCGCGTCGTTAACCACTTAGCCACCGTGCTAGCTAGCATAAACTAGTGACACATCTACTTTCTGAACATATGCACTTGTCAAATGTTGATTTAATTCACCTCATAGGCACTAACAGCTGGACACCAATGGCACTATTTTAATAACGTGATGACAGAAGCAAGGCATCATTAATTCAACACACTAACTGCTTTTGGCACCTGTACTAAACGTTGCATACATCTTCTACGAGTCTTATCATTTAAAATGTTTTGCCCATGAAACAATCTGTGTTTCTGCTTTCCTTTCTCTCATGATAACTATTTTGTAGACTCGTAAAATAAGGTATGCCTTCACTGCTCTATAGACACGTCCATCGTTGAGGGGGGGGGGGGTTACATATTAAATACTACAAAGCATTAAGCAACAAGAACATTTATTGTTCTAAATATCGATACCAATAACCTTTCGATTAATAGCAGAAACGATGAATCGTAGCGCTATAGAGCGGAACTATTAAAAGTATCACTGAAATAGGGCTTTGGAATGAATGAATGAATGAATGAATGAATGAATGAACGAATGAATGAATGAATGAATGACAGTTTTTTTGTGTGCGGATATTTGTTTCTCATGACTAAGCAAATTGATTGCATTGTTTTAAACATTAAATTATAGTGACATTTTCAATATTAGAAAAAAAGTAAAGCGCATTTTATTTGTAGACACTAATGATAGTATTCTATAATTCTGGTATTCTTACAAAGCAAAAAACTATGTGTTGGTTTCATGATATATCAACACTTGTTTGGTTATTTAAACATTTTAAATTTAAAAAAAAATTCAGTTTGTAGAAATTAGTCATGTAAATCTATTTTCATATATATTGATTTTTCAGGATCTTAGATTAAGAAATTATTTTTTTTTGTGAACAAAAAAAAATCATAGGCCACCACCAAATTTAAGGCATCTGGACAAATGTATTTCATTACACCTGATGACACACCCTAATTAACTATAAATGTTATTTTGAAACCCTTTTCTAAATACTGTATCACTTCAGCCATAAGTCAATGTAAAACAGCCTTAGCTTAGATATCCACCTGAAAAACTGCCTCGAGTTATAGATTTTAAGCTTTGTAAAAAGAAAAAAACAGTTCTTTTATTTCATGATATTAAGGAAAGTATTCTGTCATTCTTGTATTGTGGGAATCGGGAATAACAAACCGAAGTCAGTGGTGCTGGGTACTGAAATAATAATTTCATTTAGTTGAAAGTTAATTATTCGAAATATAAATATAAAAATCTGAAATAATAAAAATAAAGATTTAATTTAATATCGAATCATTATTAAGGAAAGTTATTATTTTCTACCTAATTTATTTATCTGCATTGTGTTTGGATAAAGAAGCTAAAAAGTGCGTCAGATAATTTTTATTGATACTTCTGCCATTCTGGTATTTTGGTAATCGAGAATAAAAAAACAGACGTTAAACGATTGTGGATTATTCAATGAAAACGTGTCTTCTGCAAGTTGCAAGACTAAAATATGACAATCGTCACAGTATACGTTGGTGGCAGTAATAGTATATGTGAGTGTCAAAATTACAACTCCCTCGTCTTCCTTTATTTTTTACCATTGTAAGAAATCTATAAAGAAGCACTAAATATTAAAATAGAAAACAGGTAAGCCAAACTTAATATCATTTTATAACAATACGGAACGGTGTGTAGCAGAAAGCTATTGAGCACCTATGTAGATGGTAATATATATATATATATATATATATATATATATATATATATATATATATATATATATATATATATATATATAACGGAATATCCCCAAAATACAAAGGCAAATAATGAAAGTAGGATTTACTTTACTTTACTTATAAAATTGTCCAATAAATTTGGGACGAAATTGTAAGTTGCACGTTTATTTTATTTTTTATTCATTCTCGGTCTTTTTTCTCACTTGTGCGCTTATACTTGTTCGTTGATTGATTACCCTTGCATACATATACATACACATACACATACATACATATATATGTATATATATATATATATATATATATATATATATATATATATATATATATATATATATATATATATATATATATATATATATATATATATATATGAAACTAAAAGTAAGCTTTTAGTAGATAGAACCTATAGTGAAATGGTTTAAATCTCCTTCCATTGGACACCTTATCAACGGACAATTACTATCTGGACAAACCCCATATCTTTTTACACGAACTTTTTTTCATCCTCCGTTTTCTTAATATTTTTTCAAATGTTGAATTTTGGCTTTTCTACTGCCGACTTATCTATCTGTATAATTCCTCTGATGATAAGATCTCGATCTTTGAAAAGCCCTGGCTTTCGTGCATGGTTATCACTCTTTCTTCATCCATCTTCATATATATGTATGTATATATATATATATATATATATATATATATATATATATATATATATATATATATATATTAGTATTTCATGTATCCACATAAAAAATGTATAAGGAGATATATTTTTTATGTATCAATTTTCAGTATTTACTTCAACAGTGCTCGATACGCAAGTAGAGCTAGGTAGTAAGTTATGAAAATATATTTATATATATCATATTATATATATATATATATATATATATATATATATATATATATATATATATATATATACAGTGAGAAAGATATAACGGAGAGATGGGAAACTGATAAGGTTTAAATTATTGAAATGAGCAGATATGATTAGATTTCGATTGATATATATATAAACTAACTACAATATATATATATATATAATTATATATATATATATATTAATATATAAATGAAGTACACATACATACAAACATACATATGTGTGTATACATATATATATATATATATATATATATTACTATTTCATGTATCTACATAAAACTTTATAGATATATATTCCTTATGTATCGGTTTTCAGTATTTAACTTGATGCCGTAAGTAGAGCCAGGTAGTAAGTTATGAAAATACATTTTTGGTAATTAAGCTAAACAGAGGCTCCCGCGTTTAATCCCGGGGGACTGTTCAAGCTAAAATGTTAGCCTGAAGATCTCGCCGGGGATTAAACGCGGGAGCCTCTGCGTAGCTTAAATGCCATAAATATATTTTAATAACTTACTATATATATATATATATTTATATATATATATATATATATATATTGAATTAAAGATAGGTGTTTACACACAGCTGTTTCTTTGTTGTTTATTTAATAAATTAGAGTGTTTTCGATCAACAAGTAGCCATCGACAGGGATCAAAATCATAACAACTAGGGACATAGTCTGATATATTTCCAATGTTCCAGCCCACTTGTTCATCTTAGTAGTAGGCTAAATACATCGCCTTAAGTGTCCCCTATTTATTTACATTTTTAAGCGTCAGCTTCAATAGAAAGCTTATTCAAATTGCTCGATTTACTATCAGTCAGCAGATAAGCATATATAGATAACCCCTCGTTACTTTACCTACATTATTTTTTTTCTTTAAGAGACCATCCGGTCGCACTTTGATCTAAGGCGCCCGACTTACACAGCAGGGATGATGATTATTGAAGAAGATTTACGATGCTCACTCAGAGCTGCTGGAAAGCAGAGGAAGACTTTTGATATGTGCATAGATTCCGCTTCTCTCCGGTGATTCTCATGAGCACAATCTCATCCCAAAAAGACAAGCACCAACATCACTTGACTCTTTAAATATTGCTTGGAATCAAAACAATTTCATTGACACGTTTTCTTTTTAATATACATGGCGTGATTTATCGGATTGAATCATACGTGCATTCGTCCGATGAAGTCAATGAGACATTCGTCTCTCACACTTTCGTTCGATACAGTCACACGCATTTGTCAAATAAAGTCAATGACGCATACGTTTTGCACGCCTTTGTCCGATACAGTCACACGCATTCGTTCGATAAAGCAACTCGCGCAACCGTCCGTTAAACTCAATCACACATTCGTCCCTCACGCATCTGTCTGACAGAGTCACTCACGCATTTGTTCGATAAAATCACTTGCGCAATTGTCCGTTAATGTCAATCAATCACCCATTCCTCACGCATTCGTCCGATAGAGTCACTTGCGCATTTGTTCGATAAAGTCACGTCGGCAGTCGTTCGTTAAAGTCAGCAACACATTCGTTTCTCATGCATTCGACAACTAATTACTCACGCATTCGTCTGATAGTCATTGACACTCGTTTGATAAATTTATTCTAGCGTTCATTCGATAGATCCAATTCCGCTTTTGCCAAATAATAACATCCACGCTATCGTTCGATAGCTTCACTCACGAATTTCTTCCGTTTAGTTGTTCACGCTTTCGTCTGACAGAATCAGTCAGACAATCGTTCGATAAATTCACGCATTCGTCTAATAAATCCACCCACACTTTATTCCGATAGTCAGTCGTCAATTCATACGTACGACATGGATACTAGTATTCGTTCGATAGATTGTCTGACGCATTTGGTCGAAAGCGTCAGTCACGATATCGACAATCTGGCGTCGTCTGATGAATTTACTGGAAATTTTGTATCAAGGCAGATTTCAAAAACTAAATATATTGTTTAATATAAATAGGAACTCCAATATCTGGTCCCTCCTCTGTGAAACGTTCACAGCAAAAAAACTCGTCTACCTACAACCACTGTAAACAATGTTCCTTTAATCCTATGTGTACGTAGAGCCAAACTGAACTTCCATGGGCAGAGTTTATTTCCAAGTACTACTCGTCTGTACAAAAAGTATACCATGGGGCCGCTTCGTTTCAAGTTCAATGTTAACAAATCCTTCTTGAGCCATCTTCTATCTTCATCAAATGTTGCTCAGTTTACACAATCATCTCCAATCCTCGGGGTGTTAGTCTCACCATCCACCGGACAAAGTCATCAACACTTATCCTCGAGTGGCCTCCAGGCCTTGATATGTGGCGACTCTTTAGTACAACAAAAAATGATTCATTTGCTAATAGTATTCCTATTGATTTGCCTCCGTGCGAAATCAGAGTTAGATACAGTGTCGGTGTTTAATGCAAGAGAAAAACAAGCGTCCCAAAAAGAGGTCCTCTGAATTCGGACAAAAATTAAAATTGTCCTTATTCTAGAAGGATCTATCCTTCAACGACCGAGGATTGAACAAATGAAGTTTATCATCAGAACAGATGCTATACTTTTCTTCCCAACCAAATAAAATCGCCAAATAAGATCAAGAACATCAATAGCGTAGAAAATATTATAATAATATCTGATGAATTCCGAAATCCTGGTAAATATAAGACATAAAGGTGACACTTGGCAAAACAACCAGATGTCATATTTACAAGAATTCCTGGCCTTCTAGATAGGAACAAAGTATACCATTTATTCTGTCTTCATTCAGGGAATGGGAAATCCTTTTCGACTGAGGTCATTTTAATTTTGTCCCATCGAGAGTGCCTTTATTTTAGACAGCTGGATAGCCCTTTTTATAAAAAGATCAACCTTGTGTCTAACATTGCCCTCGTAAGGAAGTAAGTAAGTAGCGACATCTTTAACCCAATATCATGTGCATGTTTATATTGTATCACTAGTGTATACGTTCCGCATTATGACTTATAGGTTTAAGTAGAAAAGGTGGTTTCAAAGGAAGATGGCCAACAAGGCATAAAAATACATGATAAAGAAAATACCAGTTGGCATCGTCCTGGCATAATTTAAAGATATTTAAACAGGGCGTGTTCTTGTATTTGCGTGTGCCTGTGGGTGTGTGTAGATGGGGGGGGGGCATTCCATATATTATATGCTGTCATGCGAGCTGCGTTCCTGGGCACATGTATGTGTATGATTACGTGTGTGTGTATGATCACGTGTATGTGTATGATCATGTGTACGAACACGTGTATGTGTTGATCTCGCTATAAATTCTTCGTCACGCACGGACATTGACATAACCACATTAAACAGAGATTAGAGATGTTTGAGAAAGGCAAAGAAAACATTCCTTCAGTCGTATTGCAAACAAAAGATTGTGCTCTTCGTAAGAACGGGTTATCCCGTCAGGGAGGAACATTCAATGGTTACGTTTGTCTGTTTTATGGAAAGTCAACGCATTTTCGGTTATTTAAGGCCGAAACACAATACGTATAGAAACGATGCACTTATTGATTGCGTGCGTCTTTTTGGATGTTTTAATATCGAAATAAAATTTGTATTAGAAACGATTTACTGGTAGTTTTTTTTGTGCGTTTTACGGCATATCAACATTTTTAGGATCATTTAATATACAGACACAATACATATTGTACACGAGCCGATGCCTGTACATGTGTTTACGGCATATCAATTCTGTCTACAAAATGCAATACTTATTATAGACAAATATTTTAATACTAATGATTGAACAAATTATTAAAGGAGACGGCCACTAGACGTCGAGTAAATCTTACAGGTTATATTCTTCAATTTCAATCTACAAGACACGCTAAGACGACTATTTATTGGAATTGGAAGAAGTAGAGGTTGTCCCAAAACGACCTGAATGAAGTAGCTTATGTACAACTTTGGTTTGACACGTTTCCAAGCTGGGTCACGCATCACGTCGACGACTATGGTGCCAGTTTTGGATATATCAAATATGTTGTTTTGTTTTGTATCTTATATATCCTCAGTTAATGCTCTATTTACAATATTGAGCATCCAGTATCGTATTAGGAATGTCTATGATATAGTTTAAGATATCATTGAAAATATAATCATACATTTTTGTCATCATCATATATATATATATATATATATATATATATATATATAAAATAGAAGACTTACATCAGATATTTTGTTTAGGTCGCTGGGAAAAATTGTTAAATCATTCTATCTCTCCAGAAAGTACCTCATTCCCGAAGCAATCCTCAACCTGTATTGTATTTACCTTTTCTCCAGGAGGTTAGACACATGGTCAGGTGTGGGTTTTGATGAAAGTTTTTTTTTCTGTGGAACGAACGTTCTGCTGTCATATCTTGTCAGATTCCGCTCGGAGCACTCTTTCTTGCCATGACAGGGTACAAAACCGACTACGAAACTAAGTGGGGAAGAAGCTATTCTCTTCTCTGCAGCCTCTTTCACACAGGAGATATGTTGTTAGCCTCTCTCTTCTGTATCGATATGTTCATTGTAGGTAGTCGAGCGACACCCACCCCCACCACACCCTGTAAAACATTCACAGCAAGAACCCGCCTAGATACAACCACAGCGAAGGACTGTCTCTCTCTTCGTAGAGCACAATTTCCATGAATTGTTTCTTTCCTAGAGCGTCCCGTCCGTGAAAAGAAATATCACAAAGCTACTTCCCAGCCGACTCCAACGTAGTCATCTTCAAATCTAATGTAAACAAATATATTTTGGCCAACGGTAATTTCTTATGGTGGCACTCAACATCCAACCAACCATCTCTTAGGCCTTATAATCAAGTGACCCTCGGGCTTTTATAATCAAGTGACCTTCGAACTTTTATAATCAAGTGACCCTCGGGCTTTTATAAGCAAGTGACCCTCGGGCTTTTATAATCAAGTGACCCTCGGGCTTTTATAATCAAGTGACCCTCGGGCTTTTATAAGCAAGTGACCCTCGGGCTTTTATAAGCAAGTGACCCTCGGGCTTTTATAATCAAGTGACCCTCGGGCTTTTATAATCAAGTGACCCTCGGGCTTTTATAAGCAAGTGACCCTCGGGCTTTTATAATCAAGTGACCCTCGGGCTTTTATAAGCAAGTGACCCTCGGGCTTTTATAAGCGGTGACCCATTATTATAAGTATACCAGTGGCCTAACTTTTCATAACGTAATAATTCAATGAAAACTGGTCGTGTTTACTTTTTACGCTACTCTATTTCTCTGTAATCTACTGTACATTTCAAATCGAAATAAGGACTACTCCCTTCCTTCTTCCGCATTCCAGAATACCAACATACTCACTTAATCAGTGCTTCTTCTTCTTTCGTGTGAATCAGATTATTCTGGTGTTGCCATTAGTTTCCCCGATGTTTTTCTGGTTAGAGATATTTCTCTGACGATTCCCCCCGGGGATGAAATACGGGAGCCTCTGTGTAGCTTGATTGCCATGTATATTTTCATTGCTTACTACCTAGCTCTACTTACGTATCGAGCACTGTTGAAGTAAATACTGAAAACTGACACATAAAAAATTATGTCTCCTTATAATATTGTATGTGAATACATGAAGTACTAATATATATATATATCGGGGGTTGTCTAAATTCAAACACACTTAATTAGAAAAAATATACATCGTGCATTTACTTTATCTCTTATTATATCTACGTTTCCTCATAAGATTTTCAGCGTGCGCATATGTCGAACTACTATTTAAATTGCAAAGTATTACCAACGAAATTCTTGGTGGCGATCGGTAAAATTATTCAGATTTCCTGGCAGTCAATCGACCCTGACCTTTGTCAAAGATTCTCTATCTTTTCATATCTCGATATCGATCAATACATAATGCATGAAATTGATCGATCTTGCCATGTTATAAATATCTATTTTTATGTCACTCTTTATATCAATCTATTTTTGTTTACGTAGATCTAACTAAGCTTATCTAAATTTCTTTATCTCTTAATACAATTATGAGACAACCTAACGTGTGTGGTGTGTTTAATATTAATCGAATATATATTGATATAAAAATGGCATAATGTAATAAAATCTTTTTTAATCAAAATTTAAAAAATATTTTATTACGAAATTCAATCTACAAGAATGCATTTAAGGTGTCTTATTCCTGACAATGTTTGATAAGCCCTCCACCCAGAAATAGTTTTCTACACGGGCAACGCCGGGTAAATATAGCGAGTTTTAGATATCGTTATTATAAATCTTCGATATCTGTCGCCATTACTATTATTTTTCTACTAATTTTACTAAAAAATGAATATACACAGACGCATATATATATATATATATATTTTTTTTTTAATTTATTTATTTATTTATATGTAAGATAAATTAAAGGAGAGAGTTAAACATGTACGAAAGACAAATCTATTTCAACTTTGATTGTTCAATGCAAGGTGTACTCGATAAAAAAACATGTTTATTATTATTTCCTTAACCCAAGGCTTTTCAAAGATTAAAATCTTATCATTTCACTATAGGTTCTATCTACTAAAAGTGCACTTTTAGTTTCACATTTTATTATATATATATAATATTGTTATTTTATACATACGAATGAGTTACAACGTATCTAGGCTTAAAGCTACTAGATTATCAAGGTTAATAATATGAATGGATTGTTCGTTGAATTATGAAAGATATTATGAGAGGATTGAAAATGATGAATCAAATAAATAAAATTTGATTTGTTATTAAGAAGGTTTATGACAAGTATTTATATTTATTGGCATTGGATTTGAAAAGGACAATGTTGCTGTTTGCATGGAAGCATGCCTGTGGCAACGTGTTTCACAGATTGGAAGTTCTTGGAAAGTAACTTTTCAAAGAAATTCCGTCTGACGCTAGACATGTGGAGGAGAAAAAATTATTTTCAATTGTGATAGTAGGATGATTTCTTGTTGATAATGTCTTACAAGGAAGACACATCGATAGGAGTTAAGTCGAGCACCTGTCATGCAAATAACGGTGGAGTAGAGAAATATTATGTCATGCTAATATTATCATATAATTCACTGATAATACTGAAATTGTACAAGGCTCGAATTGTGGAAGCATACTTATGATTTAAGAAAATATCAAATTAAAAACTTTTAAGAATATAAGCTATTGGTCCACACAATTTATATGTATACTTTATTATAAAGAATTTTTTTTTAATTCAATTGACAAAAAATGAATTCAAATTCTTTTATAGTTATTAAAATACTTTATGATTTTTGTAGACGTTCAAAGTTTGTTGGTTTTGATTTTAAATAAATTACGAGATATTGAATATGTGGTCAAGTAAAAGGTCATGGTTTTAGAAAATTATATTTTAAAGTTTAATAATGTATTTATACAATAAAGCCTTTGAAGAAATTAGATCTCACACTGTAAACCAGGCTCCAGCCCTTTTCCCATCGCATCAATGTTACATCCATTGTTTTAAAAGTACTTCAATGAAATGTATCCGACGAACTAGCTGCTCTGGAGTTTCGTCGATTTAAATACACCAGACCAACCCGACAATCAGCTAAATTCCATCCCTTTACTGTAGAGGTCCTCGGATGCCGTAGGGCTTTCTACTCTAATAGCTCCTTTCCTCAAACTGATAGCTTTGAAAATGTCTTCGTTTGCCTGACTGTACCAACATGCAGACATTTAAATGTAATGTTAACAAGAATCTTGCTGCACACCTCCTAACTTAGGGTTTCCTCAAATTATCTGTAGCTGTTTCACGTTTCAGTGGCAATCTGTCTTGTTTGGAGAGAATTAAAAACCAATTAAATTTAAATTAAAAATAAACTAAATTTGTGATAATTTGGAACTTACAATATTTATACTGTACTGTATTTATTTTTAATTGTGAGTGTTTGAAAAAATCATAAAAAGGCAGGGAGAAAGAAAGTTTTTTTTTTCATTGTTTCTCCAATCTAATTTAATATTAACCTAATTGTGTTTACCAGGCGTTGTTAGAATAGAGGGTATATTGCCGGGTGGAAGGCTTAGAGTAAAAATTATAGTTAGGCTTACAATGTTTTTTTCTCAAATGCGTAATTTGTCATTGACAGTATTTACAGACATGAAATTCTATAATTATTGCTAAAGGGATGTCTCCTCTTAACGGTATTACTGAAAAGTTTATAATTCGTTTTGAAGGTTAGTATTCATAAAAAGAAACGTCTGCTCTCAGAATCTGTTAAAATTAATATTTTCTAAATATAAATTTTTTTTCCAATTCCTGAACTCATTTCATGTTTTATTTTCTAATTATCAAATTGTCTACATTTAGTTGCAATCGAATCGGTACAGATTAGGACCCGAGTTAGCTTGGGTCCTAATATGTACCAGTACCATGGAATCATCATCTAGCAATTGTATTTTTCTAAAATTAAATTCTTATTGCAACTGAATCGAAATACTTTACCTTACTCTGAGATATTCAGTAGTAGATCTACATTTGAAATGGTTTTAATCTTTAACAAATTCTACTTTAAGGGTCTTTTATATTAAATTGTCTAAATAAAATATTTCAACAACCTGTTTTTTCTTTTAATCCTGAAAATACTTATTGCTACATTTGAAGGATTTAAATCTGTGAAGTCTTTTAAGACTTTTTCCTGCTACAATTTAGTAGTCTTCCTTAAAAGTCATTTCACTGCTACACTTCCCCGACAAGTATTGCGTAATTGTCTTCACAAAATTTAAAGTATAAATACACTACTAAATAATGTATTTAAAACCATTCAGATTAATTCGTTTTCGAATAGTAGATGTATTCCAAAATATAAAACTCACTAGAACATAAGTCAGCCGCGTAACTGCATACCCCTGATTTATTTAATTGACACTTTCTCCTCAGTGTTCTCTAGTAAAGTAGTTAATCCTAAGGCGTTTAACCTGGTAATCCTGGTACATTATTTAATTAATGCATGTTCGTTAAGTCGAGGTCATACTGACAATGAACTATTGTGAAGCGTGTTGTTTCCATTGCAACTATCGCGCGTTGTTCGGCCGAACGTTCATTATCGGACGTTGCAATCAAGTTGGACTTTGCATCAAAGAGAAACGCTTCATCTTCAAACAGCGATTTCGTGCTTGATAATGGGCAAGTCTCAATATCAAACGCGGAGGTGGGGAAGGTTGGAACTGAAAAGTGATAAATGAGAAACTTGGTTTTTTACTTTGCTACACGATTCGATACTTTTATTTTCATTTTTATTTATTTATTTATTCGTTTAGTACTTCTTTCTCTTTCGTTGTTCTTAGATCCGCCCACGAATGTTAATGACTTGTTTGTTTTCTATCGGACGGTGAGTCGATTTATCATTGTGAACTTTAGACCATCTTGTTAATTAAATCTAAATATTCTACAAACAATAACATAGCTTTAAAATGTAAGGATGTGCTTTACTTCTCCATATGGTACAGAGTATTCCCGAAGTTATGCCATGGAAACATTGATAACTCAGACTATTTATCTAAGCAGGTTGAAATTTTGCATGGCGGTAACTGTTATCAAAGGGGCATAACTTAAATTCGGAAACGTTCGTAAGTTAAAATTCCGTCAACATTTTCAGCATGATCGAATTTTTCAAGGCAAATGTTAATTGTCAACGTCATTGTTATATAAGACGTGGCACTTCATTGGCTACAATATGGACTAAGAAAAGAGCCTCTGCGATAAAAAAGCCGATGTTATCCTCGTGACCTTGACCTAGATTTTAACCTAGGCAATAAAAATTAAATGCGTTCTAAATATATACTAACACCGATATTGTGATCAAGTTTGGTCAAGCGACGTTGACGCTAGACATGCACGAAGGAAACAGTGAAAATCCCCACCGAAAACCTAATCTCTGCTTTAGCGAAGGTAAATATATGAGCATCTCTGAAAATATATTTGAATTCGAAACAATCGATTTATCTCATCGATTTTCATCAAGTAAAACGGGTTCATCGATTTTTTAAATTAAATTAAAGCATAAATAGTTTCTTTAGAGATTAAAATTCAATTTCAATAAATATAACATAAATTATTTTGTATTATTAAATTAACATAAATAGTATTATAATGCCAATAAAAAAATACTCAGACGTTTTCTTTAGTAAAAGTTACTATTCCAAATAAATGCGCAATTTGATTTAATAAAATTTTAAAGTACGTCAGTGTATTTGAAATAGATTTATCGATTAAAATGTTCTGGAATATTAAGTCACCTCCTCAAATTTAAAAATAAATCAAAACAGAAAATAATTTCAGAACTGATATTATTTTTTTTAAAGATTATATGAAATCATTTCCTATAAAATATATTTAATAACTTGAATACGGAAATCGCATATATTTGCAAATACTATTACTTATATATATATATAGTTACTTTTTAGTTTATTTATTTTACTTTTAGATTATATATTTTTTAGCAAAACTATTACATATTTACACATTAAAGACATATATATAAATATATGTATATATATAAATATATAGATAGATAGATAGATAGATAGATAGATATAGAGATAGATTTATAGATATCTATAGATATATAGATTGATAGAATGAATAAATAGATAGATACATTATCAATTAAGTTCAGATTTATTCATTAAATTAACTTATAAAATAATATTTTTTTCAAAAATGCCTAATAAAGTTTTATAAGTATTTAATTTGTAAACATTTGTATGGTTTATTAATTTGCAGCCGTGTTTCGTTTATACGACTACTTCCAAGCCCAAAATAATTACTTACGACTCTGAATGACTGGTATCACTAAAGCACGGTTGCAAATGTGTAAGCCACGCAAATGTGTATGTAATATATATATATATATATATATATATATATATATATATAAATATAATTTCTCTTATTTATTTTATTTTATTTTATTTTTTTCATTTGCTTGGGGCGGGGCATTCTTCCAAATGCCATACGATTACCGGCTATTTACAGACTCCAACCGATAGCCATTTTCAGGATTCTGGCTGTTACTTTGAGTATATATATATATATATATATATATATATATATATATCCACTCGGAAACTTTCACGTAAGTAAGGGAAATTAAGATCTATATGTACCTAGAAACGGGCACAGATAGAAGACTAGTCGAAAGTATTCGACGAACGTATTCGGAACTTTGCATTAGAGCCTTTTTACAGTCTATTTTTAACATCCCCGAGAGTGCTCAACTTTAATTTCTTAAAGGGGCTTAGTATAATATTTATAAATAAATATTAAATTATTAATACCTACAGGCCCTAGCGTTGCAAGCTTATTGCTCTCATCAGTGCAGGAAAGTAACAATTTCAGACGGTTCACAGAGTCAGCCCAGAATCTGCAAGCGGTCGCCATATCCACTCGGCCAACGGAAACTGTCACGTAATTAAGGGAAATTAAGATCTATATGTACCTAGAAGCGGGCACAGATTGGGTGTGTGTGCGTGCACAAAACTCAAAACACCATTCCAGTTATAAGAAATAAATTATTTCATCTTCCAAGCAGAATCTTCAGACACACGTTTTGCGTTTTAATATACGTATGTAGTTTAGTGCATGTATTACGTTATTGTACTTGATATGATGTAAATATATAGTCTAAGGCCGGGAAACTTCAGTAATTTAAAGAAGGAAAACAAGTTTTCAAATGCTTATTGTATTAAGAAAAATATCTCATTGATATCAGCATTGAAAATATAGGAATTTTCGTTAAGGCGAGAGAGATCTGAACCCGTTCGACCGTGACGTATTAACTACTTTGATTACTACACATGTGCGTGGCACACTTATAGACGCATTTACAAGGGAAAACAAACAGTGTGATATATATATACACACTCATATATATATATATATATATATATATATATATATATATATATATATATATATATATATATTAAGACAGGCTTCATTAAAATCCACGGAGTTCTGCTTTTTAGAGATTTTTTTGGTTAGTCGTTCGACTCTTCGAGCGATTTTACGATCGTGTGGTAGTAGTTGGTGCAGTATAGCACCCATCGTTATGGTTTGGGTCAAATCTCGAGCGCTTTTGGACGTCTCGTCCATCTTCAGGAGATTGATTCTAGCTAATATGGGTCTTTTTCCGCTTCCATTTTTATAGCTTTTTTTCTTCCTCAGCAGAACTCCGTGGATTTTAATGAAGCCTGTCTTAATAACAATTTGCTGCCAAACTATACGTATATATATATATATATATATATATATATATATATATATATATATATATATATATATATATATATATATGAGTGTGTGTGCGGAGCCGTGCGTGTGTATGTCATTGGCAGGAGATGGTAAAAATAGAAGCACTTAAAGACTTGGCTTCCTGAGAACTCTCAGATTTACAACAAACCGTCTTTTCCGATTCGCCCTTCTCTTTGACAATCGCAGAAAGTTCCCATCTCGCTTCTCCGATATCTTAGCAGCCCACCCTCCTCTCGTTTCCTCGGCTTCCTTCTTTTCGTTTCGCGCGCTCTGCGACGATTCTACTGGCTGCACACACATGCATGCATGCAAAACGCCACGAACAGGCATTCGTAATATGCGCTTATTTAAACTGCGCTGTTTTCGACGTTTGTAGGTCACACTTGCATCTGAACGTGCATTTTCAATTTGTCTTTCACGCCGAATGTTTTATATGATTCGGTGTGACAGACAAATTGAAAATGCGCGTTTAAGTTCAAGTGTGACCTACAAACGTATTTTTTTTCTTCAAATTAGTAGGTGATGGGCCGAGCGACGAGCAGATATTTTATAAAGATGCTTGGACGCATCTAAAATAAGGTACGTCTATTCACTCCGCATGTTCGGAGAGTAAACTACTATTTGAAATGAAAGCGTGACGAACCGACCAATATACCGATGGAGAGAGCCTTTTATAGAAAAGCGTTGACGCATATAAAACACGCACAGTTACACAGAATAATCGAGTTATAGAGGAGATAGGGAAAGGGAAGAGGAATAAGGAGGATAGATGCATAGAGATAAGAGAAAAAGAGATAGAAAGAGAGAGAGAGAGAGAGCGAGAGAGAGAAAGTGCAAACACTTTCCTTCGAATAATCCACTTAAAAGTGAAAGTTCCGCGCCTCGGCTCTCTTAAGATCAGACGTTCAAATATCCATCGATTTCGTGTAAATAAATTGTTAGAAATGTATAAGATTTCTTGAGTTAAAGCATTTAAATGTAAAATGCCATATAAAAAAGAAGTACCGATGAAAATGTGATTTCAAAGTTAAGCGTGACAGATCAACGGGTCTTGATTTACGCCGGTCTATCGGTTGTCCGTCCTGTGAAGTTCTAGGAGGTACACCCTCCCAGGCTGTGCGTTCTCACCCTTTGAGAAGGGGTTAGTTTATTGCTAATCGCCTGAGGCGCCCCTACCGGGGAACGCCGACGGGGCTGCCCAGGCAATTTTTAAACGACCAAGTGCTCAAATTTTCGAGCGCTGTTTTTTCCCCACTTTCCCGATCTTGTGTCACGTCTTGCCTTGTGGGAGGAAGATAAATAGAAACATGATACTATGCTATTTCACACTGAAGCGTGACAGAATGACGGAATTTGAATGTTTAACTTGAGCGTGACAGATTAACAAAAATGCTATTTTGTGGTGTTATGCTTTCTTTCACAGTGGCTAAATGGTTAATGACACGGACTGGCAACCTGGGAGTGACAAGCTCGAATCCAGTGTGTTCCACCGGAACAGTTTCACTTAGGATGGTGGCAACCTTCACATGGTCCCTCCTGTTAGTACCCGGTGTCTTTCTAGAAATGATTAAAAATAGAAAGATATCGGGGAAACAAATGCACACAAAATAATAATCTGATTGTATGTTTAATGAAAATCGCTCTAGACAATGCATGAAGCCACTTGATCTAAAGAACTAAACAATACTTCTTCAAGGTTAAAAACTAGCCAACAATAAGTGTTAGATAGATATATTCCTACCCAGAAAACAGCAATTATTCCTCTTTTGTCAGAAACATCGCTCACAGAATGTGAGAAATAAAAGACAAAATAAGGGAAGTGAGAGTTACGAGGTTGCTGAAAGTAAACCCACTGTCCACTTCCCACTCTCCTTCGAAATGAATGACTGAATGAATATGCGAAGCTGTTTGAAGATGCGTTCTTCTTCAGCAAATGAAGACTTGAAACTAGAAAGGGTTTCATCGCTGACATTTTATTGTGGTGGAATGCTGACATTCTCTTGGCACCCTCTTCAGATATAGTGAGCTCTCCAGTTGTGCTGGGGTGGAGGGGGCGAACGTCCAGTCACCTCGATCTCAAGGCTAGCTCCTCTGTTTTTCTTATCATATTCTTCAATCCAAAATAAATCTAAAAACAAGCAATACATATGTGTATTTTTACTTTCCTCCTCATCTTGAAATTATCAAAACAACAACAACAGTCTCATTTCAAACGCGACATCAACCTACTCACCTCTCCTGAATCACATCTCAGTATCATATAGATTATAATTTCTATTCACTATACTATTTCTCTGATTACACCAGGTGATCTCGTTACAATTTCAAACGTGACAGATCCACGGACGGAGCCTCTCATTTTCACTCACTGCCATCCACATTATTTTCATTCCATGCCACCGACTTCCTGCAACCCGGACCTCGGTCCTGTCCTCCCAGTAGTGGCTACTACTTCTTCTCATTAACCCATCATGTCAACCCAATATTTTCATGTACTTGTATGACATTTTTCTTAAAATTATCATCCTGAGGAAGTCTTACAAATCAAGACGAAACGTTGATGAATACATAAAAAAAATCTTTTTAGTTTTCCTTTCTCATTTCGTATCTATATATATATAACACTTTATATATATATATATAAAATGTTGTTGAATGTGACAGACGACTTACGTCTGAATATCCTTGTGTGAATCCTTTCCATTTGCCGAATCAGGGTATTTGTTTCGGTGAGGAATTGGCTGATGCATCTGCCATAACTGAAGGTTGTTCAAGTACTTTCAGGCTGAAGGTACTTAAGACACCTACAGTTATGGAATATTCATCAGCCAATTCCCCACCGAAACAAATACCCTGATTCGGCAAATAGAAAGAATCCACACAAAGATACCCACACATAGGTTATCTGTCATATTCAACAAAACTTGTATTACAGAGAAAATGCTTCCTAAATATATATATATATATATATATATATATATATATATATATATATATATATATATGTATATATGTGTGTGTGTGTGTAAAATTTTGTAATTATATATAGTCATTAACATAAATATATTTGCATAAATTACTACCCAGCAATACTCCATATTGAGCAGTAAAATGTAAATACTGACAATCGAAATATGATATATTATATATCCTTATAATATCATATGTAGATACATGAAATAATTATATATATATATATATACAGGGTGGGCAAAAATAAGGGTCCGATTTTTAAAAATTCATAACTTTTTCATTTATTGATTTAAAAATTTTTTTTTTTTAGAATAAGTAAAGCACCCCTTCCGAAGCAAGCATGAGCCGTATTAGCCCTAAGGAACGTACCCTCATTTAGAAAACATTATTTTTGCTTAAAAAACTCAAAACAGTGTAAAAAACAATACTTTAGTTTTTGTAAGTTTTAAGAAGTGTTTTTCGGCTAAAATTTGTTTTGTTTATTTCAAATAATCTCGGAAGGGTCAGTCTACACACACATAAAGTTTGGTGAGTTTCACTTTTATTTTGTGGAAGTTATTCAAATTCAAGTTATTCAAATTTAAAGATAGGACCCTTATTTTGGCCCACCCTGTATATATATATATATATATATATATATATATATATATATATATATATATATATATATATATATATATATATATATATATAAAGATAGAAGAAATAAGAGTGATAAACATGTACGAATGTCCAGATTTATTTCAAACTTCGATTGTTCAATGCAAGGTATATTCTGTAATAAACTAATGTTTACTATTCTTTCCTTAAACCAATGCTTTTCAAAGATCGAAATCTTATCATCAGAGGAGATATACAGATAGATAAGTTGGCTGTGGAAAAGCCAAATAATTGGTTTATAATTGCTCTATCTCGTATATTGAGCTTAAACCATTTCACTATAGGTTCTATCTACTAAAAGTTTACTTTTAATTTATATTTGATTCTATATTTGAGTATATATATATATATATATATATATATATATTTAAATAAATATTAGGGTATCAATAATAATAATGTAATTGCGTTTTTATGAATTATGAGTCAACTCCTACGATTCGTGAAATTTATAGTTGTGCAATTCAGAGGTAGAAATTATAAAATTGTAAAAAATCAATCCATTCAAAAGTCGTTTCATTGTTGTTTTATTTTGCATTTTTGTTCAATTATAACCGGACTTTGTTCTCAAAAACTCGTGTAACTCTTGTAGATTTAAATGATTTGATATTCTGAAATATTAGGGTTGGGAATGTATTTTTGAAACTATATAAATATACATACATACATATATATATATATATATATATATATATATATATATATATATATATATATATAGTATTAAATTACTTTAAGCAAAACAATATCGGTAGCGTCGGTTACAAATCCTTACAAAAGAGGACCTCTAAAGGCCATGTTATCGGATTTTATTTTTCTTAATAATCGATTATACTGCTGGGATTCTCTCCCCAGTAACCTTATATATATATATATATATATATATATATATATATATATATATATATATTAGTGTAGCAGGAGTGTAATTGTTGTTTAATGAATCATGAGTCAACCTCCTACGATCGTGGCATTCATCGTACAATTTAGATGTTGAGGTTATATAACTGTTAAAAAGCGGCCTATTCTTTATATATTAATGTCTAATTTCTAAAATATGATACAGATGCTGAGGCATTTAAACTTTTATGTACCGTATATACCGATGCATTAAAAGCTTGTATATTTCAAAATGACAGGTGTGATACACCTGACATGTTTCGCTTGAACAATCGATTTAATACGAATGAAGAGATAATTGAATTTGATCGACGCCAAAGCGTTAGTGAGTTATCGAAAAACTTAAAAAGCTATGTGCAACTGTGCTGAAATATCTCTTGCGCATTTTGCGGTTCGTCGTGAATGAAACCTTACACAAAGTCTATTTAGTTTTTGTTTTTAACATAAATACACAGAACCTATAAGACCTTTACGATTGATAGTTCTTGTTATACATTCCATATTCACCAAATTGAACACCTAAAGAGGTTGTTTAGATCAAGAGTGCCCAGTGGGGTCAACAAGCGAGATACATAATGATGCAAAGTCATGAAGATAGAAATCTAGTTAAAGTATCAATGATCTGTTATTACATGAAATCAAAACAGAACCAACCATCAAATTGAGGAATGTCAAACGAAAACGTACGTAAACTTATCATTTTAGTCTTTTTTAATGAAAGAAAAATGGTTTATAGATTAAGAGTTCGAATGCAAAACGCGATAAACGCCATTTTCTAAAATTGTAAAATTACGGCTACGAAAAGTGTTGCACTTCATCACTTGCACACACTCACATGGCTTGTTTTAAGCAATGGGATATTTGCTTAAAATTCTTGCTTTTAATTTAAATTAGTTTTTACGCGCGAATTTTAGAGTTGAAATATTCGTTTTCGTACGGTCTAATTTCTCTATTATAAAAAAACTTAATTTATAACGTTTTGCATTCAGACTCTTTAGTTATATTTTATTATTATTTTTCAAATTTCAAATTTATTTAGCAAAAAATAGCAAAGTGCAACACGTCATCTAATGAACATTTCAGAAGATATTTACATCCACGTACAGTCTAAATGTTTGTCCAATGCCGTTTTAAACCTAGATATGTATACATGGCAATATAGCGTTTCATTCATTACATTAACTCTGGAGCCGACGAAGCCAGATCCCGTTGAAGACTAGACTCCGTCTCTATAACGCGTACTGCGTGTCCATCATGCTCTACAATATTAACAGCTGAGCAATAACAAAAGTCATGCTTGATAAGCTGGATGCGTGCCACCGCAGACACCTCCGTTCCATCACAGGTCACTGCTGGGCGAAAAAACTTATCAGCAACAATGGACTATACGAGCTGTGCAACGAAAAACCCCTCTCCAAAAAGGTCGCTTAACAAAGATGGTCTATGTTAGGCCATGTACTACGAATGGGCCCTGACACTCTCGCACAGAGGGCACTAGACTTTGCCGTTACTGGCTCGCAACCCTACCAACCGCGACTAGGACAGCACTGCACAAATCTGCTAGGCACACTACGTGCTTACCTAAAGCAGGCGGGACTAGGACCACTACGTACAGCGAAACAACTTAATTGCCTATGACAACTTGCGCATGACAAGGCCAGATGGGCTGGGACTAGCATGGAGGACTGATTGCAGCTACGGGATGTCATTTGACTACCGTAGCCGCAGAACACAGTTTTAATAATAATAATAATGAGAGTCATCGTCACGACCTCTTCTGTTTCATGGAGCAGACACACGGAGAGAAAATGCTGCCTCTTTTTCTGTTGAGCCGAAAGCAACCGTTGTACATCTTTTGCAGGCGTCCGCAGAGACTCCAACTTTGCAATGAGGTTAAAAAAAAACATGAATGTAGATTTAAATTTCCGTCGATAATATTGTACGCATAAATCTGCTGCTCAAGTGAGAATAGAGTTATTATATGGAGCCGGTCTTTGTAGGTAAGCGCGGAGTGTCTTGTCACCTTCCTGTGTGCCAACCGTTAAACGCTCCAAGTGTACGATATCTTTTTTAAGGATAAGCTACTTTTATAGCATACTTATTGATGCCTATATGCTTTAATCAATAAAACGTTATATTTCATAGAATCGTAATATTAACTATTTGAACTCGTTTTTTATTTGAATCGCAAAATAGATATGGTGAATGAAATAAAACGTTGCACTTGTAAATCATCGCTTTAAATTAAAATTAAGTATAGAATGTAGGAAACAAAATAACGATGTGTTGGTGTTTCTCCCAAATAAACAAAATTAGTTACCTTAAAGATCAAACAGCTTCCGACTTTTAAAAAGTCATTATCAAGTTGAGACATTTTTTTATAAGTCATCATTCCCGTTTGAGATAAACTCTCTCTGTGGGTTAGTATTCCGTCGACATGTTATTTGCTATGGTTTGAATGTAGTGCCTTGTGCTACACGTGGCTCGTGTTATGGTAATTAAAATAAAACGTTTCCCTAGGAAATCATCGTTTTAAATTAGAATTCGGTATAGAATATAGGAAGTCATATAACGATGTTTTGTGTTTCTCAAAAATAAACAAATTTATTTACCTGACAGATCAAACGTACTTTATAAAGTCATTATCAAGTTGAGACATTTTTATGGTGAAGTTTAAACGGAGCCATTATTGAAAAAAAGTTAGAAATCATTGGTTTGAATCATTTCATGCGTAGAAGAAACTCCATGACCAAAGACGAATTTATGTTTCTGATTTATAAGATAGGGAGTCATATTTCGTATTATGTTCACTGTTCGGACTACTAAACTATTCCTCAATTTTCGGAATTTTTATTTAATAGCCGTAATTTGTAATTTACTAACCAAATACCCCATTCCATACTATGTTTTCTCTATCACTTTCATATTTTCGAAAAATATATTTGTTGACCACCGTTCTTATTTTATAGATTGTATTTAACTATCACTTTTTGCATTGTTTATTTATTTTTACTATACTAAATAATTAACTTATTATTATACTAAATAATTAAATAATTAGTATACTAAATATGCGTTAATCAAATGGGTTTCCCTGGGTTTTCTTTCTTATATATTTTAATCATACAAAATAGGCTAAATATTCTTTAGTCCTGTTATTGAGTTGAGTTATGTGTTTAAAGCTTCCAATTAATTGTTTTAATTAGCCGTAATTTGCAATTAGCTCACCAAATGGTACAGCTGCTACAACGTTTCTCGCAATACCTCACATCTTCTCTAACACTATGTTGTTTGAACCCCATATTTTTATACTCTTTTTTACTATTCTCTCTTCCGTCACCCTCCTTCTTTCTTTCTCTCCCTACCGCCACTTCTCTCTCTCTCTCTCTCTCGCTCTCTTTCGTCACTTTCTCTTTTTCCTCTCACCATCTCTCTCTCCTTCTCTCTCTTTTTTCTGTCCCCTTTTTCTCTTCACGCCCTTTTTCTCTTACTCTGCCTTCAATCTGTTTCTCTTTCTCCCGTCATCCCCCTCTCTCTATCTCTCTCTTCCGTCACGTTTTCTCTTCCACACCCGTTTGTTCACTCTCTCTTTCTTCCGTCACTTTTTCTCTTTTTGTCTTTTCCGTCACATGCTCTCTTACTCCCTCTATCTTGCGTCATTTTCTCTCTCTCCTTCTCTCTCTCTCTCTCCGTTTCTTTCTCTCTCACTTTATTAACAGTCAGAGTTAATGAAGCTAACTATAAAACACTAGATTGGAATAGTGCATTATATCTGTATTCCGTTAGTTACCATTCACACTGAAACTACATGCGCATCATTCATCCAGCATTCACGTGTGAATGACTAATTACAGACTCTATCGTTCATGATGTCACTATTTGCGCTTCCATCGCTTCCAACGCACGCATGTGTTTAAACGTGAATGCTAGAGTATTAACGAAAGCAAATGCTTCGACGCCTAATGGAACATATAATGTCGCTAATGGAAGATTTAAAAGAAAATTAATACAGAAGAATATTTTTATATACCTTTATTCATTTACAGGTGATGATATTACTGCAGGGATTGCAAGCTGATATTTAAACAAGATCTCAATGGATATGACGCAACTTTTTTTTTCAATTCGCACATTCACTCGACAGAACAAAAATGAGATAATAAGCTTAAATATAATATTTACAATGTGTATCTATATTATTGGTGCGCATATTGTTGATCACTTATAGGTGGCAAAACTTCTTGACAGAATTTCATCAAATTTAGCACGAAGCATACATGAAGCGACCTATGTCTGAAAGATTATAACATGTCAATACCATTACATTGACTACTACTACTTATAAATACCATAAAGACTTATAGGATCCAAATATACACGGCAGTGATAGTAAATAGTTTAAGCCTTAAACTATAGTCTAAAGAAGAGCAATTAGGTTTGGTTTGGTAGTTTTGTTTTACGGCATATCAACCCTTTTTGGGTTATTTAATGCCGAATCTGGTCTTGTTTTCTTCTCTTTTTTGTTTATTTCCCCTTTTAATATCTGTTTCTATTTAACCCATAGTTGGGACCCTAACAGGTACTACCACTCCGGGTCAGGGTGGACCTGGGAGCAATGGTAATTAAGAGGAGGCTCCACATTCCCCAAAGTCCGTAAGCCGGATCTCACCATCGGATGTAGTTTAAGGTCATATCCAGGACCGGGAGTAGGGTAGGAAAAATAAAAATAAAAAAGGGGAGGGAGAAAGGGAGAGGGGCTGATGTTTTTGTTTTTGGTTTTGTAGAACATAATTAAGTTTTACAAACAAACAAAAAACAAAAACAAAAAGAAAAAAACGTCAATGTAGGTGAATTTCGTCTCAGGGAGCCACAGGGCAGCCTGATCTGGTATCACCAGGAAAAGCAATTAGAATGTCTAGTAAAACAGGCGGGAGAGAGCAAAATTTACTGTTCCTAATAATAATTATTATTATTATAAACACGTATAGGTTCCACAACTAGTGGATATATTTCCAGCTAATTTAGCATGAAGAGCCCTTGAGATACCAGGTGTAATAAATTTAAGGAATACTAATTACAATACTTAAATAAACTCCAACAGACCGCGTTGTCGTACAATTGAAGTTAAAATAAACATTTTTTTTAAATTCATTGAATTTATCGGGCTTTTCTGTGAAAACTATTTCCACTTTTCGCAGGTTACATCTAAATATCTATCCCGTGGATCACAAGACGATTACTGTTAAATAGCCAAGTTAACGAAGAAAGAAAAACAACACAGCTTCATAAAAGTTATGTTTTCTTTTTGTTTGCTTTGAGATTATTACGTATATATTATCAATGACTTAATTACCCGACGTCTTCCAGTAAAGATCAGGTAAAGCGGACATAGGGCAGTTTGCGCCACGGGTCATATAGGCTGATTTGTGCATCACGCTGTTCCATTAATGATGTGTAATTCTATTGTAAATTTCTTAATTTTCTACTGACAATCATTATATCTCATTAAACCATTCTCTTTTGCATTGATAATTGGTGACACATAAAGACTAACAGTAATGTTCTTTTAATGCCTACTGCCTTGCGTGAATTTTTATTTTTTTACTTTTAGGGGCAAGGTATTACCATAGGTAGCGTGATTCGACATGTTAGCTATTGATGTGTTACTCATCTAAAATAAGTTGTTCGTTCTTCAACTCACTGGTATACACATGTTGACACCTAAGATTCAGTCCAGTCTAACCTAGCAAAAGAACATTCACTATTTTTATTTTTAAATTATAAAAAAAAAAACGCGTAAATTTATGATTTAACAGACCATTACTAAAAATGAAAAAAAAGAAAATAATCACCGATAATTTTATTTCTTTTTTATTTCATTTGTGTTACACCGGCCGTTCTTACACAGGAGAAACTACACCGGTTGTCACTATAAATAGTGCGTGTCACCAGAAGACAAAGCACAGTCTTGTAACTGTCTAGCCAAGAGCTAGTCAGTTTCTTACTTTGTTAATACACTTGTTAAACCAACCCTCGGCTTGACTTCCTTTATTTATTATTTACTGTGGAACAACTTCACAACAATTTGTATATTAATTTTTATAACGTTATCTATTTTGTGTTTCTGCATTATTCGGACTCAGACAGTTCTCATCTTAGATGTTATTCGTACAACGTTTCGGACGATGTAACCCTTTGACCTTCCTCAGGTGCATCTTGTCAAACTATGGAATCTTTATATTGTTCAGTTCCGTGCCTCTGTTATTTGATCAGTTGATATTGTTTGTATAATGAATCGAAAACTGATTATATCCTAAACACTAATCCAAATGATACGGTCCGGTAGTTACAACACGGATGTTATCGAAACAGCCGTCTTCCGATGCATTAACAATTAACGTTAACAAACATTACACTTTTGTTTATAAAGTAAGACTCTGTCGGGTTATGTCCCTAGAAAGATATTACAGCAAAAATGAAGGATCGAAACGAGAAAAGTTTTTTCTCTTCATATACTCTTACCTTGGAGGGAACAAAAGGCGAAACGTCCACTTACTTTGATCGCAAATCTCGCTTTGATGTTTTTTTTGTGATTCTCTTTAACATAACTCTGAAAATAGATGTTCACGTTGGCAAACCTTTAAATAGAAAAAAAATAAAAATTGTATATTTTAATTTTAGTCCTAACCTTGAAATTATCACAACAGTAGCATTCGCATTCCAAATGTTCGTCTCACTGTTCGTCTCAACCTTGAAATTATAACAACAGTAGCATTCGCATTCCAAATGCGACGTCAATCCACATCCCAGACCTTAGTCTCGTTGCAATCCATGTTAATATTTCATCAAGCTTTTCAGATCACCTCGATGTAATCTCTTTATGCTTACATCTACCTTATTTCTTTAATATATTTGTCTTTTTGAAAAACCTAAACTAAGTAGTGATCTAACGTCAATCTTAACCAATCGCTTAAGTCAGTGTATTAAATTATAAGGATATTAACATGCGAAACCATGCGATTTGCAAAAGAACACGTGTGACTGGGACGTCAGGATAATTAGAGGTTAAATCCTCTTTTACTATTAAGCCAATGAAGTATTAAGAAAAGAAAAATCAATTTATCTACCTTGCTTTCCGATATACTTACGGATGAGTTGTAGAGATATAAAATATTATGGGGATAAAGAACAATATAACTTCATCTTATATTACACTAACCCTAACCCTAACACTAAACTCGTAGATAACGTGGACTAGCTTCCATAAAAAGGTTTTCGGTAAATGGTGGCAAATGAAGTGTATTTTTTCGGTGTTCGGTGAAATAGAACCTGCCATCTTTGGAACGATTGTAATATAGTTGTCCTAAACATATATAGGGTCTGCCATAAGTAATTATAACTTTTTTGTTTATTTTAAACTTTATTGATATTTAAGCATTTCTTCTATTTTATGTGTCATTCGGAAGCAGAACTCTATATTTTTATAGCATCGTTGCACTTAAGGAATAAATCCGAGCTGACATTGCTCAAGTGCTGTTTGAGCTGTGCGCTGAAATATGCCGCTAAGTTCTTGAAAGATTAGCAACGTGTATTGCTCTCCATGTAGAGAACACGGATCTTTAATAAATGTTTTAATAAACGCCATGTTTTATGTTGCAGAAAACTTAAATGTACACTGTGTTAGTTTTTGTAATGAAGTTGAATATTTCTTCTATGTTACATTTTTCTTCTATGTTACATTTATTATGTGGAAATACAATTATATATACTTATGATGGACTCTGTATTAATAAATTATTAAATTCTTGAACTAAAACTGTAAGAACGGGCGACGCACCAGTTTGCTGTATGATTTTAGATTAACAGTCATTTGAACTTTGGCTAGTGTTGTGGTGGCAACCACTCATTTGCATATACGAATAACGTTACACTATAAATGGCAAGCCTAGGTTGGCCTTAGAGTGTGTTATCTAAATGCCGTTTTTTGACGTGGTAAGCAACAAAGCTCTCTGTTATTTTTCTCTGCCAGTAAGTCCGTTATCATAGTTATTATTGTTATTTCTTGTTACTATTGTTAATTGTTAAATTTGTTGCTTGCTTTTTGTTACTCCTTATATTTTTATTTATTTGGAGTTTGTTAATTTTTTTTTACCGTTCTCCGGCCATGGCGACTGCCAGCTGTGCGCCTTCGGAGACCTCTGAAGTGGTTGAGAAGTCATCTCAGCCTACTGATAAAACGGACTGGAGTAAGGCACCCGCCCTTCAAATAGACGTTGACGATTTTGTCGCCAAGGCAAAAGACTGCACGGATTTCGTGACTGAAACTGGAGTAATTATACAGTTACCAAGGTTGGAGGAATTCCAGAAAAAAACGATATTAATGTTCGTAGTGGACAGAAAGTCCAAAAAACTGATTAGGTCCTCAAAAGAAACTGTCGCAAAATTAATTGCAACGACCGGAGTACGTGCGGAACGAATCGTGAAGTGCAAGGGCTATAACACATAGAATAGTCTCTTTAAGACCGAGGATGTGTGCATCGAACTCTCGAAGAAAGAAATAATCACTAAAGACTACATTCTGCGAATGGAATACATGGGTCGAAGGAGAACGACCATCTCCGTTTTCGAAGTACCGGCTGTTGTCCCTGGCGAGTATTTGGGCGCCTTCCTGCTGAAGTTTGGAGATATAACCGCCATTACGGTTGATAAGTTCAATGGAACGTGGTCGTTTGACGTGTGGCTTAACGAGTCGGCTTTCAAGAAAGTACCGTACTACATTGAAGCAAATGGAGAAAAATTGCCTGTGGTGGTGGCTGGAAGACGTCCAGCTTGTTGGATATGCAATGAGGTTGGGCACTTAACATTTACTTGTCTCACAAGGATTAAACTGGCCCAGCCTAACCCCAAGAACAGAGTGCTAGAACACTTGACACCTAAAGTTGCAGCGGAGAAGAAGACTCCCTCCTCAAAGCCAACAACTGAAACTGTAACCCCGGAGGAATTCGAGGACTTATGCAACACCGAAAATGAATCTCCCAAAAAGAAAGTCGTTTGGAATATTGTGACGGGAAAAAAATCACCGAAGTCATACGCTCAAGTGATGACCGAAGAGGAACAACTGGAAATAGAAACCAGAAATGATCCAGGTGGAGAGAAATATAAAGAAATATTAGATCTGAAAAAGACTCTCGACGAAGAACGTAATACTGAGAAAAAAAACGAAAAAAAAAAACGAGGAAAAAAAAATGGTCAAGTCAAATAAAACTACTTCCCCGGCCAAAGAACGTCGCTCTCCAGCCAAAGGTGCACCCCCACCATTAAAGTCATCCCCACCAGTAAGGGAATCTAATTTGACCCCCTTATCAAAAGATAAGCCCGTTACCCCCAATCCATCTCCTTTCTGTTCCCCGTGCAACACCCCTAAAAGTACACCGCCCCCCTCTCCAATGAAGACCGATATGCCGCCTCCTGCCTCACCCACCGCCCCCTCCACATCCCAGAAACGCCATCGAAGTCCCTCGCTAGAGGCCCGGAAAAAGAAGACCCCTTTCTACACAGGCAAGGATGTCTGTAAAGTAACTCCTGAAACTGAAAATCTTATGATAAACCATCATAAGAAGAACTACCGAAACCTAGCTACACTAAAGATGGTACACAAAAAAGACATTACCAACCCGGAAAATTTCTTGGATACACAAAGACTTTTATCTGTGGTTAGATCAAGAGACAAAGCTAAAGGGGTTTGGAATATGATGGAGGAAGCGAATAACGCCTTTAATATATCGCCTCCTCTCGCTTTCTTTAACGATGAAGAAGTAGTATTACTGCAAAAATCTTGTGTTGGGAGGGTCCCTATACGTATCCATCCTACACTCTACAGGGCATTAAAACTAACTTTCCCCTTAGACATTGGCGGTGTGGCCCCGGACGGTCTCGTCTCAAATGAATTGGGACAAGGTTCTCTGGGTTCATCTGTCGGTGTCTTAAATGCATCAATGTTCGTTTCGGGTTCCCAACTCTAAGAGCACTAGAATGGCACTCAGATTAGCAAGCCTAAATGGCCGAGGGTTGAGGGACACCGCTCGTAAACTTCGAGTAGTACGTGACCTTCAGCGACTCGGCGTGGATGTATGTTGTTTGCAGGAGACCCACTTCATTCCCAGTGATTATCAGGGTGCGCTGACTAGAGACTTTCAGCTCTATTCAGCGTACTTTGATACTCGCTCAAGAGGGGTTTCCTGGCTAGTTAAGCGCACACTGAATGCGACGTGTGACCCAATCTATGCAGATCCTGAGGGAAGGCTGTGCGTTCTTGATGTTACCGTAAAGGATGTGGCTTTTCGGCTTATTGGGGTTTCTGCGCCCAACGCCAGTTCTGAGCGGGTTCCTTTTTTTCGGCGGATCGAGCCCTTTATGGATACGTCGCGTCGGATAATTCTAGCGGGAGACTGGAACGCGGTCTTGGATCCCGATTTAGATCGCTTGGGAAAACCTAGGGGAACTAACAGCAACGGGGATGTTAAGGCATTTCGGGACTTTATCGATAAGTTCGATCTTGTCGATAAATTCCGAAATGAGAAACCCCGTGAAGTAGTATGGACTTGGACTGCTAGTCGCGGCTCCGATTTAGGGCAACTTTCGAGTTACCTTGATCGGTTCTTAATTAGGAGAGTCGATTTAGGGCTTTTAGATTGTCCAAGTTTTCATAATATAGTTTACTCGGATCATAGGCTTGTCCGGGTGCGGGTAAACTTAGATAGTCCTAAGCCTAGATTGGCTGGTTACTGGAAGTTCAACACATCGTTGTTCGATTTGAAGGACTTCCGGGAACAGCTTTTACTAACATTACAGAGGGAATTGACGGGTGCTATCATTGGGAATAAGTGGTGGGGCCACCTTAAGAACGTTATTAGGTCCTTCGTTGCCGATTATAGTCGTCGACTCAACCTTAGATCTAGGGCAACGAAAGTGGCACTAGAAACTAGTTTAAGTCGGGAGGCGGAGGCGGGGGATAGCGTTACCTTTACTGTAGCTAAAACGGAACTGAACTCCTTGGATAACAAGGCAGATCAGGGATTTATAGTTAGGTCTAGGTTAAAAAGAGTGCCGCACGAGGCGACAAACATGGCCGTGTCACTGCGTGCGGAGGAACGTCGACGGTCTACTGATCGACACATCGCCAGTGTCACATTATCGGATGGGCGTCTCGTGACTACAAACGACGGGATTTTGGAGGGTTTTCGCTCTTATTTTCAGGATCTTTTTACCAAGGAGCCCGGTCTGACAATGGCTCAGTTCGACGCCTATTTAGCTGACTTTTCTCGTCTCGAGGCGACCGAAGCAGCTAGGTGCGAAGGGTGTATAAATGAGGATGAAGTCCTGGAGGCCCTAAGGCAGGTTGGCCTTGATAAGTCTCCGGGTATCGATGGTCTGCCTTACGAACTGTATTTGAGGTTGTCGCCCATTTTTGTCCCCCTGCTGGCTGTGTTGTTTAACTCCTGGTTTAGGAACGGGTCTATCCCCCAGTACTTTACCAGGGGTATCATCAAATTGCTCCGCAAGGACAAGAGTGGTGGGGATGGTATAGGTAATTTCCGGCCCTTAACAATGTTAAATACAGAGTTAAAGATGTTGGCCAAGATCTTGGCTAATCGTCTGCAGGTTGTCTTGTTTCGTCTAATAAGTCCCGAACAGACTTGTTCTGTTAAGGGCCGGACTATTCAAGATAATTTGCACATGATACGCTTGATCATAGAGAAAGTCGACACTGAGGCCGCGCTGATCAATTTAGATCAGTCCAAAGCATTCGATAGGGTCGATCATCGTTACTTGGAGGCTGTCTTGTCTTCGGCTGGATTTGGTCCCCATTTCCGCTCCTGGATTCGCCTCTTTTATGCAAACCCCGGTGCGTTGGTTGAAGTGAATGGAATAAGGTCAAAGCCTTTCGATTTGTCCAGATCTATTCGTCAGGGATGTCCGCTTTCACCGATGCTTTATGTGCTTGCGTTGGAGTTTTTCCTTCGCAGGCTTAGGGTGAATCCGGTCCTTCGTGGGATTACTTTGTCTGGTGCTTGCCCCATGATTAAGTACTCCGCCTATGCCGACGACGTCACTGTGCTTGTAACGAGCAGTGCTGAGATTAGGGTCGTCGACATGGAAATAAGACGGTATGAACAAGTGACAGGGGCCAAAATCAACTGCGATAAGTCTGTTGGCTTACGCATTGGTGCCTGGAGGGGTGTTCCCCTTCAGGGGCCCTTTGGCTGGACGGATGGGCCTTGCAAGATACTCGGCGTCTGGTTTGGTCCTGATCTCCAGTTGGAGAAAAATTGGTCGGAAGTGTTGAAAGCGGTTAAGGCTGCAGCCCGTCTGTGGTCTTTGAGAAATCTTACTTTAAAAGGAAGAGCGGAGGTGTGTAATTCTCACATTTATCCTCTCATCCTCTACCGTCTTTCTGTGCTCCCTCTGCCGGCGATCACACTAGTTGAACTAGTGAAGGCTCTTTTCGCGTTTTTGTGGCGCGGAAAGCAGCCCATGGTTCGCCGGGAGATCTGCTACTTGCATCCGTCTGAAGGCGGTCTAGGTATGCCAAGCGTTGAGATTCGTCAATATACGCTTCGCTTACACTACCTAGACCGAATGTGTACACCTTGTGAGGGAAACGGTGAATTCTGGAAGGAAGACACCAAGAAAGCCTTTCCGGCTTTGAAAAGTGTGCACTTGCATGGGGGTGAGGCATTTCGTTTACCTCGACGCGAGTGCTCCTTTTATCGCGAGTGTCGACAGTCCTTGAAGTACCTTCTAAGGGTGTCAGAAAGCCTCTCTGACACCCGAGTGTTGTCTCGTAAAGCACTATATCGGGTTATGGTGAGGGGATCTGTTCGTGACGATATTACTGAGGAGCTCGGTCTTACGAAGGGAGAACTTCGCTTGATCTGGCCTTGGGCGCCTGGGTTGAAATGCTTCGATAATTACGAGGCATCACTCACCTGGCTGATAATACGAAATGCACTCTGGGTCGGCAAAAAGCTTTACGCAGCGGGATTAGTAGAGACACCAAGTTGTGTTCGATGCGGCGACTGGGAGGAAACGACCAGTCATGTTTTCTTTCATTGCCCCATCGTTCGCCCGCTGTGTGAGTTAGTTGAAGGCTACACGGTTCGCATGTTGAACGGACAGTTCTTCGTTTTGGAGTCTTTTTCGACATGCTGCAATTGGGCACCAATCATGAAGTGGGGGGAGCATTATGTGTTTCTTTGCTTACTAGCAGTCATGAGAGGAGTGATTTGGTCGACACGACAGAAGGAAGTCTACGGGGAAGAGACCTTCACTGCTCCCCAGCTTGTCCTCATTTTCCAGTCTCGCTTGAAAATGCGTGTCAGGCTGGAGAAGGTGAAACTCCCTCCGGCAGATTTCAACAAAAGGTGGGTGAAAGTTGCGCGTTTGTGTCGTTTGAATGGAGCTAATTTTGAGTGGTACTTGGACGTGCCTTAGACAGAATATTGGGTGGCCGAACCGAACACTGACCCTTTTATTTGACCCGGTTAGGCAAGATTAGGTTATGTTTTGTTTTTCTTCCCCTTTTTTAGCTTAGCTAGAGGTATGTAAGTTGTCATAGGTCCCCCTTTTTTTTTCGTCCTCTCCCCCCCCTTTTTTTTTTTTTTTTTATCCCGACTTTTATTTTATAATTCCCATTCCCGACCCCTATTAGGTGACTGATCTGTTGTTTTGTCAGAAGTGCAGGTCTCCTTTCGTAATTTTCGAAGGAGGTGTGAGAATAAAACTTTCGTGACCTGCATCGCCTTTTTTCGACTGGCAAAACTTCTTATCGGCCACATTTCTTTAGTGGGAGGTTCTTATACTAACACTTAATTTTATTTATTTTTTCATTGTATATATATATATCATTCTTGTTCCCCCACTCCCAATTACATGTATATATTGTCATTTTTGGGTTTTAAGTAGGTATATCATGGAGTAAATTTGTTATGGTGATTGTGACTAGTTAAGTTAAGAATGTTAGTTAGGTCAACATTTTCCCCACCCCCCTTGTAGGCCTTGTGCCAAATTTTGTATTTTTTACAAATAAATATTGTGTTATCTAAATGCCACCGGAAGTGACGCCGAAGAGCGTACATGTCCTCCCACCAAGACTCTCTGACTCGACACCTTCATTTGTACATACTGTAAATATACCTTTTCTTTAATACACTTATTATTGCATTCTCCGTGTTGTTTGCGTCTTCATTGTATTCCTCACTAATTGTGGTTCAACCTTGCAACCACAACAGTTGGCGACGAGATATGAAGCGTCAAATATAACAGTTTGACGAAGAACTATTTTTAAAAAAAAGAAAAGTACAATGCAAAGTGTTGACGAGCAAACGGATTTTACGCTAAAGAAAAGTTTTCAACTTAAGTGAAAAAAAAAAAAAAAAAAAATCAAACGTGGCAAAAGCGACAATTTACGCCGTTTTCTGGGAATCCGACTTACAAACGAATGTAAAAGTGAATTTTTGTTTTGTCGCTAAACGACAAATCTGTTTTGTATTACTAAAGGACCAACTTGCAAACGAAAAGCGGATTTTGTTCTGTCGCAAAACGACAGGTCAGACTCGTATTACGAAAAGCAAGGAAGTAACCTACGGGAAAAAAAAGAAGTTTACCGGTGGATTCTAATTACTGCTCTCCGTTAGCAAAACAACAACTAAAGGAATCTTTTAATTAATAATTTGTTTGGCGGCGGTATTAAAAGGAAATACCATAGCTAGAAATTAAAGCTCAAGGAAAGTTTTTTTTTTTTTTAAAGTTGTCACTGGATAACGGATAATACAGTAAAACGTCACGAAAAAAAAAAAAAAAAAAAGAAAAAAGTGAAATGGAAGAATTATCAAAAATGTTCATGCAATTTTTACAAACACAAGCTGACCGCGAGGAAAGACAAAATCAGGCACAAGCTGACCGCGAGGAAAGACAAAATGAACGTTTTGCTAAAACACTGGAACTACTAAAGAGTAATCGAGAAAATGTCGACAGTGTTAATTTCTCCCTTACAACTATCTTTAATAGTATGGACACATTTAATTATGTGCCGGAGGAAGGAAAGACTTTTGAAGCATACTATACAAGATACGACGATGTTTTTCAACTGGACTGCAAAAATTGGCCAAATAGCCAGAAAGTGAGCCTTTTACTCAGGAAATTGGGTACATCAGAACACAGCAAATTCATAGATTACATATTACCTAAAAAAACTGCGGAATTAGAGTTCATGGAAGCTGTGAAATTACTAAAAGAATTATTTAATCCAAATGTATCTCTTTTTCATAAAAGATGGCTGTGCATGAATCTAAGAAAGATGGACAATCAAGATTATTTGACATACGCATCAGTTGTCAATAAAAACTGCGATAATTTTAAGCTTGCGGAACTAACGGTAGAAGATTTTAAATGTCTAATCTTCGCACAAAGGTTGGTTTCCACGAAAAATGCAGAAATACGTAGACGAGTGTTGTCTAAGCTGGAATCTGAGCAAGATTTAACCCTCCAGAAACTAGCAGAGGACTGTGAAAGGGCCATTACACTAAAAAAGGATTCAAAAAATATAGAAGAATCCGGAGTGGCATATGTAAGAAAAGTTAGAAAACCATACACACCAACCAAGAACTTTATAAAGAAAAGCAATCAAAATGGAACGGGATATTACAATCCTAAAAACCATAAATATAGGACAGAATATAACAAGCCTCTTCCTAGATATAACTGTAAGAGATGTGCAGAAAAGCATTGGGAATCAGATTGTCCTTATAAGAAGAAAAAATGCTACATTTGTAAGAAGGTGGGACACAAAAGCGATTGCTGCAGATATAAAGATTATACCAGAAAGAGAGTACAGCAAACAAAATCAAATACAAAATTAGACAAAGATCGGCGAAAATACGTAAAAGTGGAAATATTTAAAACACCAATAAAGTTACAACTCGACTCCGGCTCCGATATTTCTATTATAAACCTGAATACATGGAAAAAGTTGGGTAAAAAACCAACCATGATGAAAACGAGTAAATCAGCCCGGACGGTAACTGGTGGGGGTATAAAATTTGAAGGAGAAGTTGTTCTTCCAATAAAATTAAAAGGGATTACGAAGAAATTAAAAATATTCATAGTGAAAATCTTTTTGGAATAGATTTAATTGAGAAATTTGGTCTATGGGATAAGCCAATCAATACATTCTGTAAAAAAATAGAATGTTATTCTCCAACAACAGTAAATATAAAAGACGATTTAAAAGAATTATTTCCTGAAGCATTCACGACTAACTTAGGTCGCTGTAATAAATTCAAGGCCTCGTTTGAACTTAAAGAAAACGCCAGCCCAATTTTTAGAAAAAAGCGAAACGTTCCGTTCGCTGGGTTGGAAAAGATTAATAAAGAATTAGATAGATTGGAACAGACAGGAATTCTATCAAAAATAGAACACAGCGAGTGGGCAGCTCCCACCGTATACGTAAAGAAAAAGAATGACGAAGTTAGAGTGTGTGCAGATTTTTCGACCGGGGTCAACTCCCTATTAAAAGATCACCATTACCCTCTACCAAGGGAACACCAACAGAAAAAGCTTTGCAACAATTCTTGCAAGTTTATAGGATTACACCACATCCTAGTACACCATCAAACATATCACCAGCTGATCTAATGTTTGCCAGAAAAGTAAAATCAGCGTTTGATAAACTGTTGCCAAGACAGGCAATTATCCGAAACACTACACACACGAGAAGAACGAAATATAACTCGGGAGATCGAGTATATTTTAAGTGCTACAAGAATAACACATCTTACTGGGAATGTGGAGTAGTGGATAAACGCATTGGTGATTGTACATATATGATTAAAGGTCCACAGAGTATACATAAAAGGCACCTAAATCAGATAAAAAAACGTCATATCCAAGATGATGATTATACGACAACAGTCGAAGAGGAGGAAACCATAGATGTCATATACGAATCCTTTAATTTGGAACCGCCTCAATATACACCTGAACCCCGAAGATCAGGTAGGAAAAGAAAATTTAATGAACCATTGATGGTAAACCCAAAAAGAAAAAGATATTGAAATCTGTGTGACTTCAAATCTTGGGAGGGGGTGTTGTGGTGCCAACCACTCATTTGCATATACGAATAACGTTACACTATAAATGGCAAGCCTAGGTTGGCCTTAGAGTGTGTTATCTAAATGCCACCGGAAGTGACGCCGAAGAGCGTACATGTCCTCCCACCAAGACTCTCTGACTCGACACCTTCATTTGTACATACTGTAAATATACCTTTTCTTTAATACACTTATTATTGCATTCCCCGTGTTGTTTGCGTCTTCATTGTATTCCTCACTAATTGTGGTTCAACCTTGCAACCACAACAGCTAGCAAGCAATATCTTCCAGAACATACAAAAACAATAACATAACAGAATAAAACAACACATCCCCCCTGCCATACGCCGGGGCCGACTAAATAATTTAAATAATTTAGTCAACACATCCGGGTCTGCTATTGCTGACTATCTTATAAATAGCGCCGAATGTGCGTCGCGTACACTAGTGACTGGTTTTCTGTTATAAGTAGATCGCATTCTCTATTCCATCTCAAAGTCCTGGAAGCTATATATATCAAGTCAATCAAACCCTCCCTTTGTAAACAAAAGGAGTGGTTTTTAGGACTTAATGTGATCAACTTGTGACCCTCCTCCCCATATTTTTTTCCTAAACGTGTCACTAGTTTTCATTATAATTTCTTTTAAGTTTTAGTCGTATTTAATTACTTCCACGTTAATACTCTGATGCGTGTGGACGAAAGCCGACTTAGTAGATTCATGAATTTTTAAAAATTATTTCTCTCGTTTTTATATTTGTTCAATTTCATTCTATCCCCCCCCCAAAAAAAATGCCCTAAACCTCTTTATTCCTCGCCGTTAATAACATAACAGCTTATCTACATCATAGGCTCACTAAAGTATACTCTCAACAGTGTATCTTTTGTTTTGGGCTTCATGTATGTCTAAATACATTGTGATTCATGTATGTCTAAATACATTGTGATTCATGTATGTCTAAATACATTGTGATTCATGTATGTCTAAATACATTGTGATTCATGTATTCTAAATACATTGTGATTCATGTATGTCTAAATACATTGTGATTCATGTATGTCTAAATACATTGTGATTCATGTATGTCTAAATACATTGTGATTCATGTATGTCTAAATACATTGTGATTCATGTATGTCTAAATACATTGTGATTCATGTATGTCTAAATACATTGTGATTCATGTATGTCTAAATACATTGTGATTCATGCATGTCTAAATACATTGTGATTCATGTATGTCTAAATACATTGTGATTCATGTATGTCTAAATACATTGTGATTCATGTATGTCTAAATACATTGTGATTCATGTATGTCTAAATACATTGTGATTCATACATGTCTAAATACATTGACTGAACAAGGCATTATAAGATTATTCCCATGCGGAGACTAATGTATGTATATTATAACGCATACTTGATATAATTCGATGGAATCTATTTACTGGCTCAGTCATTTCTACCCTGAAACAGACGTGTTTTTTAACACGATGAGGTTGATACCTTCTTAGTGTTGCATATCTACCATTTTCTTATATATTTGCGTCATTTGGAATCAATACGTGTATTGTGTTCTATTCTGACCCCACATATATGTCTAGTGGATTTTATCAGGACCCCACGTGTACGACTAGTGGCTTATATCCAGACCTCACGTGTACGTATAATGGCTTCTATCCGAACCCCACGTGTACATATAAATGTTTCTATACGGACCTGACGTATACGTTTATTGACTTAGATTCGGGCAACTACATGGTGGAAAATGTGTAAATAACAGCAACACTTCATCTCATATCGTCAAAGTCAAAATACCAGTTTGAAAACAAACGACACCCACTGACAAGTGCATTATTCAGTCGAAGAGTGTTCGATCAAGTTACATTGTAATGTAATCGAAGTCGTCAGGTGTTTTAAACCATGCGCTGTTCCTTTGTCGAGTGAGTATTGAAGGATACGGAAGACGGAAATTGGCTTATACGAGCCTTTCACGATGGATTTGAGTGCTGCATCCGACTCAATAGTTGAATTTAGCCTACGTAAGTGCAAAGTATAACGTGTGACATTACGACGTAAATGGTGAAAGGGTTGCATGTGTAGTTTAATGTGCGTTTCGTTAGAATGAAATTTGAGCTGATATTATTAAAATGTGTCCATTCAATTGGCGCGTTTAACGAGGAAATCTTATTCTAAACCTAATCGTAGCACACCACGCACGGGTATGAGGTGATATACAAAATGAAAGTGACAAAGTCCCTTTCAAATAACTTCTTATATGTAGAGCACAATACCACGTGTCTGCTTCTCAGCAGACTACAATATGGCCGTTTTTTAGTCCAATGTTAACAAATTCTTGTTGAGCCGTCCAATGAAATATTTAAATTCTGACCATTTAACCCATTTTTTAAAATCATCTCAAGGTGTTGTTCACATCGCTAAATGACAATTTCTTCATCCGTTATCCTCAAGCGGCGTTTGGGCCTTGATAAACGGTGACATATTAGTAAGAAATAAATAGATGGGCTCACGAATCTACACATGACATGTAACCTGCATAATGCTGCTCCACAAGAACAAATAAGAAAAGCTGTCACAAATTATCATAAATTTTGATTTAAAAAATTATATTTCTTTTGGTGAGAGTCAGTCGAGGAATACGTTTTGCCTGCATTATTAGTCGTTACGGGCCTTTTCGGAGTTAAGCTCAACTTCAAACCACGTGGTTGCAGAACAAGTTAGATCAGGCACTTAGAACCCCTGTAAAAAGCATGCATTAAAGGGTTTTTTAATTATATCCCTCCCACGGCGGGAAAGTTAGACGCAAGGTCATGGAAAGCGGGGTTTGAAAAGTTAGCGTCGTAGAGAAAGAGTACTCTTGCTGAACAAAAATTATCTGGGCAGCCCTGTCTGCATTCACCGGTAGAAGATCCTCAGGCGATTAGCAATAAAATACCCTCTTCTCAAAGGGTTAGAAGGTAAAGCATAGGAAAGTTGACCCCCTAGAACTGCACAGCACCATACCTTAAATCGATAACGAACAAGCCATCCTCAAAAATGGGCTAAGTGTTAAAAGAATATTAATAACAAAAAGTTACATCGGGGTGAAAACATTTTCGTGTGAGGATAAATCATTTTATGTTAAACTCATATAGCAAATTGAACTACCTGCTAAAATTTGAATTTTTTAATTAATAATCGTATAATTCTCGACTAATTAGTGGTTCCAACATCGGTACATCGGTCGGTTGGTCGATCTGTTGATTACAACAGACTTATAAAAATGAGATTTCAAATATATTCGTGACAGATCGACCCAATAAATAGAGTCTCGTATTGCCCATATAAATGAATTAAAAGAATACTCGTCCTAGAAAAGGTAAAATTTATTCCCGGAAGAGAACAGTTTGACATCACTTTTATGTCCCCTTACGAAGATTAAAATCAAGATATATTAATACTAAACCTTATGTCTATGATCTTCATTTTAATTTTATCAAAATTTATTACATTATTTTGATCACAGAATATAGCTAACAACTAAAGCTTAAGTTTAATGGATCTTAAGAAAAAATTGAATTTCAGGGAATCTTGTATAATTTTGATTATCCGAACTACTGTTCTCATCTTGAGTGTTATTCACACAACGTTTCGTCTACTATAACCTTCGCCCTTCTACTGTCAACCTCGGGAATCTGGACGGCATTTCGAACATAACCCTTTATTTAATCCACGTTACGGGCGATACGAAGAATTGCGAATTACTTAAGACTTCTCCCAGTCATGGCTGACGGAACAAGAGCATGGTACACCCGTGTATTAAATAAAGGGTTCCGTTCGAAATTCCGTCCAGATTCCCGAGTTCGACAGGAATATTCCCGATTTAAAAACGATACACCTAAAGAAGGTCGGAGGTTACAGCGTCTGAAACGTTGTGAGAATAATACTAAAGATGAGAACTGTAGTCCGAATGATACAAATCATACTAATTATCAATCGTCATCTCAAAAATTCAGAAGCATCAAGGAATCTTGCTTCATTGGTGTCTTATTACAATGCATCTAATTAAATGAAAATCTGATATATTTGAATTTTTAAATGGGAGGGTGTGTTCATATTAAATATATATATTTTTTAAATACTCCAAAGAAACTGAAGCTTGGAGAATATTACTTAATTAGATATTAAATACTAAATGTTAACATTTTACAAAATTCCGCGGTATCTGAATTTTCACGAAGAACTCTCACCCCCTTCTTGTTAACACTTTGCATAAAACTACATTAAATTAAATATAACCTATATTTGGACGCCTCATGGTAATGTTCCGAACATTGATAATGATAGATTAATTAGTTTAGGAGTGGCTCATGCATATACAAATATACAAAGATAGAAACCTACCCAACTATGTAACGGTAGATATGCTAGAACGAAGTAAATCTTGAGGGAAATCATTCTGAAAAAAGAGAAAATTATTAACGAACAGGTGACTTTAATTTGATGTCAACATATTTAGATATCATCGACAGGGGTTGTATGTTGTGCTCAACTGTGGTCTCGTCTGAGAAGTTTATAACAATTGGTTAGCTTATTCACGTTGTATAGGGAAGGATTTAAAGTTGGGTTTTAGTTGCTTTTTTTAATATTAGTGAAGTTAGATGGTCACGTCTGGAGAATTAGGTGCGTTTAGATATCTGTTGGTTTCTTCGGAACGTACTCTATTCAGAACTCGTATTTAAGTAGGGGTGCGACGTAATGGGTGAAAATTTCAGATTCATGCGAGTAGTATTTTTTTGTGTTCATTTATACATAAATAACACTAAACAATCAAACATTTTGAAAATTTTGCAAAGTTCAGAAGGTGCAGGCCAAAAATATCCGTTAGGGCTCCACGGGACTCAAAATCCATCATTTTCGGTGAAAAAGTGGTTTCATGCGACATTTCAGGTCCTAAAACATCCTCAAAAGCTATGAATTGATATAGATGGTTAAATCTGATATAGTACTTTAATTTAGGACCATTTTCAGGCTGTGAAAGGGTTTTCATGAATGTAAAATAGCCAAAATCTAGTGGCCTGCACCTTCTGAATTTTGCAAAATTTTCAAAATGTTTGATTATTTAGTGTTATTTATGTATAAATGAATACAAAAAAATACTACTCACATGAATCTGAAATGTTCACCCATTACGTCCCACCCTTAATTTAGGGAAATAAATATCTAATAGTTAAATGAGAGGTAATGCTAAAAACGCCATAATCTCCTTCTGTACCACTTACCAGAGAAAAGGATCCCCAGAAGATTTTCCCACATACCTCGCAAAAATGACGGCAAATATCCATAATCACCATCACGAATATACTATTCTGATTCAACACTTTACATATTTTATGTTCTATGTATATTTTTCTAGTATTCACCTCAAACAAGGCATATTGAAGCGTAAGAGCCTTCTATGATAAGGGCCAGACTTATAGATGACAATCCGGTGGGGGTTGTGAAGCTAAATGTTTGTTCGCATTTTATTTAGATTTCTGCAAGTTGGTACGGTCGAGAAAACAGGGAGCAGGGATGGAGTTTCAAAAGCCGGCAGGATAAGAAAAGAACCTACTGGTGTAGAAGTCCATCCGGCATCTAGGGGCCTCATCAGTAAATGGATAGGATTTAGCTGATTGTCGGGTTGACCGAGTGTAGTTACGTCGAGTGGGCACCAGACCAGCAAGTTCATCGGAGCACATTCCATTGAAGTACTTGTAAAAAAAACACAAGGCTACAACATTGCGTCAATGGGACAAGGGTTGGAGCTCGATGGATAGTGAGGAACCTATTAGATTAGCGACTCTTTTTGGACCTTGTCTAAGATGGAGAGACTAGTGGATGGTGCACCAGCCCAGATGTGACAACGGTACTCAATGTATGGGCGGATGGTGGCTTTGTAGATATATAGAATACTGTCAGGTGTGAGAAGTTTTCTAGCACAGTAGAGAAAGCTCACTTTCTTTGCAGCAGCATCGGCAATGTATTCTATGTATTTATTCTAATTGATGTGACCTGTGTTACCATCCATTTATGACCCCATTCCATTATAGACTGGGGGTTACTTTCAAGGGATTCGACCATTGCCTTAGCTATGTGCGCATCCGTTTTGCCCAATTGTACTTTTAGATAAAAAGGAATCTAGATTTTTGAGCTCTAAAAAATAATTCCGAATGTTTGGATCTCAAAATTAGTACTTATTGATTCCACGATTATGGGGGTGTAAGAAAATAACGATTGGTTGTGAAAACTAGCGATTTACGTGTTTATACGTTATGAGAAGCAGCAGCAGCAGTAGCAAATGTTGTTGTAAATAGCGATTCGACATAATCTCTAATCCGCATTCTTTCAACCGCGAGAATATTCACTTCCATATTTAACGCGTAATATAAAAACCGGTACATGCACATGTCTGTCTCTGTTTTGCAAGGTTTTCTTTAAACTGGATACACGTGCGTACGTTACAAATCCAGCATATGTTTTTGGGGTCCGAAAGGCCTCGACACACGGAACGAGAGTTTCAAAAAAAAACTGTTTTCTCACTGACAAACCTGAGGGCAAGTAGATCACACACAATCAGAAACATTCACGAATGATTGCATGTACAGCGACAGCACATACACGCCGCTCACCGAACGCGCGTACATACAAGTTCACACACACACTCGCAGACTGATAAAATACCATCTTCTATGACTATGCAATCCCTACAGCTACATATCTAGAAAACTGAGCTGTTAAACCTGACATTGTGATATGGAACAAAAGGGAGAAAGTAGTAACCCTAGTGTAATCCAGTGTCCCTAATGATGCTGGCTTAAACAGAGCCAAAATGTAAAAGATTACAAAATACCAAGGTCTTATGTACGACATAAATAGAAACTGGAATCTTAGGAAGATCTTCATCATCACAGTAATTATATGAGTAACCGGACTAATGAAAAATCATTTCAAAAACTACCTGGCGAATATACTCGGTGAACTAAGTGCAAAAGAGATACAAACCATTGCACTTATTGGGGCATTTAAAATCTTATAAAAAATCACTCGGCTGGAGTGTCTGAATTAGCGGATGAATGTTTGGCATCCGGTAGGATGCCCTATCCCCAGCAAAAACAAAAAGATTTTAAAAATTAAAAATAAAACAGGCACATCTACAATGCCTACGCAATTGACACACACTGGAACGTACAAACTGACACGGTGCTATCTGAAAGAAACATGGCTACTCAATTTCTTTTGCACACGAAACAACTTTTTCTCTTGCAACGTTCTCTGACAGTGAACTCTGTTAACACTTCGCTGTCGGTTGTCTTCGCAAGCGGTCAATAAAATAGATTTATTCATGTATAGATAGACCCTGTCATCTTTTCTTTTATATTGCCTTAGCCACGACATAGGTGACTCCGTCTTTCCCACTACAACGTCCGAGCATCCGTATGAGTGGCGTTCTCAATCGGTATGTTAGTCGCTTTTCAATCTGTCGGTCACACTTTCGTTTGAAATAATATTTGAATCGTTAAACGTGCGGGTTCAATTCACCCATTTTGTTTTAAGATGCAGCTCTATAAGAAACTGTCGGTCTGTCACGCTTTTGATTAAATCATGATTTTCGTAAGTGTGTGACGTTTAAATTTGATATGGCATTTGTGTTGGTCTGTCAGGCTTAAGTTTGGAATAACATTTTAATCGGTATATCGCTTTCAATTTAGAATATGATCCTCGTTGGTATGTCACATTTAAATGTGAGATGATATTTTCGTTGGTCTGTCAGGGTTATGTTTGGAATACGATGTTTATCGATAAGTCACGTTTAAATTTAAAATATTATGTGCGTTGGTCTGTCAGGCTTAAGTTTGGAACACCATTTTCATCAGTCTCTCACGCTTCAGATTTAAATATGATTTGCGTTGGTATGTCACGGTTACATTTAGCACACCATTTTTCTTAGTCTGCCAGGCTTTAATTCGCAATACTATTTTCATCGGTATGTCATTTTCAATTTTAAATATGATCGTTGTTTGTATGTCATGTTTAAATTTGAAATAATATTTTCGTTAGTCTGTCAGACATACATTAGGAATGCAATTTTCATCGGTATGTCACTTTCAATTTCAAATATGATCGTTGTTGGTATGTCATATTTAAATTTGAAATAATATGTTCGTTAGTCTGTCAGACATACATTAGGAATACAATTTTTATTGGTATTTCACTTTCAATTTCAAATAAGATCCTTCTTGGTATGTCATGTTTAAATTTGAAATAATATTTTCGTTAGTCTGTCAGAGATAAGTTAGGTATACTATTTACATCGATATGTCATGTTTCAATTTAAAATATGATTTGCGTTGGTCTGTCAGGCTTCAGTTTGGAATACCATTTTCATCAGTCTCTCACGCTTCAGATTTAAATATGATTTGCGTTTCTATGTCACGTTTAAATTTAGCATAGCATTTTCGTTGGTCTGTCAGACTTTAATTTGGAATACAAGATTCATCGCCAAAACTACAGACTGAATGGACGCTTCTTAAGAATATCACTTCCCTCTTTTGAAATGTCAAAATTGGAGCTGGCCCAAATTTTAAAACTTATTTATTTATAGTCTTACGAAATGGATATACAAATATCCAAGGAGAATGCGAGATGTTATCGAATGCCACGATTGCAGAATTGAGAAAGTTCTGTAGGGATGTCAGTGTAACTCAAACACGAAGCACGATAAGATTGCGGTGTTTACAATAACACATACGCACATAAATACCAATTACATTTATCAACCAACTAAAAAGACATAAAAGTCTGCATTTAAACTTTCCTGAAAAATGCCGAAAGAACTTCAAGGCTTATAGTTGAAATAAAAAGAATATGCCAATTATAATACAATAATACAAGAATAGGTATTTTACGATGTGCCTAATCAATCAACGCGTTCACTGATAAACATGGTATTTAAACTTTAAGCGTGACAAACCGACGAAAACACTATTTTAAACTTAAGCGTGACAGACTCACGAAAATATTAACTCAAACGTAAGACAGAATAAGACACTATTTAAAACTTAAGCGTGACAGACTGACGAAATTACGTTTTCAAACTTAAGCGTGACAGACCTACGAAAACACTATTTTAAACTTAAGAGTGGCAGACCGACGGAGACACTGTGTCAAACTTAAACGTGACAGACTTACGAAAACATTAACTCAAACGTAAGACTGACTGACAGAATAAGACACTATTTAAAACTTAAGAGTGACAGACTGACGAAAATACTATTTCAAACTTAATCGTGAAACATCAGCAAAACATACTATTTAAAACTTAATCATGAAACGTCAGCAAAACATACTATTAAAACTTAATCGTGAAACATCAGCAAAACATATTATTTAAAACTTAATCGTGAAACATCAGCAAAACATACTATTTAAAACTTAATCGTGAAACATCAGTAAAACATACTATTTAAAACTTAATCGTGATACGTCAGCAAAACATACTATTTAAAACTTAATCGTGAAACATCAGCAAAAAATACTATTTAAAACTTAATCGTGAAACATCAGCAAAAAATACTATTTCAAACTTAATTGTGAAACATCAGCAAAAAATACTATTTCAAACTTAATCGTGAAACATCAGCAAACATACTATTTCAAACTTTATCGTGAAACATCAGCAAAAAATACTATTTCAAACTTAATCGTGAAACATCAGCAAAAAATACTATTTCAAACTTAATTGTGAAACAGCAAAAAATACTATTTCAAACTTAATCGTAAAACATCAGCAAAAAATACTATTTCAAACTTAATCGTGAAACATCAGCAAAAAATACTATTTCAAACTTTATCGTGAAACATCAGCAAAAAATATTATTTCAAACTTAATCGGGAAACATCAGCAAAACATACTATTTCAAACTCAAGCAAGTCAAACAAACGAAAATCCTATTATAGGCATTAGCGTGACAGACGCAAAATGCTGTTGCAAAATATTGTTTCAAACGTTTGCATAACAGACCGACGAACATACCATTTCAATCTTAAGCATGACAGAGCAAGCAAAATACTATTTCAAACGTAAGCATGAAAGACCGAGGAAGATTCTTTTTCAAACTGAAGCATGACAAACCAACAAATATACCATTTAAAACGTAAGCATGACAGATCTGTGAAGATTCCATTTCATACTTAAGTGGTACAGTCACAAAAGTGCTATTTTAAACGTAAGCGTGACAGACCACCATATGAACAGATTTTCTGATATTGATGCTTGAACGCATCTAACGTTAGATGCATCCACTCAAACTACGCGTTTAATTATGGAAAATACTCTCCCAAACTGAAGTCTGACTGATCGATTGGGAGGCAGAGCTCCTTATCGAGATGCGAGGACGCTCTTAAAATATATATTTTGCCTGGAACAAGTCTGATGTCTGACGAACGCTTAAAGTGAGAAAGTTTTGTGATGCCGCCATCAAAAGAAATTGCGAAGCATGCTGAAAGACTATGGAAAGGGTCGATACATGCAGATAAAAAGGAATGCCAGACGAAGAGGATTTTGGTAAACACGTTGGAACCGGAACGTACGTGGAGACAGAAATTTCGAACAGTTCCTTCGTTTCACATCGATGCTACAACAAATGTGCAGCTTATGCACTTGCTAACTCTTTCTTCTTCTTCTTCTTCTTTTATTATTATTATTATTATTAGTAGTAGTAGTAGTAGTAGTAGTAGTAGTAGTAGTAGTAGTAGTAATTACTCGCTGGGAGTTCTCACACGAGTCGTTACCTGTGATCGATCACTGGGAACAACGGGTTATGCTCCCTGGAGTGAAAACATATCTCCCCAGTAACCGTTGCCAATAATTCTGCATCATCGCAACAGCCGTTTACTAATATGTGGGAGTTAGTCTTTCGCTTGAATTTGAGTAGCAATAAGCTTCTTTAAGTTCAAGTGAAGATCTAGATGGTAGTCTCCCTCCTTGGTATTTCCGTTCTCTCTGCCCCTTCATGACAATTTACTATAGATGCCATCGTTTTTGGTCTTTGGTAGGGGGTATGTCAGAGTAGTAGTAGTAGTAGTAGTAGTAGTAGTAGTAGTAGTTACTTAATTCGAGTTTTTAGACAAGTCATGATCAGTGATTGCTCTTCCCTGGAGTTTGAGCGTCAACAAATCTCCGTCCTCTTCTGATAATCGTTGCCACTCACTTTACGTTATCGCAACAGCAGTTTTCCATTTAGTTCTATCTGGTAACGAACGTTGGTCGTCTCTAGAAATTTAGTAGAAAATAGGCTCCTCAGGGTCCCAGTACTTTCCGCATCCTTCTAGTGGAGATATAGTTGGTGCTCTTCCCCCTCAATCTTTCTTTCTTCTTTGACCATTTGACCAATCATATTGTGTGATATCAGCCAAGGTTGGTGCCACAACGTGTGTGTTTATATTTCCTGCGGGGCGGAGAGAGGTAATTAATGTGATTTGTGTCAGTTTCAGTTCCATTGGGCTCGTGTGATTATTATCATCATTATTATTATTATTAGTAGTAGTAGTAGTAGTAGTAGTAGTATTACGATAAATTATTTTTTTACTTACTAGGGCTACAAGTCTCCTGAGGTCTTCAATTCTGCCCGCTTCTCTCGATCACCTTTGCTACTAAATTCGCGTTATTGCAACCGCCGTTAACCAGTTTTTATTGATCACGATCGACAGCTTTTTCTGTAATTTGAGTACCAATAAGCTTCGCTAGCTTTCTAATACTTTCTGTACGGTTAAAGTCGAGGTATGGATTTTTATTTGACTCTCGGTCTTACCATTCTCTCATGCCTATCACGACCATCTTATCTGGTACAAACCGATGTTAAAGTCACCGCATTTTTTGTTTCTTATTATTATTATTTTTATTATTATTAGCATTATTATTATTATTATTATTATTATTATTATTATTATTATTATTATTATTTACTCACTAGGAGTTATCACACTGGTCATCGTCAGTGGTCGCCCACTGCCGACAACCTGTGGTATTTCCTGGAGTCCGAGTGACAACAAGTCTCCTCAGGCCTCCAGTATGCTCCACCTCTTTTCGTTCATCACCGCTGATGACCTTGCGGTAATTGCAACAGCCACCTACCAACGATTTCCCGCTGATAAGGGCAATCGGTCCCCTCTGGGACCCGAGTGGCAACAAGCCTTCCCAAGGTCCCAGAGCTGTCCGCGCTCTTCCAGTGGAGGTCTGGTTTGCGCTTTCCCTCCTCGACCCTCTGTCCATAATTTTTGTGGCGTCAGCCTATGCTTGCGCCTCATTCGTACGGTTGTATTTTCCCCGGTACTGTTGTTGTTATTATTATTATTATTATTATTATTATTATTATTATTATTATTATTATTATTATTATTATTATTATTATTATTATTATTACCAATAGTAATAGTAGAAGATTTAGTATAATTATTTTTTCTTCTCTTTTTTATTATTCTATTTTTCTTCTTAATATTATACTAATTCTATTATTATTAATGATGTTATTATTATTCAACACGTGATATTGCTAAAATGCTAACACTTACCGATAAACAATAACAGACATGCATAAGATGCGTCCATTCATTCTACCCGCCTAATGATAAACATGCTGGTGCAAACTTAAGCGTGACAGACCTATGGACAGGTCCGGATATAGCTATGCTTGGGCAAATTTAAAACGAGATGCGTCCGCTAAATGATATTTCAAACTGAAGTGTTACAAATCGTAGGACTGACAGACGGAGGCCTATTATAAAGATACGTGTGCACATCGAACAAATCACCAAAATAGTCGAATTTGTTCGAGTTTTTTTTTTAAACCGGATTAGCACATTGTGGATTGTGTGACAACAATAGAGGTAACAGAAACGACAAAACGGTCACGCGACCTTCAGTGAGATCGAATGTGTCTACTTACGAGGGTTTCGTTTACTGAGCATTGCTTTGAATGGAGACAAGAAAGATATGTACAAACAAAACAAAAAGTTAACAAAACAAATATTTATTGATGACATATTTATTATTCCTTTCCGATTGCTTCTTAAAAATCGATATGTTTGCTCACTGAATTAACTTTACTTTGCTTAAGTTATTCATTAATTGACGGTTGAAATATTCACAAAGTGCACGAACCACGATGCTCGTTCACTCATTGAGGCCTGAGACACAAACTATATCATCCTTTCTTTACAGTCATAAAGACTAACACAAGTTTACACCAATAAAGACTAACTTTGAACGTTTCTACATCTTGCTTTAACAGTTTAACACATTATTTATCGAACTAAACTAAACTTTTTTTTTCAAATACATATTTAATTAAGAAATTAAATTCCCTATAATACATTTTCGAGTTTAACAATAAAAACGAAGCTACGCCATGTAAGGACAGATTTCGAGTTTTAATTTTGTTAATATTTGTTATAGTTCACGTATATGTGTAGGAGTTTCTTGGGTAAATCAATTTTCATGGCCACGGATCGAGCTAGTTATCAATATTAATACTAGTTAAAATCTTTGTAAAATTAATTACTATTCCTCAAATTTAAAATAAAATAATAACGTAAAGTAAGCATTTATTGTAACGTAAAGTAAGCATTTAATATTAATTTAACTATTGTAACTAGTTTTCGTTAGGTTTTTATTGTTTTGGGGTGAGGTAAGTTTATATAATACCTTATTTTACTAAGACGATGTTATACTTGAATCTGAACGTTGAAAGCGTTTTGAAATATTTCTTAAATTCTGATTATTTTTCATTGCGATAAGACCATAATTTGGAAGCTTTGAACAGCTGCTCTTTGTTCCCATTATTCCCAGGCCGATTTTTTACATGTCTGGTAGTACCTGTTCCATCTATGCATTAAATCGAATCCATCGTTGACAGACTATTAGTTTTCTTTACTATAACCAGACAAATAATCTAGTAAATATTTGAAGATATCTCAAACTTGAAGTATAATAAGTTTTACCAAAATTAGATAATTTAAAACTAGATCACCAGATAATGGTTTATATTCATTAAAGCAAAATCAAAATCTCTATCTCTCTATACTGAATGAAGAAATCTGATTCTTTCTTTTTCCTGTTTCATTTTATTTGGACGACTTTTCTTAAAAGCTGGTTCTGTAATAACATTTGTCAATCAAGGTAATTCGATTTTCATTTAGTGCGCAGTTCTATTGATCCTTTGCCAAAATAGGTTCCTCAGGAACCGTGCATTGGCGTGTACTTGTTCGTATGCACACGTGTGTACACGTAACCCTGTGCAGTTAATTGCACACCGTTACAAGATCATAAAAACAATATAAGTAAGGGAGGCTATAAAAGAAGGTTATGATGATTAGACCGGCCGTTTATTCCCTTTCATTACAAACGACTGACAAACAGAACCGTTTATTGGAACAGGCACGTCCATCCCTGACTTGATTTGGTCTCTAACAGAAATTGCATTCTTCGAGCGAAATAAATCGGACATCCTCCTAGGAAAAGAAAAGATGCGATTTTAAACGTGTTAAACAAACATTACCACAGGACTGCATTCCATTCAGACTACAATATGGTCGTTTTAATTTCAATGTCTACAAATACTCTTATGTAATCAACATTTCGTCCATCTTATTCATCGTTTTAAATCCTCTCTTAGCTAAGAGCAGTGTTGTATCTGTTCTGTATCTTTTCTGTCCCCGGTCAGTGAAAGATAAATCCTTATGGATTTGGACATTTTAAAAATGTTTGTCACAATCAAGAGTTCCTCTTTTTTGTGGACCTTGTCTTCCATTAAAAATCGACCTTGTGTCTGAATCTTGTGGGGAAGTGAGTCAATAGTGGCAAGCTAATTAACCCTTATCCTCGAGTTGCCGTTTGCCTAGGAAAGTAATGACTTATTAGTATGGAAAATATGCTAACCATTGTTCAAAATAATATAACGTAATGAAGCAATAACGGATATTCTTAAGTGCCGTTCATTGAATCTGTGTTTTTATGAATTAAAATAATGTGTAAAATCTAAAAGTTGCAGACCAAATAAATGCAATTTTACACTTAAGCGAGATGAAAGTAAAAATACTCCCGGGCAACGCCCAGTAAAGACAGTCAATATATACCAAAGCTGAATTAACAATCTTCTCTCTTCATAATGCTTTTTTCACTAAATTTGAATCGCACAAAATATATGTTAAAATATTCCTGACGTCCGCGATTGAGTTATGTTTAAGTGGCAGATCGACTAACGGCCGCAGTATCTTATAGGGAAGTTTGGACGCATCTGAAAGAAAGATGCGTTCAATAACACGCAATAAATATATTTCATAATATACTGTAACATAACTAATTATAAACAAATAATAATAATAATAATAATAATAATAATAATAATAATAATAATAATGATAATAATAATGTATATAATAATAAGAATAAGAATAAGAATAAGAATGATGATGATGATGATGATGATGATGATGATGATGATGATGATGATGATGATGATGATGATGATGGTGGTGGTGGTGGTGGTGGTGGTGGTGGTGGTGGTGGTGGTGGTGATGATGATGATGATGATGATGATGATGATGATGATGATGATGATGATGATGATGGTGGTGGTGGTGGTGGTGGTGGTGGTGGTGGTGGTGGTGGTGATGATGATGATGATGATGATGATGATGATGATGATGATGATGATGATGATGATGATGATGATGATGATGATGATGATGATGATGATGATGATGATGATGGTTTTTCCAGAAACTATCGTTTTAACTGAAGTGCGACCGACCTATAGACGAACAAAGCTTCTCATGGAGATGGACCACGCATCTTAACATCTGATTAAGAATAGACGCACTAATGTGTTTTTTTTATTATTTGTCTTTTTTACGGTAGATCACATAACGTAGTATGTATAAGTTTCATATATGGACAAAATTCGACAGAATGTATAGAAACATAAATATAAAAATTGACAGACCGGAAAATATATAAATAAAAAAACCTCTTAGTAGGTTGATATTACGCTTCTTTGTTAACAGAAACTTTGCCAACGTGAATAGAGATGATATTTTTAAAACTCCTGGGAAGGAGAAGAATATATGGGGGAAGGATGAAAGCGTAGATGTTATAGACGTGAAGAGGCCGAGTTTTTTTTAATGAAAGTTGCTCTAGACAAGGTATCAAGCCACTTGATGTAAGGAGCTAAAAAAATACGACTTCAAGGTCAAAGACTAGTTAACGATAAATGTTAGATTGATAGATTTCTACACAAAAAACAGCAATTCTTCCTCCTTTGCAAGAAATATCGCTCATAGAATGTCAGGAATAAAGGAAAAAATAAGTGAAGTGTGAGTTACGAGACTGCCGAAAATAAATCCAATGCCCACTTTCTACTCTCGTAAGAGAGTTTGTGGATTAGGTAGAATATGGTGAGACTGTAGTCGGTGACTCTAGGCTGGTTGTAATTTAGACCTAGTGGACGCACTATACTCGACATTTGAAATTGGGAAGTCAGTAGAAGCACATAGAGTAAACGAAAATGCGGATCGGGTCATGTGACTCATATCTAAATATTTTGACGATAGAGGTGAAAGGAGAAAAGAACATAATTGTTAAATTTTAATTCCATTTGGGTTAAAGTATGGAAGAAGAGTGAAAAGAAGATCGGGGTTAAAATCTAAATATGAGAGGGACGACTACATTACTCTGTTCCTAGACAGAGTGCATATTGTGTACATTTGCGTGGCATTCTAATTTTCTTAAAATAGCACTTAACTTCCTGGGGTGGATCAAATTTCACCCATTAAAACCGACATCACTTTTGTATTCTACGTAATTCTTCCGACCATCATCATCATCATCATCATCATCATCATTATTATTAGTATTATTATTATTAGTAGTAGTAGTAGTAGTAGTAGTAATGAAAGTCGTATTATTAGTAGTAGTAGTACTAGTAGTAAGGGTAATCAATATTCAGCAGGCCAGTTCATATTCAATTATCGTAGATATGTATTCCTTAGAAGTACTTGTTTACTCCTATTGCGATATTGAAGTTGAATCTCTGTTATATTTTCCTTTAAAACGCAACTAAAGTCAGACTTCTAACATAATGTAATACCTTCATTCTCGCGGCCAGCTCATACCGAAACCATGTTTTTTCTTGCATACGACACATTGTAAATTATTACGTAAACACGAATTGATACTTGCTGGTCGAACTTTAGACCTAGCTGGTAGCACTATGCTGGATGCGAGGAAGTAGGAGGTTTAATAAAATAACATAGAGTAGGCGAAAATGCGGGCGTGGGCGTGTGACCTATATCTAAATATTTCGGACGTGGAGAGACAAAAGAAAAGTCTGTAAAATTCTTATTCTATCTGGGTTGTAGTATTGAAGATCGGGGTTAACGCCAAAATATATGTAGGCATTATCCTGTGGGTTGGCAAAGAGCAGATTTTGTAATTTTTTGTGGCATTGAAATATTCTTTAAATAGGATTCAACCTACTGGAGTGGATCAACTCGCACCGATTAAAATTGAAATAGCTTCTATATTATTTTACATTATTCTTTCTTTTTTACTTTCTATCATTTTTATTATTATTATTGTTATTATTATTGTTATTATTTTTTTATTATTATTATTTCATGGTAGTCTCAACTTTTAGATGTTTTTAGTTAAAGTTTTTTTTTTGAACGTCAAGTCAATTCCCTGGACCTTAGACATTCAAGCTGTACCTTAACACTTTCGTTGTTGCTAACACGCAAACCTTTTCAGAATTGGAAATTAAACTGTTTATCTATTAAAACCATTTATGGTGGCTTTTCGTTATGGTTCCAAGCGTTCCAATTATAACGGGAATCACCTTGACTTCTTTACATTTCAATAGTCTAACTAATTCTTGTTTTAGACTTTGATACTTTTTTTCATGTTATTTCTCCTAATCTCTGATTAAGCAAGTTCTCTTGTTTTTTTTGTAGAAAGATTAAGTCGATTTTTGAATGTTCAAGAACCTTATCAGTCTGTATGCACATGCCCCAAAGACGTTTGAGATTGTCGTTCTCCTGTGGCTTATGGTCATATAACTTCTCATCATCATCATCATCATCATCATCATCATCATCATCATCATCATCATCATCATTTTTATTATTATTATTATTATTATTATTATTTACTCACTAGGAGTTCTCACACAGGTCATCAGTGATTGCTCACCGATAACCGGTGGTATTCCCTGGAGTCTGAGTGACAACAAGTCTCCCCAGATTTCCAGCATTCTCCACCTCTTCTCGATAGCCACCGCAAATAAATTTGCAGTATCACAACAGCCGTTTACCATTGATTTCTCGCTGGTAATAACCATTGGTCTTCTCTCGGGTTTGGGTGGCAGTAAGCCTCCCCGAAGTCCCAGCTGTCTCTGCACTTCCAGTGGAGGTCTGGTTTGTGTTGTCCCTTCTCGCTCTTCTCATCCTCCTTGACCCTATGCACATATTTTGTGTGGTGTCAGCTTAGGCTGGTACCATTTTTTTTTTTTTACATTTATTTATGTTTTGGGGGTAGCTGATTATTTTTTATTTATTTATTTTTGTGGGGTGGGGGTGAGCTTATAGTGTTTCTTGCTATTTCTGTTCATTGGTCCATTTTTGTGTTGTGTCAGTTGAGGCCGCTGTAGTTTATTGGGGGAGGGGGGCTTATTAAGTGATGTTTCTTGCATTTTCTGTTTCTTTGTTTGTGGTGTGTTCTTTCGTTAGCCTTTGTTTTCTTCCTGTGTTAGATTCCGTATGATCCTTGGTAGGTTACGCGGGTTAGTTTCCGCATTCAATATTTTTCTTAAGATTGTAGTTGTTTTGATCATTGCTGTCCTGTGTATAGTTAGATGACTCTTTTGATCCCAATTTCTCCCAGTCTTTTTTTCAGGTTTTTGGGGATTGTTCCTAGTGCTCCAACAAGTCTCCCCAAATTTCTAGTTCTCTCCACCTCTTTCGATAACCGTTTCAAATAAGTTTGTATCATCGCAACAGTCGCTTACCATTGATTCCAAGCTAGCAATTCGCTATTATTAGCATTGTTGTTGTTATTATTGGCATTGTTATTATTATTATTAGTAGTAGTAGTAGTAGTAGTATAAGTAGTAAATATTCGACTGGCCGGTTCAAGTAATTGTGATTTCTTTTTGGGATTTATATGTTGGATCTCTATTCTATTTTCGCGGTTACTGCATTTAAAACGCAACTAAAGTTCGAATCTTAACAGAGTTAACTAACGTTTTTTTTCAAGGCTTCTTAATGCCGAAACAATGTTTATTGTATATTTTAAACGATTAATTGAACACAAGTTGATACTCTATTCATAGCTGTGAATCGTAAATGCCTACGTAAATGCAAGATACCCAACAGATTAACCAATTGCGTTGTCTGTGTCGGTATCCATTAAGCTACTCACGTACCCCATCGGGCAAAGTACAAAGGAGTAAAATCAGGACGAACGAGTCAATATGTTGTGAATGTTATCAATATGCCCTCTAGCGTTAACCCTAACCCTAACCCTAACTCTAACCCTAACCCTAACCCCTAACCCTTACCCTAACCCTAACCCTAACCCTCTTCATTAAATTAAACCGAAATCGATACACTTTACTCCCACTTGTTTAGTAATAAATATATTGCCCTAACTGAACTCACTCGGCATTGACAGGGATACGGTGATGTCATTTTAGTTTTTAATTGTTATTTAGCACATTTTAAAACTTAAGGTAGATGACTCCTATTATATTCTTAAATAAAAATGAATGATCTCCTTTGCTGATTTCTTAATTTTAGGTAATAATTTAATATTAGCAGTCATCTGGGCTAAATAAGTATTTTTTTAAATAGTTTAAACAAAGTATATTATTATATTTTCCAATAACACGGTACAAAAATAATAAATGAAAATTGGTATTTCAGAAGCAAAGTTTGGTCAGTCAGCTTAATTTCGTTTTGCCTGACTTTGAAAATCCGACAAAATAAATTTATATGTTAGATAATGCGATTGGCGTTGGAGAGGTATTATAAAACTAACAACACTCTGCAACTTTGGACTAAAGAAATCTAATAATCCTTCAGTTTAATTCAAGTAAAGCTATTGTTGTTTTTTTGATTTTCTAGGTTTGAGGAAGATTTCAGTAAAATAATTCAAAACCATAGAAATTTTTTAAATGAACATAAACATTGTCATGTAGGCTTTAGATATGAGAGAGGGGTACGCAGGGTTCCTAATTTATTCCTGCTGAATGCTGAATGACCTGCTACTAATAATTTACCTTTTTTTTTCTTCTAGTTGACCTTACTTATTTTTCCTATTCCCGCCATTAAGAAAGCTTTAATTTTACCTAGTGCTTGTTTGTCTGTTACATGCTATCTCATTGATTGCTTTGTTCTATTGTTTACCGTATTCCGTATAGTTAAACTTTTACACCCAAAACACGACCACTTCTATGTAACATAGAGCGCCGACGTTTACACGGTGCGTTCATTTTGGCCAACACTTTCTTTTCGGCCTTTTGGACCCTAAGTAGGACGGCCCCTAGAGCAAATGTTGTATTGTGGTGACTGAGATGATTCTAGTTAAGAGTAGGATAGACATTTTATTATTTTAGACCAAAGATGACTAAGGACACCCATTTTCCCCAATTGGGCTTCTTGGCCTTTTGGCTAAGATCAAAGTGTAGTATCTGTTCCGATGGATACTGCACGCCTGTCCTGTGCAGTTCTAGGAGGTCCACCCTCCCAGGCTTTGCCTCCCCTCTTTGGGGAGGAGTAAGTTTATTGCTTACTGTCTGAGGCGCCCCTACCGGGGAATGCCGACGGGGCTGCCCAGGCAATTTTTAAATGGCCAGAGTGCTCACCTCTCGAGCGCTGGCTTTTCAAACCCCACTTTCCCGACCCGATCTTGGGTCACATCTTACTTGTGGGAGTAAGATAAAACTGGCCTTGTGCCTAACTCCTGGAGAGGAGTAAATAAAACCCATTTTTCCCCACAATGTTGATGGCCTTGTGCCTAATTTGTTTTGAATATAAATCTTATATTTTCTGCAAATAAATAATTCAAAGTCTAGTATCTGTTCCGATGGATGTTAATATTGTCCTGTACAGTTCTAGGAGATAAATCCACCCAGGCTTTACCTTCTCTTTGAGAAAGGGTTAGTTTATAGCTAATCGCTCGATGCGACACTACCGGTAATGCCGTCAGGGCTGCTCAGGCATTTTTTGTAGGCCGGAGTGCGCTTATCCTAGTGCGCTGGCTAACCACACCTGACCTTGTGTCTAGCCTCCAGGAGAGGAGGTAAATAAAAAATACTCTGACCTCGTGTCTAACATCTTTGAGGTAAATAACTCGGCCTACAATCTCCTCAATTATTATTATTAATAATCTCAGGACCTATTATTCACTCCTGCACCAGAAAGAGGTATTCGCAAGCTTTTTATGAGCATATTTAGATTTTAGACGACGTCCAGGTATGGAATAGAAAAAAAATGGAAGCTCATAACTACATAAAATAAATAAACTAATATTTTTTCAAAACTCATGCAGATAGAATATACCAGTTATAATTGATTATTCGATGAGCCGCGAATGCTGTCGGCTTCCTCTTCATTTTCGAGCCCGTTGGTCTGAACAGAAGTGATGGAAAGCCACCGGACGTAATTATGATAATCCCACTTCGAACGTGGAAAGGGCATGATCTAAGGCGCCACGTATTCCGATTCCTGTTCCGTTTGTAATATCGTCCTACCTGCTATCGACTGCTGATCTATTACGATTCGTACCAAGCACTGCAAGATAAATGAATAGATATTGGGCTCGGCTGGATAGATACGAGTTCGTCCTTTTCTTCGGAGAGACGTCAGCCGTTTTAGTTTAGTATTATTAAACCGGCTGAGCGCAGTTGCCGAAGTGAAAAATGTCGATATATATACTCTCTAACTATACCAGGAAATCTCTCTTGATATTGTTCGGGGAAACATTGTTGAATAATTCCATCAAACAAATATATATATATATATATATATATATATATATATATATATATATATGTATATATATGATTATGTTTATTTACACAGACATGTACAAAATCTGCGACACTGGCATGCCGAGGTTATCGATCAATAGCTGTTATAAACTGAGATCAAATCAGGCAAAGTAAAAATCCGATCTTAACCTTAGATCATATTTATTCTTTCCAAATATGATCTAAAATTAAGATCAGATTTTAACTCTACCTGATGAGATCTCAATTTATACTAGCTGTTGATTGATAACATCGACATGCCAGTGGCGCTGATTTTTTACATGGCTGTGTAAATAAAAATAACCATATATAAAAGCTCTATTTGATATTGAGCACTTTTTATAAGCCAGATTGAAATTCTTTGGATTACTATCCTGTGGATCTTTACCTTGCCTGAATTATTATTATTATTATATATATATATATATATATATATATATATATATATATATATATATATATATAAACTCTAACTTAATTCACCAACATTTACAAAAACATAACTGCCCTTCTTCTGATTTAAGACAAATTCTAGTTAATAAAACTAAAAGTATACATTCCGAAACAAATTTTTAAATAAATTTTAAATACTGAAAGCTATCTACATAAAAGCACAACAACCTAAAATTAACAACATCACATTGTAACATTTTAAAAGTGGTTACATTTTAAAATGCTTAACGTAATGCGATTTTGTTCTGTGAGGCCATCCAACGTTGCAGAATTTAAATCGTCAACGACTCCCTGCACGTTTCTCCGCCGTCTTTTAAAATTCTCTTTTTTCTCCAGCTTTTTAGTTCATTTGATGCTGACACCGGAGAATGATTCGACGAAGAATCGAAAACGTGCGTGAAATTTGTGAAACCTATCAAACATTTTTTTTTTTAAATTTTAATACAAAAAGACAATCAGAAAAATTGAAAAAATAAAATAGGTATAATTTAACAGACGAATTCTGTTATTTTTAACAATGTATATATTAAGACAACACCTATTTACCAATACAGAATGCTTCTGTTTAACAAGTCTTATTGTTTTCGATCTTTCGAGCGTTGCATCAAGTACTTTTGTTAAATTGTCGTATGTCGGATCCGTGGGTTTTATGTTCCATTCATAGATTCATGGAACATAAAACCTACGTTTGTCTTCGTGAAAATATGTCGCCAAAATACACTATATACGAGAAAAAAGTCAAAAATGCCATCCGTTGGGTAACATATTCAGCTCGCTACGTTGTTTGACACAGTTAAAAGTGAGTTTGCAAAGCCAGTTTAATATTTAAAAAATTAAAAGACAATATAAAAAATCTGCTACTTTCTTTTTCGCTATGAAAAAATATAAGGATAGAGAGATAGCGAGATCGCTATCTCTCTATCTTTATATTATATATAAGTTAAATTGTATTACTGCCTGTGAATTTAAAATTTTTATTTACAATGGAATATTCCATAATTTGTATTCTTTTTTTTATTTATTAACCCTTTACTGATTTATTTTTTATATTAGTTTGATATCAAAGATACGTATAACCTATTTAGCAAGTGTGCATATGCAACTTTACACTAATACCTACTCACACTTGGCTAAGATCAAAGTGTAGTATCTGTTCCGATGGATACTGCACCCCATACTGGTGTTGTCTTGGCCTTCGGGTCTTGATTTACGCCGGTCAATGGGTCTGTCCTGTGCATTTCTGGGAGGTCCACCTTCCCAGGCTTTGCCTCCTCTCTTTGGGGAGGAGAAAGTTTATTGCTTACTGCCCAGGCAAATTTTAAATCCCACTTTCCTCACCCGACCTTGGGTCACATCTTACTTGTGGGAGTAAGATTGAAACTGGCCTTGTGCCTAACTCCTGGAGAGGAGTAAATCAATACTCACACTTGCCAACAGGCTCCTTGCAGATTTGAAACAAGTTACAGTTTGACACATTTTCGTTGAATATTATATTAAATAAGAATTTTGTTGGAATGTGTCATATTTGAAAGAAAATGCATTTAAAGGTTAATTCAATTGTTGTTCAACAGAAATGGATATATAGAGAAAGAGTGACGGAACTCCAAATCTAAACAAAAAAACTTAATAACTTCGCGATTGCGTACCTTATATTACGTGGCAAGGTAACTTAGCGTTGCCCCTCCAAGTTCTACCTACCTTCCTCAGGAACCAATTTCATCGGAGCCCGCCTTTCGGGCAGGGTTTCTCCTGTCAATCATTATCTTTCTCTTGTAGTTGGCTCGACCACAACCTCTGCGGTATTCAACCGTGGACGCATCTCTACGCGTTCCCATCGGTTCTTGTGGCCTATATAATTCTTTGCGTTGATATTACCTGATATTACCTGATATGGCGTTGCAAGGTAGTGTATTTCGTTGCAATTTATTTTACGTTTCTTTTTTTAAACTATGCCGTTTTGTTTTTGCTACATTTTGTATTTTTGCTCCAACGTAAGTGAAGTAAGCAGAGTTACGTACCCTGTGTTTCAAATTATTATGTTTCTATCCGAAACAAAAGGGAAGTAAGTCTCTATTAGACGAATAATATCGCGGATATGTTAAAATAATTTCGAACAGATAGATTGTTTTATAGGCGGAATTGGCTGGAATTACCGTTTCTTTTTCTTAACAACATTGATCAACGTTGAATAAAATAAAATGGCTATTGAAAATAACTTATTGATTTTCTTGGACGTTAGCTATCGATGTCGAACGTAAGGAAATAGGTAGACTGTTTAATGTTATATATTAATATCGGTTTTCTTTTAGTGTTTTATTCGGGTTATTTAGAGTCTTATTCGGGTGCATCTATTTATTGCTCTTATTGGGTGGTCGATAATGATTCAATTGTAAATCGCGAGCGTCTAACCATACCTATTAGATGCTCTGTCTGCCGGTCGGTTTCTCAGGCTTAAGACTGAAATAGCATTTTTTGTCGACCTGTTCCACACTACAGTTTGAAATAACATTTTCATCGCTAAACGCACTCACTGAATGGGCGTTATTGTTTTCTTCACTTCTTCAAGGTTGATCTTCTTATATATAACGAAAATGAGTTTTCCGTATTTCATTTACCGGCTACACTGAAAAAAAATTTCGTTATTCATTTTTTACCTAAATTGGTCCGTGTCATGAATAGAACATTTTTCGATCTCATTAACTGATTAATATATTTACTCCTGGTCAATGGTAAATATTTCAATCTTTATTAAGAGAAACTTGGCAAAGTTTTAACCCTCTTATTGACGTGGACTACGATCGTCACCCCTTACACTTGGATCATTCATTTAGTAAGGTACATACGTTTCTCCGGTTGCTAACACTACGGGCGCACATTAGAGTAATAATCTATCACATTTACTACCATTAACCTATAAATCTTTAGAATCTTTAAAATTATTTCTCTTACAGCAAACACCGAATATTTCTTAATCGCATAATTTTTTTCATTGTTTAATTTTTTGAAGGTTGAAGTCAAACCTAAAATACAGTTTAGAATAGATTAACAAATAAAATATATGATGTAATTATCACGCATACGTGCATCCTTATATGACATTACATTAACCGTTTCAGGACTTAACAGTATAGTGTCAAACCCTTGATCGATTTTATCCAAAACAAAATGAGTCATTTTTCTTTAAGTAAAAGCAATGGTTATGTGCTTAAATTAATTAATTGATTTTCAAAAATTTAAATAACTCTAGATGAAGCTGCACTCGTGTCTTCCACTCCTCTGTCCTACTTTTGACTCGAAAGAAAGAAATATAAATCATGTATGGTTTATATATTTAAACCTAGATCAGACTTTACTTTTGTCGCCTTTGCTCATTCGCTAAACGTACTGCACTTAGGTGTTATGAGTTCAAACCTCAGACAAGCCGAAATTACCTTTTCTCTGATTTTGTCTATAATTGAAGTTAGTCATTTTAAATTACAATATTAAGGCGATAGTTTACTTTTGCTTTTGTATGAAATTTATGTATTTTACGCTAGATAACTCTGCTTGTTATAAATGTAGTTGTTATTTGTTGTGGTGGCGGTGGCATCATGTATGTTTTCTGAATATTTAAAAAGACGCACTAAGAAAAAAGAAAGAAAAAGTGGACAGAAAGCAAAGATGGAAATAAGAGAAAGTGGAAAGAAAGAAAAAAATGGAAAGAAGAGAAGGTGGAAAGAAAGAAAAAGATAGAAAGAAAAGAAAGTGGGCAGAAAAAAAAGATGGAAAGAAGAAAAAGTGGAAAGAAAGAAAAGATGGAAAGAAGAGAAGGTGGAAAGAAAGAAAAAGATAGAAAGAAAAGAAAGTGGGCAGAAAAAAAGATGGAAAGAAGAGAAAGTGGAAAGAAAGAAAAGATGGAAAGAAGAGAAGGTGGAAAGAAAGAAAAAGATAGAAAGAAAAGAAAGTGGGCAGAAAAAAAAGATGGAAAGAAGAGAAAGTGGAAAGAAAGAAAAGATGGAAAGAAGAGAAGGTGGAAAGAAAGAAAAAGATAGAAAGAAAAGAAAGTGGGCAGAAAAAAAGATGGCGAGAAGAGAAAGATAGCGAATAGAATAAGAAAGAACGAAAGGAAAGAACATAATAGAGTAAGTAAATGAAGGGAAACGAAAGAAAATGGAAACTAATGAAAGAAAGGTAAGACCGGGAAGAAAATATAGAGAATAATTCTAAAGAAGAAAAGATACGTAGACAGAAAAAGGAAATAAAGAACTGGAAAATAAAGAATAAAAAACAACAAATAAAGATGAGAAGAAAATAATTTAATGATGGCCGGACCGATTGAAAATAAAATAATAGAAAGAACAAATAAAAAAATAAGTTAACCGATTAACATTGGAAGATAAAGCGTATTTAAACAAAATTGAAAATCGTTTTTTTTTTGTGTGTTAGATGATATTGTTTTAATGACTGCCACCGCGTGACCCGTTCGCCATCCGGGTCAAAAACAGACAGAAGAAAGTCTAAACTCTAATTTCGTATCGAGATAACATCGTAATTAAAAAAAATAACAATGAATTAATTCAGACATTTTTGGCATATATCCAAGTAAATTACTGTTTCACAAATCCTTCAATTTGTTTGGTTTCTTGTTAACTAGCACTAGAAATTCAAAATAAACATATTATAGAAAGTTATAAATATATATATATATATATATATATATATATATATATATATATATATATATATTCCTAGTTAACAACTTCCGTTTAAAATGACAAAGTAGTATGCTTCTCAAGTGTTCGCACTACTATTGATATAAAATCATAGGATTACGTCAGTAATTTCATTTTTCATATCTAAATTATTATTATCATTTCTGATGACCTAAAATAATCACCAATCGCTGACTTTTTATTTTGAGTAGAGAATTTATTTTCTAATTGTTTTCCGGGGGTTGTCTGACTTGTAATTGCTTTCTCGCAAATATAAAACATTTCGGTAATTTTAAGAATTAAATCAAAGTAGAACGAATAGTAGTAGTGGTTGCCACTTAACCGGTCATGTGAAGTTTAGTATATATATATATATATATATATATATATATATATATATATATATATATATATATATATATATATATATATATATATATATATGAACAAATTTTTGGTGGTACAGAATTTTATTAAGTTTTTAAACAAGATGAACGGTGTAATAGCGAGTCGAGGACAATATCACAATGGCGATATTCCATCTACCTGTTGTTTTTGTTTGTTTTTTTAAATCTCCACGTTACTCTTTTCCCCGTTTTTAAGAGATACTCGCCGACGTTTCCCTTGAAAATGTGTCGGTTGAAAGGCACCTTGGGATTGAGTTTGTTAATTTTAGTTGATCTTATTTATTCTTTTTAAAAGATTTAATCGAATGTCTTCCAACGATTAAATATATTACGATAATTTTTTTCTTGTGATATTGTCCTCGACTCACTATGACTCAATTTATCCTAAAACTTTGATATATATATATATATATATATATATATATATATATATATATATATATATATATATATATATATATATATATAATTATTAAGAAAACAATATTTAATCATACGTATACGTTTCATCCTTGCGGAATCTTTGGTGTTCCAACCGGTCGCGCGATTTGTAGCCCGGAGCACGAGTCCATTTCACTCAATTTCGAGCGCTCAAACCAATGTTGTCAATTCCAACCGTTAAACTACGATTAGAAAAATAAACCCTATGTATATCACATTAGGCGGACAACACATAGTCAGTGGTCTTCACAGTGTTCAACAAATCACGTAGAAAAGAACTTGCATTTTTAGCTTAGATTATACAGTTTATACTATTTCTGATTAAAGAGCTCATTGGATAAAACTAATTTGAGCTTCGGCACTTGATAATGTTTACATTGAGATATCACTTACATTCAGTCAGTGTCGTATGATAGCGCTGACTGTCAGTTCGACGGTTAGGTTTCAATCCCGGCTTGATGCACTAACTGGTATAGCCGCACTGAAGAGCTGCGATACAGTAAAACAGTATGTATGTGAATTATTATATAAAGCTCTCTTTCTTGGGTAGATCAGTTTAGTAAAGATATCGCTAACTGCCATTAGCATTAAAGCATAGCTCATTGGATAAAACTAATTCGAGCTCCCGGCACTTGACAATGTTTACATTGAGATATCCCTTACATTCAGTGAGTGTTGTCAGCTCGACGGTTGAGTTTCAATCTCGCAGTGAAGATCTTTGATACAGCGAAACAGTCTGCATGTGGATGAATATATATATATATATATATATATATATATATATATATATATATATATATATATATATATATATATATGTATTGTTACAGCAGGCAACTGGAAGCAAAAATCTCGGACACAAATTTTACGGGTAGAAATATATTTATTGGCGCGCACGTGGCTACGCTGACTTTGACTTCTTTCACCTTTGTAAAACTGCAAACACATAAACAAACAAGTCTTACACACATGCTCCAAGACAAAACAAAGCAAATCACAAAGTAGTACAAATTCAAGATAAGTTAGGAGAAATTCTGCATCGCTTACCTTTATTTTCGCCCAGCTAAAATGCCCCCAGAACCAACGTCTATAAACAAGCGGGTTGAACGTCCGCGTCCCATGCTGACCGATTTGAAAAGGCCGCTTGAGCAATCAGCCGGTGTAAAGGCAGGAAACTACCCCGAGCGCATGTCTTCCGGAAGAAACCGGTGCCAAAATAAAATGTCCCCTTCATGAATTTTGACCGGCCAACGTGTGAAAACTCTTACATTTACATATATATATTATATATAATTATTAATGACAATATATGTATTAGCATATACTATCAGTTCCTTTTACTTTGTAGTCTCCTTAAAGGATTCAGCTCGGTGATTGTCAATTATTGATAACAGAGCAAATATATGTCAGTTCATATTATTTTCCAATAACCATGGTTTTATTTTATTATTTTTATTTTTTCACATTTCATAAAAACATAACATTTTGTGTGAGATATATTTTTCACGGCCCGTTTCATTTGTCTTGTGCCAAACAACATAAAAATATCACAGAAATGTTTTTTTTTAGGAAATGTGAAAAATGTGTGTGTGTATATATGTGTGTGTGTGCATTGCAATATTTATAAAGGAAAAGTACCCAATATCGGTGAAAAATAGAATGTTTTGACAGATAGAGTAAACAGTAAGAAACTGCCAGTCAACTTGGTTGGTGATTATGTAACAGAAATAATGTTACCCTGTCATCCACACTCATAATCTCTGAGAATAAAACAAATCATGATTATTAAAGAATATTACAGTATTCTAAAAATGCATAGGTCTCTCAGCAATTTTATGGGCCAATTTTTACTTTCCTTTGATATTTGCCGATCAGTCATTGTAGCCTAGTTAATGATCATACCAGGCAGTTGTTTAAGACTGGAATCAGCGATTTATTTGCTGTGTCAAAGGGTTTGCAACACGGATTATTCTCAACATTCTATTAACAAAACAGAGAGCACCGAACGCCCTGAACGAATCAAACATAATGAGGGTGGTATTCGAATGGAAGAGTTTGAGGGATTCTTTTAAGGGGCAAGAATCCTCAGAGCGGAAGTTGACGAAATCATTTATTTTTTATAATAATTATTCGTGTTTTAGCCGCTCTTCCACTTGATTGTTTTCTCATCACTCTGCCCCCCCCCCCGCTGCCCCTACTCCATCTGCCTACTTTCTCTCCTTCCTTTCTCTTTAAAGTTATGTTGTCATTCTCGCCCTCCAAAAACTTTTATTTTCATTTGACCTTTATATACACCATTTTCTTTTTTGTGACGTATTAAAGTGTGCCTATTTACACGATAACAAGCAAACAAAGAAGCGAGGGTAAAATCGACAGAGGTTTAATGGCATACTAGAACTTCAGGGTTCTAGACGATTCGTTTAATACACGACCCGTGACCCTTTTACCTCGATAAAACGTCATGAATGAATCTGTTTCGTTTTTTTTATTTATGATATAGATAAGCTGGGGAATACCTTATTTGCGGGAAAATATTTCTTTGCGCTTAAGTGGAAATCAGTTTACTCATCAGTAACCACTCATCAAGGTTTTTGAAGATAATATTTTATGTGCAGATAAAGTTGTGAAATAGCACTTAGTGAAAATTGAAATACCTCAGATTTTTGTGAAATTTAAACAACATGTATTGGACATCAATTAATAAATATTCCCCTAATGTCAGTTTCTTTGTAGTATTTTAAAGGGTCATTAAAGGCATAATATGGACACAACTTCCCATTCAAAAATTACAATTACTTCAAATGTGCATTACATTTAATTAATAGTCATTAAACACACATAAGAAATATTCCCTGAATTTCAATTTCTTCTTAAGACCCATTAAGCTTACACCTTACATATTAGACATTTTTAAAATTAAAATCAGGTAATGGATATTGATCGAAATTAGAATAAGAATTCTAGACATGAGGTTTAGTAGCATTATATATTGATTTTAATCTTCATAAGAGGGCAGAAAAGTTGTGCAAAATTGTTATGTTTGGGGAATTGATTTTACCATTCCTATGAGAGGTATTCTTCTTGTTCTACATAAAGTAATAAAGTGTCTATCAATAATGAGTAAACACTACATAAAAATAAATAATTCATTAGAAATTACATCAACAATTACATAAACAATTACATTAACATGACATTAACGATTACATTCACATTACATTAAAAATTACATTAACATTACATTACCAATAACATTAACATTACATTAACAATTGCATTAACTACTACATAATATTATCAATTACAGTAACAATTACATTATTATTACATTAATATTACATTAACAATTAAATAACTAATTACATTAACATTACATAATCAATTACATTTACATTACATTACCAATTACATTAACATTACATTAGCAATTACATTAACAATTACATAAACATTACGTTACTAATTACATTAACATTACATTAACATTACATTAACAATTTCATTAACAATTACATTATATTAGCAATTACATTACCAATTACATTAACATTACATTAACACTTAAATTAACAATTACATTAACAATTACATTAACAATTACATTAAACATTACATTAACAATTACATAAACAATTAAATTAACAATTACATTAACAATTACATTAACAATTACATTAACGATTACATTAACAATTGTATTAACATTTACATTATATTAACAATTACATTAGCATTGCATTAACATTACATAAACACTTACATAAACAATTACATTAATATTACATTAACAATTCATTGACAATTATATAATATCAGCAATTACTTTAACAATTACATTAACAATTAAATTAACAATTACATTAACATTACATTAACAATTAAATTGACAATTACATTAACATTACATTAACAATTAAATTGACAATTACATTAACATTACATTAACAATTACATTAACATTACATTAACATTACATTAACATTACATTAAACAATCAAATTAACAATTACATTAACAATTAAATTAACAATTACATTAACAATTACATTAACGATTACATTAACATTACATTAACACTTACATAAACATTACATCAACAATTCTTAAACAATTGTATAATATTAACAATTACATTAACAATTACATTAACATTACATTAACAATTAAATGAACAATTGCATTAACAATTCATAAACAATTATATACCGATCTATTAGATATAATACCACTTGACATATGTGTCGGTTAATGCATTACATTAATTTTGTCCAAACTGCGAACCCAAAGAAATTAGACGATTCAAAATATGATTACGTATGACATTGAAAATGTGTACCGCTCTATACAATCAACACAAAAATAACAATATCAAATCATGAAATAATTACAAACAATTATCAATAGTAACATTTTTGTATGAGCCTTTTAACCCACCAGCGAAACCCGGGAATTAGAACCATGTGTACACATGCTCCCAGCTTTGAGCCTAATATTAGCTTTTTATCTCTTTTCTTTAATTTTTAAAATAAAGTAAGACGTCGCCTTGATTGTTTTTTGATTACCGGTGCAAGTGCAGTCGCCGCGATATCATGGAAAAACAACCGAAACAAAATTAATACCACATTAGAATGCTCGTAAAAGTTTACCCGATAAAAATGGTGTTCGATCTTTTGGGGTTCTCCGATTGCAATCCCGTTAAGCGATAATTGAAATCGATAATTATACACGAGTAACCTCAGACGAAATTGGAGAAACATGTGAATGGTGTCATTGCTGGAACTAATTTGAATTTTCTGGTAATATATCGATCTCCGGTTAAACAGCCAAAGAAATGGTATCATTATATGCTTATATACAGCTATTATTATTATTATTATTATTATTATTATTATTATTATTATTATTATTATTATTATCATGCGACAGAGATTCACCAGCCACAAATATGTTTTGCAAATAAATGCTGTAATTTGTCCAGCAATCATTTTCAACAAAGTTGTATCGCTTTTTCTGATTGCATCTCGTCGTGATCTTGCACAATCAGACACTAACCCTAACTCTAACCCTAACACTAACCCCTACCCTAATACTAATTCTAACCCTAACTCTAACCCTAATACTAACTCTAACCCTAACCTTAATACTAACCCTAACCCTAACCCTGTCTTGTTACATCGCTATAATGCTTAATTAGATTCAACCAAAGAAATGGTATCATGATATGCTTATATGAAGCTATTATTATTATTATTATTATTATTATTATTATAAGTGTTGTTGTTGTTAACAACAACAACAACAACAACAATGAGATTATTACAAACGATATTAAAGCTAAAATAGATAAAACAGCAAAATAGTAAATGCGGATTGTATGGACAAAGAGACAAACAGTAAATCCTATATATGAATGCAGCAAACTAGCCCTAAAAGAATACAAGAACAGACGCGCCTTTGTGCAGAAAGCAGTATACTGGGAACTGTGCAAACGATTGCAATTCGAACACAAAGACAAATGGTTCAAACATAAACCAGAGACAGTAATGTAAAACAAAAAAACACAAACTCCTCTGGGATATTTATGTACAAACAGATAAATGCATACAAGACAGGGGGCCGTGTGTTATAATAATCGACATGACGGAAAAATCCTGCCAAATCGTAGAGTTCGCCGTTCCAGCAAACAACAGAGTGAAGATCAATAGGACGGAAAAAACGTAGCAAATATACGGAACTTGACAGAGAACTGAAAGGAATATGGAGCATGAAGAGAGTCAATATAGTACTAATAATCATAGGAATACTAGGAACAGTCCCTAAAAAAATGGATAAAAGACTGGGGGAAATTGGAATCGAATGGGTCACTGAGACCATACTAAAGACGGCAATGATCAAAACAACAGGAATCTTAAGGAAAATCTTCGAATGCGGAAACCAACCCGTATAAGCTACGAATGGTAACCAGTCACATGGAAGTTACAATATAGAGAAAATAAAACCACAGGAAGAACGCCACTGCACGAACCAAGGAACAGAAACTGAAAGAAATATAGTAAGCTGGCCACCCCCAAAAATGATAGCAACGACCTCGGCTGACACCACACAAAATAGTCGTAACGGGTCAAGGAGGATGAAAAGACCGAGGAGGGACAGTAGTAACAAGACCTCCACTGGAAGAGTGTGGAGAGTGTTTAGACCTTTGAGGAGGCTTATTGCCACTCAAATCCCAAAGAAGAACAATGATCGTTGCCAGCAAGAAATCAATGGTAGGCGGCTGTTGCAGTACCGCAATATCATGTGAGGTGGTGATCGAAAAGCGGTGGAAAGTGCTGGAAACCTTGGGAGGCTTGTTGTCATTCAATCTCCTTGAAACACCACTGGTCGTTGTCGATGAGCAATCACTGACGATGAATTGTGTGATGACTCCTAGGTAGCAGAAATAATAATAATAACCGGTTATTATCAGTGATAAATCTCTGATCATGCCCTGTGTGAGAACTTTTAGTGAATAATAATAATAATAATAATAATAATAATAATAATAATAATAATAATAATAATAATAATAATAAAATGGGTGACTGTCTGTCATCTGTCTGCTTATCTACTATTTACTTAGAACTACTGTTAGGATTACAACTAAACTCGATAAAAAATATGGTTAATGCCATAGTAAAGTTAACCTACGCAAACCTGAAAATCCTGAAAGTTTAGACATAAAATTATTTCAGAAGCCATTTCTTATAGAAATGAGCCTCAAATTAAAAAGGTAACAAAATAAAAATGATGGACGATCCTTGAAATATATGTGAATCCTTGATTGAATCAAAGAAACGACGAAAGACATTACTTCAATATACGCTGCAGTAGACGAAGAGGAGGACGCCATTTCATGAATTGGAAGAAATATATTTGTTGATAAATAAGGGAATATATGCAACGACCAACGTCAATAAATCAGTAGGCGAATTAATCGGATGAGCGTGTCTAATGAGGTCATTCTTACGTAGAAAATTCTACATTTTAATAGGTACAAATATTGTTACATAAGACGGATGACTGAGAAGTTCGTCCGATGCTGGCTTGTAATCTTGTTTCTTAGTGAGGAAGGGGTTGTGATTTACGTAGAAACAAATGGGTCGTCGGATATTTTTTGTAGCCACTGGCGTCTTCGTTTATCTGTATCAAGCCGTGAACAATAAGCGTCTACATTTATTAACTCAGAATTGCTGCATATCTCCAAGTTACTTTATAGAACGGAACATTACAAAACCTTATCAAGAAAACAACAACATGTTTTTATGGTTCACATATTTATTCATTTTATATATCTCTTGACAGTATCTCGGAAAAGTGTACTTATTACTCAACCGACATTAAAAGATTCCCAACTTCCTTCCCTTCGAAATACACATCTACTACAGACGCTTTCTGGTAGAAAAATGGTGGACGTTATTTATTCAACTCTCACTACGACGTCACTTAAGAGATCTAGTCTCGCATTCTCCAATTATACAACAATATAGCTATTAAACAAATAATGTTATTTACGTAAAGCTGTGGTGTGTGTGATCATTCTATACTGACAAACTGGTTATGTAACTTGTACGTGACTCTTAAAAGACTATTCATAGAGCTTAAGGTCCTGGGTATAACTTTAAAAGACATCCAGTGGTGAGGCCTCCATTTGAGAACTGTGGGGAATGTGGAGTTACCCCATAGTTGCCATTGCTCCCAGGTCCACTCTGACCCGGAGTAGTAGTACCTGTAATGGCCCTAGCTATGGGTTAAATAGAACCTACTGGCACTACCAAATCATGCTGTCTGAAGTTATTGACTTCCTGACTCACAATGCACCAAACATTGATGTTTTATTGGGATTTTTTTCTTTTGGAAAACTCAATCATGTTTTGCAAAATCCCAAACAAAAAACAACAATGTCTCTCCCTACCTTCTTCTTCCCTCTCCCCTCTTTCTGCCCCCCCTCCTTTTACTCAACCAAACACAATGAATAGATACTTAAACATATAAAGAACTTGAAGCATAAAAACCTTCACCAAAATGACCGGATTAAGCATTAAATGGCCTGAAAAGGGTCGATATGCCATGAAACAAAAACAACCAAACCAAAAACCATGATTAAACATGATATAAGATATAAAGAACCTGAAGTATAAAACCCTTACCAAAATGACCAGGTTCGGTATTAAATAACCCGAAAAGGGTTGATATGCCGTAAAAAACGATGATAGAGCTTAAGTAGACTATAAAATTCGGTACATTCTCGTATCGGTTGTCTACATTTAATTTTACTTGCAATCACCAAGTGAAAAGATTAATTGCTCAACGAAAAACCTCCATTAAGAAAAAACTAGAAAAAAATACGTATTAAAATGATATATTATTTGTATTATTGTCGTTATTGTTTTCGTTGATATTTTGTTGTTGCTGCCGCTTCCACCATTTATAAAATTACGAAAGGTTCAGTTATTTTACTACATCTGCCTGCAATATATCACTTCGACAGAAGGGAACGTTTCATGTAAGTCTCGCAAAAAAAAGAAAACAAAAAAAAGTTTTAAAATGGCCACCTTTTACAATATTCGCGGTCGCTATCTTATCGGCCATTATTCTTTCTAACTGTGCTCTATGTAAACAAATAAGTCTCTTCCATTAGACAAATGCACGAGATCACATAATAAATCTTATCGAATGCCGGTCGATCAAACGCGGACACTTTTTCTCTTTTCCTTGTTTAACAAAATGGCTTCTAACCATTAAAGAACTGATAATAAACACTCTTCTAGCGAGGTTCAAATGGCGCGACTGGGAGCAACAACCCGTCTGGTTCGGATTCGCCATTACGATTTCCATTTACTGCCTTCAAAGCTGACGTGACGAATTGTATTCCCAGTTTATGTAATACGTTCCATTGAAGCCAAATGAAATTGTGCTCTTCCCAATAGACAATAATGAGCAAAGCAAGATAGCCACGATAAATTCAACATATTCCTTTATAATTATCATAAATAATAAACACTGTTCCAATCATGAATGTTAAATTGTTAAAAAATATGATGCGGTATAAACATACTAGAAACTGTGATGTGTTAGGTCACCGACTGAACTCGGGTTAGATTTTTAGAATCGGGAAAAAGTGAATTTTAAAGCACAATTTAATATATGAAAATAAAGAGAAAACATCCAAAATTAGCTTCGTTCTGTTTGCTATATATCGCCATCAGAGTTTTTGATCACTCCTAAATGAATACCACTCCCCGGTTTACGATCACCTTATTGATGTCTGTCATTCAGGGTTTTTTTTGGCATAGTCGCCACGCTAGAAACTACGGGGTCGGGACGCTATTTTCCCCAGGACGTACACTTTTGTGATCTAGCGGGAACCAGTGTGGCAACGTGATTATATTTATATATATATATATATATATATATATATATATAGTAAGTAATGAAAATATATATGGCAATCAAGCTACACAGATGCTCCCGTGTTTCATCCCCGGGGGGGGGGGGAATCGTCAGGCTAAAATATAGGTTAGAGAATCTGCATCAATTCTAAAAGTGTTTTCTTGTGTAAAATTTACCGGCTTAGGCAATGGAAGTATTACCGAATATTTAAATGCGCCCCTAAGATGGCTTTGAGAGCATAACCCTGTTGAAACTTAAAATATATCTTTTTTTTCATTTCATTGCGACTGGGTGCACTGATAATCGAATACCACATTCATATTCAGATATTCACCTATTGAATATTTTGGGGCATTTTTATTTTATTTTTTCATCAACAGTCGATCCCTTGTCGATAAGTACATGTTATACCTCATTGATTTCTTAATACTTCACATCCAGATGCAAGTGCGCTTGCAACCAAGTCTAAACGCGTACAAAACCTATTTCTAATATTTAAAACAACTTTATTGGATATATTTGTTAACATGTGAAGGAGGGAAATTAGAAATGTTTGTTGACTGTCGAAAGTCTACGAGGAGTTTTTCTTTGAGTGAAGATATTGTTCTAGCGTTTTGTGCTATTTTTTTTAGCGTTTTATAATTCCATATACCGTTTTATGCTATTGCTCTGGCAACTTATGCTATTTCTCTTGTACGTTATGCTATTGCCTTAAACCTTCATTCTATTGCTCTATATTATTATTCTAGAGCTTTGTTTCATTGGTTTAGCGCTTTATGCTTCCTTTATTTTAATTTGACTATTTTAAGTGTAATTCGTGGGTCTTTAATAGAAGGATGCGTAGAGTCAGTTATAACCCGTGTCATTGCACAACGTATTATTTTAACTGTAACTTTAATCCTTTTTCTTTTCCAACATTTCCTCCTTCAATTTAAAACCAGGAAATGTAAAATGGAAATACGCAAAGGCGTCTTATCAGTGTTAAATTAAAGTGACAAACTTCTAAACATATGTTACTTACAAAAACTCATAACATATAGTATCCTAAATCTATTACTATGCTATTTACTTCTGTATTATCTACAAAGATACTATAGACGTAAAGAGACTTATTATTTTTAGTTATACAAGAATAATTAATTAACAGATATGTCATAGTTTATAACTTTTTTAATCTAATCAAAGTAGAACAAATAATGGTAGCAGTCGTGACCCAACGGGTCACAGGCACGTCTAGTCTTTTTAAATAGCAATAATAAAAAATAGAGGAAGGGGTAAAGTTACCAGACGTTAGTCATACTCCTTTTCTTTTTATGTTATTAACAAAAAACAAATTGTATATATATATATGTATTTTCACACCTGTACATGTTTTCAACGTAAGCTCTACTGCACCAGAAAACTTACACAGTAATTAGTGACCATTCGGGAATTTTGAACTAGAGTTTTGAACCCGCTTGGATATACTGTACTTGATCGGCGTTCCATAGAAGAGGTAATTTTTGTTAAATACATGGTAGCAGAAAATGTATGCGTATTTTATATAAAGCAACAACAAAGCGTTCTGGTTACTTGAACTCTTATTAAGAGCATTGTTGTTCATATTTTAAACTATGTAAACTGAAAAAATAACTAAAGCTGATTAAAGAAATGATTAAAATGTCATATTGGAAGGACGCTGTTTTTGTATTCATTCTTAAAATTTTCTTTGAAATTTTTTTTTTTCATAAAATAAATCTGTTTTTCCTGAATACAGATTTGATAAAGAAATGAAAATAAAAAATTAATTGCAAGTAATAAAGTCATCAATATTTTAAGATGGATTATTTACCCTCAGAATTCAGTTGAACAAAATAGTTTATCTATTGCTTCCTTTTGTAGTACTTGTCAATAGATTTCAAGCTATTCCTAATACAAAGTAAACTAATATAATAAAATGCACTAAATCTTTATCAGGTAATATTTACAGTAGTTAGTGACAATTCGGTAATTTTGAACTTGAGTATTTAACCCGCTTGGATAGACTATACTTAATCGGCGTTCCATAGTTTTGGAAATTGCACATCAGTTCATGTGTGTTTTCTAAGTTCCATCACAAAAGAATTGAACCCACAACCGCGATATGGAAACACATATATCCACTCGGCAATGGTTACAATAAAATATAACAAGCCGCGCGTGTGCGCTCCCCCTCTGTATGTGACTCGATGTGGCGAGTGTAAAATGTGATAAATTTGGGCAATTTGGGGAAATTTGGGGAAATTTTGTACTCCCTTTAACACCCTGGAGGCGCGAACCAGAATTTTTCTTAGGTCAAGGATGCTCATTTTATATCCAGAAAAATTGCCTCTACATTTTGTGTAAGTTTCAGAAAAATTGAATGGATGGATCAAACGTTATGGGAGAAAAGGGTCATTTTTTGCAATTTTAGGGGCTTTTGACCCCTTTGGGGCGCGAACCAGATTGTTTCCAAGGTCAGCGATACTTATTTTCTATTAGGAATAATTGCCTACACATTTTGGCCAAGTTTCAGAGAAATTGAATGGATGAATGAAAGGTTATGGGGCAAAAAATGTCATTTTTTGCCATTTCGGGGCCTTTTAACCCGTTGGGGGACTAACCAGATTTCTTTTCAAAAATCGGAAAATGTCACTTTCTAACCTGACCAAAGTTACAACTTCATGCAAAATTTCAGAGAAATTCAATGGATGGTTGCGGAGAAAAATCCGGGCGGACATGCCTCAGAACATAAGTCTCCCGATTTTATAAATCGGGGGATCAACAACCCAAATGAGTGTGACAATCGAAATCATTTGAATAAATTATTCAGTGCGATCTGAGACCACGCATTATTATCATAAAATCGAGTTTATGGCACCCCATCCATACATTATATCATTATTCTAGTTTGTGAAGCTTTTGATTGGAAGTTTACTTTAATAAGGAACATGGTTGTTTTTATATTATCATCAACTTTTCATAGTCTTTCATGTGTTCCTATGTCACTGTGTAGTTAAGAATTGTTCTGAGTCAAGATCATGCCCGTATTCTTATAGAATTACTGTATCCACTAATATACGATTGCAGTAGAATATAGCAAGCACTATTGGTAGAACAGGCGGAATTATATCGCAGTGATTAAATAAATTACATCAGAACAAATCCTGATCTCAGAAATTATCGGCAAATAAGCCAATTGATGTAATCACTGAAGCGTCTGTAATGCATTTATTATTTATATATTTTATATAATAATGCGCCTTTTCCTTTAGTAATTTTTCCGTTATTCCTGTGTTTGAAGCAATGTACGCACCTAAATGCAAATAAAGTTTAATTTACTATTTGTGTTATGTCGCTTATTCGCGCAATAGCGGTGATTTATCGAGTGTTCTTTGCTTTAACATATCCCGTTTCTGCTTTGCAGCAACATGGCGAATTTTACAGTTCTTGTATCAATAAGAAAACATAACAAAAAGATGTGATATGTGCTGATGTCAACTCTAAGGAGATATTTTAGCTGCTGTAAGGATCCGCTAATCCAACGATTCGTACTTGCACTTCATAGAGAGTTTACACTAGTGTCTGAATAAAAACGGACAATCTTTCCAATTGCAAGCAAGTAAAACTATCTTAAGATTACACCAAGTATATGCTTCTAAAGAAGACGTGATATCATCGCTTAAATCATTGATCAGCTCAATTAGTGACGTTGACTGACCTCGCACTGGCCATTTAGAAGATCTGACTTCATAGTACACAACCGGAGCAGCTAAAAGGCTTCTATTTAAATTACAAATCGGTTATTTTTCTGGTGCAGTAGAGCATCCATGATTAATTACGGCCAAAATCGTAATGTTGCTAAAGATTATCTGCAAATTTACATGTAAAACATCAATTAAATCAGTGATCAATCCAATTAGGAGTTGATATGAATATACGAGTTTAATCAGTAGCGCACGCAATCAAAGCTTTCATAAAAACAGCGAACCCATGCATCCCAGCTTAATGATCAAGTTAGGCATTAAAATGCGTAGATGTGACCACATTCTTGAAGCATCGTTGCGCAATTACCTTGTAGACCGATCACTCAGTGTGGGTTGTAATGCGATCAGCTCCGCGACCGGAAGAAACAAAGCTGACCAACCTGATTCTTTTCTGGTTGCATTATCCGTAGATGACCGTCAAATAACCTTTTAAAGTTAGATACCTTGACAAAGCTACGATAGGAAATTCATTCAAATCATTTGTTGAAGATCTTGATTTAATTTTACCAGCGCTATCTGAATTATTTCTTGAAAATGCTCTAAGCTACGTCCGAAACAATAAATGTAATTTATGTAGAGATGCAAGTTTCAATTACTTCGCACTATCCTAGACATGATTCACATCACACGAGAAATGAAGCACAGATTCTAAAAAGTCAGCTCGAACAATAAACGGCATATTATGTCTTTAAAATTAACTTATTCTTTTTCGTTGACGCTCATATAGGGTTATCTGTACTTAAAAAGGGTTTCTCCCTATCAGAAACTCTGTGAATTCTTACAGGCTTCCCAGGCTGTACTCACTTTGACACTTTCAGGAAATCTGTTAAAACGCATATGAACAGATCTACAACGTGATTTTCAACAACACTGGGTGTAACCAGTAATAGTTGGCATCGGTTTGTGTTACGTATCCGACACTAATCTTCTAGCCATATTTGAGAACGTTTGCTTCTTCGATAGATATCCGTGAAAGTATTCTGGATATGATTGTTTGTCAGTCAAATGAAGATAGTTTGGGATCTTTGAACCCGGAAAATCTTACCATTTATGATGACATTTACGTCCTACGCCAGTTGGGGCACATTCGTTACAACAAGACTCTTTTTGATTTTCAGAAAATTATCAACCAAAATCGACTCGAATGCATAAGTGCCGCATGTAAACCTTACTAAAAAGGTTGACTAAAAGTTGACTCCATCCGGTAAATAGGCACTTTCGCCTTATCTGATGATGCGTATTTATAAATTTCCATCTTTCTTCCTCTTGTTCTACCGTCTGTGAAACTTACAGATGTTCATGCGGAACAATGATTAACTCATTTTTTCTGCATCAACGTTAGCGTAAATTGACGCCATGTCGTTTTCCAGAAAACACGGCTTCGATGACGCTGTTCGCCGCGGGCTTTCTTCAGTCGGATTTTCCAGCAAGTTGAAAGCAATGAGTCTTTAATGACAAAAGTGAAAGCATTCAAACGAGATGACCATATTCTCTTAAAAAAGAAGGATGATCTATAATTTTAGATGCCACTTGTAGAAATATTCGCAAGTGGCAATCTTGTTTCTTCGGCTATGGATGTTAGATCTGTTTGACGCACGACTAAAGCCTGTAAGGTCTTATTTAACTACTTATGTTTTTATTCTTTTAATAATTATTTATTTATTTCCTCTTTCACTTCATGAAATCTGCTTCTTTTCCCGCTGCCTACATATTTTAACTTCTCTTTCTTTCTTTCTTCCTTTATTTCTTTCTGTCTTTCTTTCTTTCTGTCTTTCTTTCTTTCTTTCTTTCCGTCTGTCGTCTGCCTTTTCTATTTCCTATTCCTCTAGTTCTACTTATTCATCTTGTACTTTCTTCTTCTTTTTCATCTTCTTCTTCTTCTTCTTCTTCTTCTTCTTCTTCTTCTTCTTCTTTGTCTTCTCCGTCTTCTTCTTTGTCTTCTTCCATCATTTCTTTTTTTTGTCTTCTTCTTCCCTTCGTCCAGATTTTTTTTTTACTCTTCATCTTCGTCTTCTTCATCTGAGTTTCCTTTTTCCTATATTGACCTATTTCCTTCATTTTTTCCGGTCCTTTACAGTCTTCTTCATTTTCTTTTTCTCATTTTTCTGTCATCCGTCCTTACCCTTTTCGCTTCTTCTTCCTCTATTCCATGTTTCCATTTTCCCTTTCTTTCTCTCCACTTCACTAGCTCTTTTTTTCATTTTCGTCATCATTTTCTTCTTCATCATCCCTTTCCGAATATTATAAATCATTTCAATCCTTCCTTATTTTTCTCTTCTTCTCCTGCGACTCTAAAAGCCTCCTAAGTTTCACCCGTTTTTTTTCTATTCTCCTATGTTTTCTCACCGATCTCTCTACTCGGTCTACAAAGCCAAACGTATGTAATATAAACAAGACCATGGAAACATATCTGTTGTTCGTACAAGAGTCATAAAACGCAAGACAGCGATAAAATATAGACTGTAATTTGAAAAATAAATGTAAATATATTCAACAAAAATGTTATATTTTATTCGTGTTATTATCCATGAGAACATAGTTATGTCTGTAACGATGTCAGGAAAAATAGAATTTGAAAACGGTAGATAAAATTGCAAGGCTAGAATAAAAATGTATGATGCATGATTGTCAAAGAAAAACACGTTAGAACAGAATAACAACTTATCAATCAAAGTCCCAAACTTCAGCTAAACTTTCAAAACCTGATAACAAACACAAATGAAAGAGAAACATATATTATCCAATAGTCTAAAATCAGAAAGAACAAATGAAACGCATAACACTTAAAACAGGGAAAAGCTCTGACAAAAAATATTTAAATCTGAAAAAAAATCCGACGCAAAACTTTCTTCTTCGTTGCCTTCTCTTCGTCCCCAATTCTCCTCGGTTTCTTCCTCTTTACTATTCTTCGACTTTATATGTTTTAAGTGGTGTATGTTCGCAAGATATACAAGCGTGAATTCTGTTTTATCTTATATAGTGACTAAGTACACGTCTCTCAATATTTGTATTGCTATGGTGAGCAGTAGTGTGTGTCTTCTTGCCTCAACTATGAAGTCCACATGATATGAATATTTTGTTGCCAGTGGCATGCCTAGCGATAAGAAGGGATGATCTGAGCTCATCGAACATCTTCGCACAGATGACAGGACAGACGCTCGTGAAAAGTACAGACTAGAAGCAGTCGTGTCTTAAATGCAAGAAACTAGACAGTTCTTTTCTGTCGAGTTGTAATGTATTGTCTGCGAGCAATGATCTGAGAAGTAGTATCTCATCTTCATTAAAGCCAGTATGGTCTAGTATTTTAAGAATAACTGATCTTTGTATAGTGTACATACATTTTAAGACGTCTTAGTACTTGTACATACTTACGAAAGTAAGAATTAGCTGTACATATACAATGTGGAATTAGGGGTGATCTCGCTTGAAGCCACTCTGAGATGATCCTGTGAAGTGGTCAATCGTGTTACGGATGCGCCGTAGTGTTACCGTGGACAACAGCTTCTGGATACTGTTTAACAACAGGATAAGTCGCAGTTTACCTTGTGGTTTTCTGTGTTTATACAGTGCAGTTAGGGTGCTGTTGATTCAATATGACATTGTTTTTTTTTAAACAAAGAGTGGATGATAGGAGCAATTGGTAGTAACAGAACATCGCTGACGTACTTGAAAAGTGCGTTGCTGATATCGTTTGAGCTAGGCTAATTTCGTGATGTGTTCACAGCCGTCAACACTTCTCACTTGAGTATGATTTCTAGCGGCCTAGATTCAACGATATAAGGATCTAACTGATCATTGTATTGATCGGTGTATTTTTTCTTGAACTGATCGTGTGTGCATTTGATTTCGATATGTATTAAGAAGAAGAGAGGAGAGTCAATAATCTTGAGAACACAGACAGCCCAGATAATTATTTCCGACATTTATCTTTGAAAGCCTGCTAGGTATTCTGCACTGCTAATCTCAACGTTTCGCAGACACTTACTGATGATATGTGATATTGAGTTCTTTTCGCAGTTCTATGCGATCTTCACTTTGGCTGTTTTGATATATACCATCTATATTGCTTTCTGCTGTGTAGATATTCTGTTATCTCACCATCTTCTCTATGGTGTCTGTGTTGTGTTGTGTGTTTTACAATTCCAGCTGACACTTTAATGTATTTCTGGTAGGCTGTTAGTGCATTGCCTGGGTTACTGGCATGTGCTATCCTAGCCAAACTGTCTTGTGTGTCATTACAGTACAATACTTGTGTAGAAAGATCGCTCGTGGGCCTTGTAGATGATATATACTATGGCTCTTTTAGTAATCACATTGTTTGTACATCAGACAATTATAGCTCGAATATGAACGTATCCCCATTGGCTTATGATCTACGTTGAGATATACACTACCATACGTGAATTGTTTATAATTTTACAAAGAAAAAAATCCATCTGTTTGAAAATGATAAGTGTGCCTTTGGAATCTGATTTGGTTTTTCGGTTCATCGCTGTACCCTGTCTACGATGTTATGTGGGCTAAAGATGTGTTAAGGCAGTTTTTGTTTCAAATTGTTTGTGGGTCCTGATGAATGCCCTTAGAGCCTTTCCATTATTGCTACATTTTACGATCCCATAGTTACTTATATATAGGCTAAGGCCTGCATCCTGAGTTTAGCGAGTTAGTCATTGAAGTATTCACATACAATCACTCGCAACAACATTAGGTAAATTGGAGGAATCCCTTGAAGGAGACGAAGATTCCTGGATTAATTCCCTACTGCTTTATTAACGACGTCTTGTGTAATGAGCAACATTGCTTTCCATAGTATCTGGGAGATGTGAATCCGAGAATCACAGATTATCACAGATATACAATTGCAACAACTATGGGTCAACTTAATGCCTGCCACCGCAAACATCTAAGATTAATCACCGGAAAACGATAGATAAACAGCCTAATCGAAACCAGAATTCAATATAAGACGTGCAACAGCATTCTGCTAACTTCAAGAGTGACGCATATACGTTGGTCCATGGTTGGTCATGTGTTACGGATGTGCGATTGAATACCTCTTGAATTTGCGGTGACAAGGTCCAGCAGATACCAGGAACAAAAACCTCACCATTACACTAATCATCTTCACAATGTACGATCGGGGTTAATAAATGCATAGATTGTAGCTCTAAGATCGAGCAAGAACTGAGAGAGCTTAAGACGCTAGGAAAGGAAACGGCGAAATGACTGTGGGGGAAGAAAGAATGAATGCAGATATAGACGTTTTGCTACTATAGCAGCAGAATACAGTTATATATATATATATAGAGAGAGAGAGAGATAGATAGATAGATAGATAGATAGATAGATAGATAGATAGATAGATAGATAGATAGATAGATAGATAGATAGATAGATGCACATGTATACTATTATTTCTGAGGACGTTCATTGTTCCGAACGAATCCGGTAAAATCTCTCGATTTTCTTTGATGATTTTTTACTCAATATATATATATATATATATATATATATATATATATATATATATATATATATATATATTGACGAGAAAGAGGGGGGGGAAGTCTACTTCGACGCGCGATACACAATTTTGTGTACATGGTGTTGTGAATGTCTATGTGCTTGTTGCTTCTTTGCTTCGAGCGAGTAAGGCAGATTAGGATGAGTACAATAGACACCGATAGGGTGTATACAAGAAGACAGTAATTTAAGTTATAATTGTTTTCCTTGCCTTTAGTAGCCGATTATTGTTCTCGCAAGTTATCATTCTATTGTTTATTCTCGGACATTTAGACTGGTATAAAAGTTTCGTATCTTCTCTGTCTTTGGTCAAAGGTGAATGCAATTGTTTAATGTATTGCTTAGAAGAACAATCAACCATTTTGATTAATGTCTTTGTTAAATAACCACTATATTTAGGCTAAATAATTTATTTAGGATAATTAATTTTTATTATTCAATTAATTCCTAACAGAATGCATTTCCATTTCTTAATAAACAAATCAGCTGTTTTAATGAATTACTCCATAACAAAAAAAATCCGATTCATAACTAAAAAATGATTTACACCATAAGGTTTCAGATAACATTAAATCTATAAGAATGCATTTTAGTTTCGTAGAAAATAAATAAGCTATTTTACTGAATTACCACGTAAAATAAAAATCATATTTATAACAAATAATTAAATTAAAATAACCTTCATAATGTTTTTGCAAGTTAGTCCTCTACTGTTGATAACTGGGCTTTCAAATAGGGGTCAAAGTGCAGTATCTTTTTGCCCTCAGTTTTCATTAATTACTTCGTAATATTATACTCATCGGATATTAAACTACTTTGTATTACCTCATGTGTTATAAAAAAACATTAACTTTGTTCCGGGGCTACGCCGAGTAGGAGCAGTAAATTTATACAATTAAAATAAAGATGAATCGTAAATGATAAGCGTTCGTTTCAACTTAGATTTATTTTTAATGTGTGTGCTGCTGACTAGTTTGTTATGCTTGGTAATAGCTTGGCTAATGGGAATGTCATCTATTAAGTGATTAGTTAGTCTGCAAGATATAGTATTGCTTTTGTGTCCGATGTAGCCATACAAACGTTTATCGATGTTAGAAAAGCAATTTTTAATAGTCATATACCTCGTTATATATATATATATATATATATATATATATATATATATATATATATATATATATATATATATATATATATATATATATATATACTAGTGGGGCTACCCGGCGTTGCCCGGGGTCATAAAAACACAAAAAAAGAAGAAAAATCGCGTGTGTAACATCTATATATTACAAACTTCTATTTCTCTTCCTCTCTCTATAGCTGTTTTTTTTTATCTTTCTACTTTTCTCTTCCCTGGTCGTCCCATTTCACCGCTACTTTCTCATTTTGCCTTTTGCGAAAGCTGGATCTTCCCCACCATTCCTCTTGCGTTGTCCAGGGCAAAAGTATGACACATTTCTATAAAAAGTACCACGTCTGTCCGCGCCTTCTATATATGTACCTATCTCTGTCCCGGTGCGCATACTATATATACGTACCTATCGCCGCCCCAGTGCACATACTACATACGTACCTATCGCCACTCTGGTGCGCATACAATATACATACCTATCCCCGCCGCAGTGCCGATACTATCACCGCCCTAGTGCGCATGCTATATACGTACCTATCGTCGCCCCATTGAGCATACTATATACATACCTATCACCGCCCCGGTGCGCATACCATATACGTACGTATAGCCGCTCCGATGCAGATACTATATAAGTACCTATCGCTGCCCCGGTGCACATACTACATAAGTACCTATCTCCGCCCGGTGTGAATACTAAATACGTACCTATCGCGGCCCCAGTGTGAATTCTAAATATGTACATATCGCCACCCCAGTGAAGAAGGCTAGATACGTACTTATTGCCGCCTATGCGCATGCTATATACGTACCTATTGACGCCCCGGTGTGCATGCTATATACGTACCTACTGCTGTTCCTGTGTGCATGCTATATACATACCTATCGTCACCCCGGTATGCATGCTATATCAGTACCTATTGCCGCCCCGGTGCGTAAAAATATACATACCTATCGCCGCCCCGGTGCGCATGCTAAATACGTACTTATCGCCACCTCGGTACGCATGCTATATACGTACCTATTGCCGCCCCGGTGCGCATACTCTATACGTACCTATCACCACCCCGGTGCGCATGCTATATACGTACGTATCGCCGCCTTGGTGCGTATAAAATATACATACTTATCACCGCCCCGGTGCACATACTATATACGTACCTATCGCCGCCCCGGTGCGCATGCTATGTACGTACCTATCATCGCCCCGGTGCGTATACTATATACGTAACTATCGCCGTCCCGGTGCGCATACTTTATACGTACGTATTGCCGCCCGGTGCACATAATATGTACGTATTCATCGCTGCTCTGGTGCATATACTATATATGTACGTATCGCCGCCCAGCTGCACTTAATATATAAGTACCTATAGCCGCTTCGGTGCCCATACCATATACATACCTATTGCCACCCCAGTGCGAATACTAAATACGTACCTATCTCCGCTCCGGTGCAGATGCTAAATACATACCTTTCGCCACTCCAGTGCGCATACTATATATGTACCTATTGACGCTACGTTTCGCATACTATAAACTTACCTATCGCCGCCCTGGTGCGTATAAAATATACATACCTATCGCCTCCCCGGTGCACATACTATATACGTACCTATTGCCGCCCAGTGCACATACTAGATAGGTACCAATCGCCGCCCCGGTGCGCATGCTATATACGTACCTTTCGCCGCCCCGGTACGCATGTTATATACGTACCTATTGTCGCCCTGGTGCGAATACTATATTTTTACTTATATTCTCCTTGGTGCGAATACTATGTACATACCTATCACTGCTTGGTTCGCATACTATATACTTACTTAATTCTGACCCGGTGAGCATACTATATACTATGTGGCACTATCATGAAAAATAAGTCATATTAAGGAGTCCCTGTCGTATCCAAGAACACAAATCAAGTTCATTCATGTAGCGTGACGATCATAAAAAAGAACTCATATTAATGAGCCTGTCATATCAAAGAACCCATATGGTGCCTTTGTGTCCCTGTTCATGAAGAAATAAACATATTCCATGCGGGCATAATATTGCAAAACCCCTAAAAATGTATTCCATGGGGGCGGTATGCTGCACAAGCTCCCAGTCGCATATTTTTGCTAGTTGGAAGCAAAACAGATACTACACTAACACTACACCTTTAAAAAAAATTCACCTCTCAAAAGACAATTTCCCATCCCCGAAAAATATTTTAAGTTCAAAAAATAAAAATCAATAAATAAAAACTTTTCTCCGACCCCCCCCCCCAAAAAAAATAGTTACAGTCCACCCCCACCCCTAATTCTAGAATAATTGCGTGCCTTTACCTCTAAGTGGCCAATTAAGACAGAACTCTTTTAAAACTTCAAATAGTTATTTAGTGAAATTTAAACCATATGTATAAGAGACTAATTCAGAGAGTTTTACAACATTTCAACTTCTTCCGACTATATTAGTAGACGAAGCAGGGAAAAAAGGGCTGTAAAAACAAAGAGGGTAATATGGTGTTATGAGCAGAGTGAAAAAGTACATTGTAGTGATCCTCATTTAATCCCGAGTAACGTCGGGTTTTCCTGCTTGTTTATAATAAATGTGGCTTCTCTTAAAACTTAAAGGTCTCCGGATACGGTCAATTTATGATGACTAATTATTACCATATATATATATATATATATATATATATATATGTGTGTGTGTGTGTGTGTGTGTGTGTGTGTGTGTAGTAAATTATGAAAATATGTTTCTGGCAATCAAACTACACAGTTTCCCTTTTTAATCCTCGTAGGAAACCGTCAGTCTAAAATACATGTAATTCGTTTTTTTACAAAATACACGTGATGTTTAGTCTAACTAGCTAATCAATCACATTCTTGTTATTCTCTCCCACGGGTTAATGTTCCCATAAGCCAATGGCAGGGCTTCTAATAAACAAAGGTTTGGCTGACTTTTACTGCCTATTCTTTTGTTCTGTTTCCTATAGGAGTGACTTGCCCTTTTTTGTGGGTGTGTCGAATTAATAGATGACAATATTTAAACACGTGTGTAGTTGAAGTCCTTCAATTTCTATTTTAGGTTTGGGTTTAGTTTAGTTTTTTATTTAATTATTTTACTTTTTTTCTTTATGTATTTTTATACTAAATTAAAGTTCTTACTTTGTAAAAAGTTTGTTTCTATTTCACTTCTACAATTTGATAGTCTTTTAAAGGTCTTTAAAATTTAGAATTAATATATATATATATATATATATATATATATATATATATATATATATATATGAAATTAAAAATGGAAAAGCGGAAGACCTTTTCGCTCAACGTTTCGCCCAAATTTCACGTGGGCTTTGTCAAGAGCGGACGAAGAATACAAAAATAACAAAAGACGAGAAAGTCTGTAAATTATGGGGAATATATATAGTAGTTGGGTTCATGTTGAGATAAAGGGTATGCAAATTAAAAAAAAAAAAAAATATAGAAATAAATATATATATATATGCACATAAATGTGATCGAAACATATATATAACACATATACATACATATATATCAAATATACATAGAAGTAGCATTGTTTTCACTAATCATTAGTGAAAACAAGATAATTCTAGACACCGGATGATTCCCTGAGCTTTAAATTAAATATCCTTTGGACCCCTTTCTGCTCTTTATTTTCTCCTCTTCTTTTCCAATGCTACTTCTATGTATATTTGATATATATGTATGTATATGTGTTATATATATGTTTCGATCACATTTATGTGCATATATATATATATTTATTTCTATTTTTTTTTTTTTTTTTTTTTAATTTGCATACCCTTTATCTCAACATGAACCCAACCACTATATATATTCCCCATAATTTACAGACTTTCTCGTCTTTTGTCATTTTTGTATTCTTCGTCCGCTCTTGACAAAGCCCACGTGAAATTTGGGCGAAACGTTGAGCGAAAAGGTCTTCCGCTTTTCCATTTTTAATTTCATACCGTCGGATTATTTTTATCCTTTCATATACTCATATTGTCGGAATGGAAGACTATACTTATCAGAAGAAACTGCGCAGATATACCAACATCTTATTCGCAGCCCACTCCCATAACAACAGGAGTTCTTTTTTGCAAAATTGCATTAACGAGAAGGTCATCCCCAAAAGCACCACAAAATCCTTTCAGCACTCTCATCACATCTTCCCTAAACACATTGATGAGTACCTACGTTCTTCAGCACTTCTTCTTAAACACACATCCACAAATTTACGTAATTTGGCTAAAACCTTTGCACATGACCGACATAAAAACCATTCTCTTTCAAAAAGGACAACTCTAAATATTACACACCGGATCAAATCTCTCAATATTAACCACAACAATAGATTAAACAAAAAACTAGGCATTCTAATTTCCAACAGCAGATGGAGATCCATTGGATGCCCTGAACTTATCCAAAACCTCTCCGACACCATACTCTCCAATACTGAGATGGAAGTCTTAAGTTTTGGACTCAAATTCGCCACTGGAATTTACCCCAAAATAACAACCAACATGGTCTCCCGAAATTACAAACACGAGGACTCGGACTTTACTAAGGGTTTTATCCAGGGAATCATCTCTACTACAACCACTCAATCCATGGACTCAATTCTCCCCCATAGATATCTAAAATCATTACACAACCTTGCTAACAATGATAACATCATCATCTCACCCGCAGACAAGGGTGGTGGCGTTGTTATCATGGATAAATCTAAATACATCGAAAAGATGTCCGAACTCTTATATAATCAAGACATTTACGAAGAAACTAATTCCACCTTTATATACAAAGAAATAGATAAGTTCAACAAATCCTATAAGCAACTAATAAATAAGAATAACACCTGGTTAACATATATAGATTACCACCCCAAAATTCCAACTTTATATGGCCTACCAAAAACCCACAAGAATAATACCCCAATGCGCCCCATAATCTCAGGTATCGGCAGTGCTACCCATAAAATTGCACGTGCCATTACAAAAATACTAACCCCATTACTAGGTACGATTAGTCCATCTCACCTAAAAAATTCCGGAGATCTACTTAATAAATTAAAAAATCTTAACCTAACTAATAAAACTATGAATAGCCTTGACATAGAATCATTATACACAAATGTCCCCACCAATAAATGCCTTAATTTACTCAAAAAACATCTCGACAAAATAAATATCAACTTACCCTTTCCAGTAAATAACATAATTAATATTATAAATTTATGCACTAATATGACCTATTTTACTTTCAACAATTTCTTTTATAAACAGAAATTTGGCCTACCTATGGGGAATCCCCTCAGTGGTGTCCTATCCTGTTTATTTTTGGAATTTCTTGAGAACGGACCAATAAAATACAGACTACCTAAAAATGTATCTTATTATAGATACATAGATGATATCCTAATTTTCCTCCCGAAAACCACTAAAATAGAAAGCATTACTAACAAATTGAACAAAATAGAACCGACCATTAAATTTACTTTCGAAAAAGAAACAGATAACTCCATTCCTTTTCTTGATATTCTACTAATAAATAAAAATAATAATTTATCTTATAAAGTCTACCGTAAACAAACCAATAAGAACGATTATGTTCATTTTTATTCGCACCACAATAATAAAATAAAATCTGGCATCATAATTGGTTTTTACCTAAGAGCACTTAGGATATGCAGCAATGAATATTTAGATGACGAATTTAAATACATTGAACACTCTCTCAATACATTACAGTACCCAAAGTATTTTATACAAAATTCTAAAAGAAAAGCTCTACAGATTTACTCAAATTCCAAACAGAAAAACTTATCCACCAGCCCTATAATAAATAGATATATAGCTTTACCAACCAATTCCAACAATAACCCGATTTACACAGAACTTAATAAACTAGGCATAAACATATCCCAAATAACTTCTGCAAGTATTATAGATCTAATCAAAACACCTAAACTGAACACAACACCCAATGTCAAAGCTGGCATATACTCCATTCCTTGTCTAGACTGTAATAAGGTCTACATTGGAGAGACGCAGCGTAATCTGGACAAGCGGATTTATGAGCATAAAAGAGCGATTAAAACTAACAACACACTTAACGCCTTATGTGCTCATACTATGGAATATGGTCATTACTTTGACTTTGAGAAATCCACTTTAATCAAAATAATACACAACAAGTCAACACGTCGAATAATTGAATCTGCCCTCATAGCCCTTTCCACAAATAAAATTAAACAAAGAATGGGCTTCTACAATATCTCCCCCAACCTATCAAAAGCAATCATTAGTGAAAACAAGATAATTCTAGACACCGGATGATTCCCTGAGCTTTAAATTAAATATCCTTTGGACCCCTTTCTGCTCTTTATTTTCTCCTCTTCTTTTCCAATGGTACTTCTATGTATATTTGATATATATGTATGTATATGTGTTATATATATGTTT
>OY744533.1:77851189-77868689 GCA_963556195.1 Sepiola atlantica
AATATATATATATATATATATATATATATATATATATATATATATATACGATTATTTTTATTTACACGGACATGTAGAAAGTATGCGATACTGGCATGTCGATGTTATCGATCAACTGAGACTTCATAAGGCAGAGTTAAAATCCGATCTTAACCTTAGATCATATTTCATCTAAGGTTAAAATCGGTTTTTAACTCTCTCATGAGATCTCAGTTTATAACAGCTGTAGATCGATAACATCGACATGCGAGTGTCGCAGAGTATGTACATGTCTGTGTGAATAAAGATAATCATATATAATAGCTCTATTTGATATTGAGCACTTTTTATAAGCTTGGTTGAAATTTTTTGGATTACTATCCTCTGGATGTTTACCTTGCCTGGATTATTATATATATATATATATATATATATATATATATATATATATATATATATATATATATATACATGTAATATATATATACATGTAATGTATATATACACATGTAATGTATATATATATATACATATATATATATTTATATACATGTAATATATATATACATGTAATGTATATATATATATATATATACATTATGTATAGATAGATACATATATATAGAGAGAAATAAACATTTATATATTGATCTATTTTACTACATTCTAACCCCCTTCTTTTTGATTTCATGCGTATGGCTAATAGCCGTTTCGTTTTATTTTTAATTTTCTTCTCGATTTTCTACTTAAATTTTACTTTGCTTTTTATCTTTTCAGATCGTCATTTAGAGGAAATTAACTCTGACATCTTTGCCATCGGAATCTCTGTTGATCCCCGCCATTAAAGAAAAATTATTTGAATAAAGAACTCTTCAATACGCGAAGGTAAAATCTAACCTTCAGTTAAGCAGTGGCGGCCATCTTTCAAGTTGATATCATCATTAAATCGTAATCATATCAAGGAAAGTTATTATTGTATCGAACTGCTACAAAACCTCGAAATAATATTTTCGTTAACGTGATCGGAGAAACAACATCCTGCTTGTCAACAGTGGAGTATATAAAAAAAGAAAGAAAAAGAAAATGGAAGCCGTGTTTGAATGAATTAGAATATATTTCTAAAGAGTCAAGAAGTTATTTTATTGTGGAAAAAAAATGGATATTGGAATTTGCTTACAGCAGTGAGAAGGTTTACATATCGATTAGTCGGTGCTCCTTATCTGAAGGAAAATGGTTTTCTTCTAAAAGAGACATATATACATATATAACTGTATAGATATAAATATAATCAAAGGTTATTATTTTTTTACTACGTTGTTATTGAAAACATTATCGATTCTTGAATCTCACATGAATTTACGTTTATGTTTAAAACTATAATAACAATTTAAATGAATTCAGATCCTGCTAAGGAAAAGAACATGTTAAACGTAATTCGTTATAAATAATATAATAAATAAAGTAAATATACTATTTTACTGATTACCCTTAAGGGTAAAACGAAACCGCTGACACCATGTCTACTATGCCAACAAATTGCAATCTGACCGAGGATGACCTTCTACAAAGAAGCTCCGTTGAAAGTCTGTCCGACTTCAGCGAACGGTACGCTGATATTCATGGTTACGTCAGCGCGATAGTCTGCCTTTTCGGCTTCATGGCCAACCTGGCCAATATCGTTTGTCTGACGCGACGTAACATGGTCTCCTCTACCAATCTCATCCTGACATGGTTGGCCGTGGCGGACATGCTGACCATGGCCTCATATTTCCCGTTCGCTCTGCACTTCTACATCCTCCGGGACACGGACATCCCGCGGCTATCTACGCGCAGTTACGGCTGGATCATTCTCCTACTTTTCCATGCGAACTTCACCATCGTGACACATACCATCGCCATCGGCCTGACCATTGCGCTCGCCATCTTTCGCTACATCTACATTTGCTACCCGGTTCAGGGTCTTCAGCTGTGCAACCTGAACCGCTCCAAGCAGACGATCATTGTCGTCCATATTTGCACTGTCATCGTCTGTATTCCCAACTTCATTCTTAACGTGATTGAAGAGATCGAAATCACGCAGACGTACGAGAATCGAACGGGGATCATTGGTGCTTCCGCCATTAGTAATCGTCCGCCCATCCACGTCAAGCAGATGACATATACAATAGGAGCAAGCAAGTCATCATTCGCCCATGTGATACACGGTATCAATTACTGGGTTCAGGCTATCCTGATTAAACTTATTCCATGCGTGACTCTCACTATCCTCACCATACTCCTGATCATTGTGATGCACCGTGCCTACAAGAAACGGCTGAAACTGAAGAGCCAGGGACGCAAGGATGAATCGGACCGTCACGGAGAGCACAACCGGACCACGGGGATGCTCTTGGCTGTTGTTATGCTTTTCCTACTCACCGAGTTACCGCAGGGTATTCTCACCCTCCTGAGTAGTGTTATAGACACTTTCTTCATGTGCATCTACATGCCTCTAGGTGATATGTTGGATATCATGGCGCTGATGAACAATGCGATTAACTTTGTGCTTTATTGCGGCATGAGCCGCCAATTTCGGAATACGTTTGTAGCGACGTTCTGTAACTGCTGTCCGCAGAGGCCCGGCTGGCTGAAACTAAAACTCATCACGGCCACACAAAACAACGGGCCCAACGCTAACAATTCCGCCGGCACGACGACCACAACCACCAGTACTAATATACATAATCACAGTAACAATTCAAGTACGACCAATGTTTAAAACATTTTTAAATCGGGGAATCCGATATTAAACAACTAGAGAAGACGACCGACGATCATAGAAGAAAAGGAGTCGGTCATATTTCATTAAAAAATAAAAATAAAAATAAAATGACAATAATAAAATGTGAATTAAAAAGAAAACAAGAAAAAGCAAGAGTTGTATTCTTGCGGAGGATTAAGCACAAAAGAATTTTGACTCAAAATTCGAAAACCGGAAATCTAACGAAAAAAATACAAAGAGTAAATAAAAAGATAACATATTTAATACAAAAGAAATGTAATCAAATATAAATGTTTCTCTCGATAAGTCACAAGGGGATCCAATCTTATTTTACTTCTGCTTAACTAGAAATGTGTTTCATAGAATTACGGTGAATATGATATAGTAATTAAAAGCAAGTTTTGTTTTATAGATGCTAGTTAATACTACAGAATCTAAGATTAAATGTTGAATATTGATTCAACACGTTTGGATTGTGAGGCGAAACTACATAATCAGAAAACAAAACATGAATGTTGTAATTAACCTATAGTAGCATGTTGGTTTGCTCAGTAATAGTAGATGATAAGACAATTGAATAGTCAGTGAGTAAACTCATGTCATTTTTGGTCAATGGATAATAATACTAAATACTTGTATGTTTAGTAAATATACGCTAATTATATTTTGGGATGGTGGCTTATATCAGAGGATCAATGAGAAAATGGTTGAATATGTATTGACTATAACTTGATTATGTTTAAGTGATGCTACATAGTCAGAAGATAAACGATGAGTTAATAATAAATAATAAACAATGAATTAATACTAGACACGTTTTGGGTTGATGTACAATATAATGTATCTAAAAAATTGAATCATTGTTTTCTATAAAGAGGGTTGACAGTTTGTATTTTTCGGACTGTTATTCTCATCTTGATTGTTATATTCACAACATTTTGAGGATATCAATAATATACAACTATTATGAGAACTAAGATAAAATAGATATTACATGACTTAAGTTATGGGACAATACATTTTTCAATTTTTGGAGTTATTGTAAAAAAACAACTAAAATTTCCGCGAAATTTTTAAGTTTGTGCAATTACTATTATATTTTTCGGACTATTTTCCTCATTTCGGTTGTTGGTATTACTGCCTCTTGGCCATTTTGCCTTCCATCTTTCATCAGGCGCCTTGTGCCAAACTCGGGAACCTTCATAGAATCTGGATAAATAATTAAAGCAATGATAACAACGATGTTATAATAATAATAATAACTACTGAGACAAAACATCTGGACAGTTTTAGGATTAAGGCTTCCAAAAATCATTCAAGAATTATCCACATGCATCGCTGGTTTAATAGGTAATACCGTCGGTTAAGAATCAGTTGTGACATTCTTCCAGGGAGTCATGGTTTAATCTTAAGTACAAGCGATAATAATTAGGAATAACAGAGATGTTGGACAAAGACGAATAAATGTTCTTCTAATGTTCTTCTGGTGTCCTTCTACAATACTGAGATCCGTTCATAGTACTTTTAATCAGGAAAATGGCTCCGGTATTATTAAAGGAAAAGCATCCGTCATTTAATATTACACAAGGGATGATGTTCTTCGGCTCACATGCACAGTCGTCTTACCGCCAAACGTGACAAGCTGAATTGCTTATAGATACTTCAATGTGGGTTTCATCTAAACAAATAGCGTTAGCTCATATCTATAATGGTTTATTTAAATACGCACCACCTAGCCTCAATTTTGTGACTCAATGCTTCACGTTTCCGAGTTTTACAGAAAGATCCCCAGGTTCGCTTAGAAGATAAATGCCAGTTATAATGTATAATATTGAGCGCTATAACAATAATACATTCAGATTGTTTTTTTAACACTGAGTTTCAGTTAAAATAAGAGAACTGCTTTTAAGTCTACTACGCATATTTTGTACATTTTATTTTAAGCTGATATAAAATACAACGGATTCTTATTTGACTCATCGAAAGAATTGTTTATAAACCAAACACTGAGTTTATTTTAATATTAATACAAATTGACTGAAACCGTTTTGTAACCAGACAAATATAAACCTTCCTTGTATAGAACCAGTTTCAAAAACCTCCCTACCCTCCCTTTTCAATAAAAATAACAAAAAAAAAAACAGAATTGAAAATGAATGAAAAAAAGAAAAAAGAAAAAAACGTGCTGGGGGACTCCTGCCAGCATTGTATATTTTAATAGTATATTTTGAAATAACTCGGGAGAGTATCTACGATATCTGTCCGGGAAGACAAACGCTATATTGTCCCTACCCCCTCACCGGGGACAACGACATATTGACGTTTTTATTGCCACAAAATTAAACCTCATTGTACATGACTTATTAATTTATTGCAATCGGGTGTATATATTTATAGATATTCACACACACGCGCAAAAGAAAAAGAAATGTCATGCCAAGACAAAATATGTTAATGAAATGACGATATAAAAGAAATGTATATTATATTCCTCAATATTTGACCACAAGGATTTTCCTACGCAGACATATACAGCTATTTGTACATAAATATTTCTATAGATCTAAAATATTATATACTTATATACGTATTTATTGATACATCTATGTATGCATATGTAGACAAAGAATATATACTGTAATAAATATATATATATATGTGTGTATATATATATATATATATATATATATATATATATATATGTATATATATATATATATATATATATATATAATAATAAATACAAATGTATTTAACTGGAGTGTACATTAAGGCATAATTGCGCATTTAGTGATGCTAAAAATTAGTAGCTCATTGGTTATCAATGAATGCCCTAATACTTCTATGTTATACGACAGTTAAGTATACAAATCTTCCTCTCTCTCTCCCTCTCTCTCGTTATATATGTATATATATATATATATATATATATGTGTGTGTGTGTGTGGGTGTGTGTGTGTGTGTGTGTGTGTCTAATGTTGGATAAAATAAATGATGAAAACAAGTTAATTACAGATAGTTCTAACCCACGTATTCGTTAATTACATTCGTCCGGTGTGTTTTTATTTTTGACGAAGTATGGAACGTATATATATATATCTATATATATATATATATATATATATATATATATATATATATATATATATATATATATAATTTCTTTTCCCATTGCTGGATTGAACTTCTTAACAACCCCTGTTGCGTTTAAAAACGAAATACGAAATGATTAAAGTCAGCCGAAAAAAAGTGGTCATTTTTTACAACAACATTTTAAAACAGAAGTAGCCAATTAACGTTCCACTGTACATGAACGTAAGCAATCCACGCAAAACGAAAACGCGGTTAGTACTAATTTTCAAATAAATGCAACGTGATTCTTGCACGTCTATTAAATAGAACTTTTCACTGCTGATTTTTATCATTTCGTATTTTGTTGAGAAAAGCGACAGGAGGTGCTGAAACTATCGCTCCTGCAATGGGAAAACAAAAATTAAAGAACATATATATATATATATATATATATATATATATATGTATATATATATATATATATATATATAGATAAATATTTTCTTAAAATAAACCGAAGCCCGTCTGGGGCAAGTCAGATTGTTGGGGATACTGTCAATCTTTCATAAAGTGTTAAAGTTAAATACATTTTAATATCATATTATTTTATAAATATATATGTATATTTATATATATATATATATATATATATATATATATATATATATATATATGTTGTTATTATCATATATATGGTTTTATTATCATATATATATATATATATATATATATATGATTTCATTATCATATATATGGTTTCATTATCATATATATATATATATATGGTTTAATTATCATATATATTTTTATTATATATATATATATATATAAAAGTGTTGTTTCATTTCAGAAATGGAACAACACTTTTTGAAATCGAAAGATATTTCCTACAAATAGATTGACATATCTGAAGAGAGCGCACCACGCTCGAAACGCGTTGTAAAATCATAAAATAATAAAATAATAAATAAACGTTGAGAAAACTTTTTAGAAATGTTGGTAGTCTTAATCCTTTACATTATCTATCTCTCTCTCTCTCTCTCTCTCTATATATATATATATATATATATATATATATATATATATATAGTTTTATATTTATATATGTATTTAGTTTTATTATATATATATATATATATATATATATATACATAATTTCATTATCATAGATATATGATATTATCATGTATGTATGTATTATCATATATATATATATATATATATATATATTATTTCATTATTATCTATATATATATTGTTTTATTATCATATATATATTATTTTATTAGCATATATACATATATTTATATATATATATAAACTTTTTTCATCATATATTCATATAAATAACAATAATAAACAGTTACACTAGCTTATCTTAACACTTTTAAGTTAGATGATATCGAGCCATTTGTGTGTGTAATGTCCACTATCTTAATTCTAGGTCTCTTGCGAATTTTAGTAGTTCATTCTAATATTATCATATATATATATATATGCTTTTATCATATATATATATGCTTTTATTATCATATATATATATATATATATATATATATATATATATATATATATATATATATATACGAAACTGTATTTTTAATTCCGAATTTAAAATTCCGAATTTTACAACAACCATCGACGGAAGTGCCGGTTTCATGACGACCGACCATTTGATGTGCTATAATAATCTTTATTCGTGAAACTGACAGCTGCGCTGTTTCATGTTTTAAAACGAGTTTAAACACATTAGTATTACGGTATTCATTCGGGTTATCTTGTCCACGTTTAGTGTCTCTATCATTTATTCTGAGAACTGTATACAGAACAACTTTAGGGGTGTCTTGATACAACGTAAGCATACTAATTTTGTTGAGTTGCCAATGTATATATATATATATATATATATATATATATATATATATATATATATGTATATCTATACATATATACATATATATGTTTGTATTTATTATAAATGTGCATATAAATATTTATATATATATATATATATATATTATGTGTACATTATATATATATTATATATATGTGTACCTATATATATATTATATGTACATATATATATATATATATATATATATATATATATATATATATATATATATATATATATATATATATATATATATAAGCTAACATACATGAATATGTATATTTCCCAACTGATTGCAATCGTGTATTTGTGCTTTTTTGTAGTGAGAGCTTCAGGTATAAATGTGCATCTCACAAGGCATTGTTAGTCATATATAGGCTATTTAGTGCGTTCTTTACTTTGCACACGATGTTTGGAGCTCTAGGATGGAAGAACGGTACTTTCTGGCACTCCTTCCGACTTGTAGTTTCCGGTTGTTTTTGGTGAGTAAAAGTAAGCCAACCCGGCCAACTGTGATGTGGTTGTTTCGAGCGGTGGAACATGAAATCAGCATTATTTATATTTTTTGTTCGTCGAATCATTTGTCCACGTGGACGTTGATATGAATATTTCTACTACGTTTCGTTCTTCTTAAGGTTTGTGTGTGTTTTTTTTTTCATTATTTATGGACTACGAACTATTTCTTCCCTTATTTTTTTATAAGATTTTGTTTGTTCTATCATGTTGCACGCTTTATTTTTATTCTTACATACTTTAATCTGATAGACTGATAGCCTGTTTATTTTGAGCGTTTATTTATAAATTCACTCGCAGGAAGAAGGACTCGAACGGTTTTATAAATCGTCGCATCTTAATAATTTTATAAAGCAAAAATCATTCATAGCGCCTACCACGTGATTGTATGCGTCACGCTCTGCACGAGTGTCCATATATATTAAAAGGGAACGCAAACATTAATAGTTCAGTAGATTTAAGTGAGAAAACGTCAATGTGCAACTATTATGATATTCAAATACATCAAAAACTCAGCGACTTACATGAGGAATATAGAACAAGAAGGCCGAGGGGGACACCACTCGTAACGTAGTAGAAACACTAATATCAAAAATGATGAGGGCCATAGTTCGAAAAACAAAACACAGTCTGAATAACGTTTACTTTTCATCCGAAAATATTCGGTAAAAACTACAATTAGAAGTCAAACATCTTTATACACACATATATATACCTAGTAACACATGAAGATGCATCCCTAACATCGAACTATTAAATAATAATAAAAATACGCGGTACTTATCCAGATTAGACAGGCACTTAATCTTCGGGGAAGGGCATTAGCAATTTCCGGGACTTCAGAGGATGCCAACGATATTACGAAGCAGGGATTTAAATATCTTATATTATTATAGTTTTACGTATAGGAACATTCTGTTATTGTAGATTATCTGGCTATTTCCAGAAATGCCCATAACAGATAATTTACATAGCATGAATTTATATTTCTTAGATTATTATAGAACGGACTGATATTCGTTGAACGGCATTGGTTATTCCCATTAATGCAGAGAATTGGTTATTCCCATTAATGCAGAGAATTGGTTATTCCCATTAATGCAGAGAATTGGTTATTCCCATAAATGCAGAGAATTTGTTATTCCCGGAAATGCAGAGAATACAAACAACAACAGAACATAAATTTATATTATAATAGGATTATAGGAACACGCTGTCATCGTTAATTTTTGGCGAACACGATCGGCTATTCCCGGAAATTTCCGTACATACGATCCCAACAATATTATAACGAATTGACTTTAAATCTCTTATATTATTATAGATGTTTTTAACATTATATCGTGAATCTTACGCGAACGCTATCAGATATTTCCGGAAATTTCCTAACATACGATGCCAACGATATTACGAAGCGTGGATTTTAATTTTTTTATATTGTTTCAGGATTATAGGAACAAACTGTTATTGTGAATCTTCGGCGAGTGCTGTCGGCATTTTCCGGAATTCTCCAAACAGACGATGCCAAAGGTATTAAACAATATAGATCTTATGTATCTTATACAGGTTAGTTAAAAGTCTGTATAACCTCTGTTGAGAACGAGCACTTCGAAAAAAGTATTTGTATGTAGCGTATTGGTTCTATCTCCTGAACTAATCGCAACTTGTGTAGAATAAGATAATATTCACATTGAATCGCTGCAAGGATGTTCTGGAGAGATTGGCTCTCATGGAGGGCATCGCGACGGCTCTGATGCGTTGGCCAATGATTTTACTCAGCGCAGGCCCTATTTTTTAGGGTTCAAACGAACGTGGTAATTTAACGCATGTACAATCGACCATGAATTGCCGTTCTTGAACATGACGCTTTGGATATATTATAGATGGTTACGAGAGGTGTATACTTCATACCATATTATAACATATGTGTTCACGTAAAATTATATAGATATTTGATTTTCAATAGAAACCTGGACAATTCTGTTTTCTTTTATATCAGCTGAACTTTGCCTACAAAAACGTCCATAGCTTCAGCTATCGATATCTGAAATTTAAAAAAATGTAATACTTTTTAGGAAGAATGTAACGAATGTTTTGATTAGTAGCGTTACATTTTGGTGATCCTGTATTTTCAATATGAATTATTGTCGAAAAATACATTTAGGTTATAAATATGGTATGGATCTGTAGCCTCCTAATACACGTTTTGACATACTTCCCCAATAGAGACTAAACATGCAGTTGTATGTAAAGCCTAAGACTAAAAGAAATACAGTTTATCATGTTTCTGTCTTACGACTGGGGTTAATGCACGCCAAAACACAATACATTTATTGGCCGCAAGTTGTTATTTAATGCATGGCTGGAACGAGTGTTCATACGTTTACATTTGGTATTACAAGACAGGTAAATACAATAGATCTGACTGCTGATTTCACATTCCGCAACGATATCCAATACGTTACGCCTGTCCCCATAAACAAAAGGAGAAACAGTAATACCAAATACTAACCCCAATTCGAACCCTGAAATTCCAACAACAGCGAACCAAAATAAACATAAACATATTAATTTTAATTGAATCTTTATTCGGGTTGTATTTTCGTGAATAAAATTGTTAATTGAATTAATGATTTTTTTTCTTTAAGTTTTTTTTTCTTTTTTAATGTTTCTTTTCGAGCATAGAGTGTCGATGATCGAAGACGTCACAGGTTCCGATTGTTTTCCCGTCGGTAATATCGTCACTTCCACTATCGAACCCGGATCTATCGTTTAGCGTGCGAAGGAAGGTACTAAAAAATATTGGACTCTGTCTGATGCATATATGTTTGTGCACATATGCATATGTTACATGGAGCAGTTTGAATGATTGGCAGACCAGGGGTCTAGAGACGACCCCAAAGGGTAAGCGCAAGTTAAGAATTGGCGTCATTTCTGAAAAAGTGAATTCTGATCTCTTTCATGACAGTCCCTCGCGTACAGCGGTCACAAAAAAATATGGTCGTCCCAAAAGTTGTAATGGGATGGGACAGGCAAACAATGTTAACTATCATAACTGGAGGCTCAGGCCGTCTCTCTCTCTCTCTCTCTCTCTCTCTCTCTCTCTCTCTCTCTCTCTCTATCTATCTATCTATCTATCTATTTCTATATGTATATATATATATATATATATATATATATATATCTTTCTCTCTCTCTCTCTCTCTCTCTCTCTCTCTTACTCTCTCTCTCTCTAAAACAGTGAGCAATATCTTAATATGTATATATATTTACATATATATGATTTTTGTGACCGTATTATCACTCTGTCCTAAAGCTAATAAATCCTACATTATAAAGAAGACTCCTTTGTATTTTGTGTATTGACCAAGCCGATGATGACGATGAGAAAAAGATGTCGGCCACGATATGTATAATGAGATCATACACACGTCAGACGACGTGACATCTTATGCATATAAGTTTTGATAAAAGAGAAATAAGTTGTCTGCCTATACCAGAAGATCTCTCTAGCCATAGTCCGGGAAAACTTCTCAATAATGTTGTCAGGTGTTCTTGTCATGTGTTTCATTCCTTATGACTGTTTGTAATAAAATGACAACATTATCAAAATGAAGAAAATGGTTATGCTTGGTTTGATGTCTGTTTTTTGTTTGTTGTTTAACGGCATGTCAACTATTTTCGCATCATTTGATAATGTTTCCATGATTCACGTTATTAATGTGTTCAACTATGTATTCATGCTATACGTTTTTATTGTTTTGTTTTACGACATATCAACCTTTTTCAGGTTATTTAATGCCGAATCGAATACAGTGTAAGAAGCGGTTTCGTGTCGTGCCTGTAACCATGAAATGAAAAAATATAGAAAATATAGGAAATTAAATAAAAAAAGGAAAAAATAGTGTGAAAATTAATCTTCTTTAGTCAAGTAGTATTCCTGTGACTTACTGCAAATAGAGGATGGCATTTGTCGAGGATTCCCGATAAAACGAGTTCGTATTCTGAATAAGCACACAAATAATTAACGGTAGACTTTTATACAGATAAAAATACATATATTCATCTAATGAAATGGTGTTATATCTGGCCAGGTCTTTTCAGACATAGCCACATATTTCAAGTCTCGAATTTCTGAATATCTTTTTCTATTATTCTGTCGAAATTGTTGGCATTCTATCTATAGACTTCCAACCGGAACTCCTATTACATTTACAGGTGCTGATTATCTGTATTCGTCTTTTATTTACTTAATTACTTACTTTGTATCAGTTTATGGTAATTTGCTGCTTTGAAGGTGTTTAATTCTAAGATATAATTGAGATTGGTAATTTTTTATCACCATGTTATGTTACGTTTATATTTAAAAATGTAAGTTTATTTCAATGAAAATTTGAAAAAAACACAAAACATAATTAAATATATATATATATATAAATATATATATATATATATATATATATATATATATATATATATATATTATATTGAAGGGGGATAGCAAAGACGTCGCTATAATCTCTTGAATAAAAGCTGCTAACAAGTACATTACACAATTTCATTAATGTTTTGAACTATTTTCTCCGGTCTAAAAGCGGATTGATTTTTTAAAAGTCACAGTTCCTTTAAATTGGTGAAAACAAAATGATGCGTAGTGTACAGGCCTATACTCTTGTACAACGGATGAAGTAAGTATTTAGTATCCACGCCACAGTGTCCAGTTTATTAAAACGTCTGTTGCTGTGTTTTAATCTTATCAGATACACAAATCTAACAAGGAATATGATAACCTTAAGCGTTTAGCAGGAAATAAATGGTAGAACTTTGACTGTAGCATATCTATAAGATGTTTCAATCAGTTTCAAGGGTAATATAATCGTTCGCTTCTTTATCTCGGTCAAAACACTTATAAGTCTGGTATTCTGATAAGCTTAAATTTTCTACTTTTGTGTTGTGTGTCATGTCGCTTTTGTGGTCAGGACTTGTGTTCGGCAAAATTAAACTCTTGTTACCGTTTTCTCTCGTCTGATATTGCAATTTCCAAAACTAGCACTTAAATAAGAACAAAACTAGAAATTAATAAGAAATTAAAGAATGTTTAATATGTATTGTTTAATTGCTTAGTCTTTTTCAAACGTTTGTGTTTGCACTGTTCTTTTTTGTAGCGCCATTTGCTGTATGACTAATGTGTTTATTCTTATTTAAACAAATTCATTTTCAGACGTCGACTTCTCATCCAATTATTGCATTTTAATTGCTTCTGAGCTTTCCACGCCAAAGGAACTGCAGGGGTTTGATGTATATCGAATCTGATTAACTGACCAAGTCTAAACGACCTAATAATGAATGATTGCATGGAAGTAGCACCAAACTGAAACCATAATCCTTTGGAGATGCATGCACAATTACAAAACATACTTAGACGACTCTGCAGCATCCAACTACCGAGAAGATGGGTCATTGTTATCTTAAAGAGCCCATTTTCCTTCAGAGGTAATAATTTGTTTACAAAGATGGTTCGCTTTAATTAAACGCAAGACGGAAAAAAACAAGCTGTCAAACGATACATCCTGTGTTCATCGTTTAATCCGTGTTAAATAAATGCATTCATCTTTTTCCCAGTGTAAAGATCGTTGCAAAGTTACGTCCTACCGATGATTTAAAAACATTTACATTATTATTGGCTTTTTTATTGTATTTATATTTAACTAGTTTTGCAAACTCAATTTTTCAAAATTCAGACAGTGTAGCCCGAGCTCAATGGGTAACCTACCGGTCACATTAATTCTTCAATAACAACAGCTTCTATTTCAACTGACATTCATCAGATGACTTAAAACGGAGGTTATGGAAAGTAGAGGATATGGAAGTACTATAGAAAAATTATAGAACGATAAATGAGCCTCGGATCTAACTAACCGATTCACTATCAACAGTTTTAAGTCATCTAACCTTTAAAATTTTCAAGCTCCCCAAATTCATTCCCTTATACCTCTCCACACTTCACTCAGTATTACATTTTAGGACCCGCTTGACACCCGGAAACCGTTACACCAAATAGCCAGTGCTATTTTAATAACACGCTTATGCCTACAGTATTTTTCCCTGCCACGCGGGGTTTTTATTTTTATTCTTATTATTATTTTTATTTATTTGTTTAGTTTTATTTTTATTTTTATTTTTATCTTTTAAATTCGCCGGGCCACCACCATTATTATTATTTTGACTATTATTATTAACAGTAATATTATTCCCTTCTTCCCCACTCTTACACTTTATGCTACGATATGGGGTCGAAAAGTTAGCGGCGGTGCCGAGCCTTAGAACCAACGGCTATCAATGTTTACCACACCTAGACCCTCCCTTCTCTCCCCCCTCCCCTCGGTGTCTTACCCTGCATCTCTACTTCGTCTTTCCCCTATACTTCCTGGCCCCCAAACCCCGACCCCTACCCTACAGAATTTCTTACACTTTTTATATATATTACAAAAAAACTTTTTCTTCTGCTTTATTTTAATTAATAACAATTCTATATACATTAACAATTTAAATATTAGAATCTAAATTTAACCCCTCATGCACACATATGTAACCCCCCCCCCATTTTACACAAATCACGTCCTACGTGATCCCAGACGTGACCGAATAAGTCCCACCATTCCTGAATATGTTTATCAGCTGACGATAATCGGGATCAACCTCCCGCTTTGAAACCGACGGTACTGATGTTACATTGAATTTCTGTATTTTATAAATAAATAAATATATATATATATATATATATATATATATATATATATATATATATATATATACAGATGCGAATTAACACAACTTATATATAGTATACTACTAGAAACACTAAATAAAGCATGATATGTTGTCAATATGCACAGATATTAGTAAACTAGAAAGAAAAACAACAATGCACACAATACGAACTCTTCTGTTTTTCGACGGCAAAGCCTGGGTAAAAAAAGTCGAACCCTGAAGACCCATTTGATGTAACTATGAAGTTGTGCAACAGTGCATATGTGTGTGACTTAGTTGGTCTATTTCTACTGAAAACACCAAAAACAACAAATTCCCCGATCTATACAAGGATACCGGCGTGTGCTTGTCACGTGTCTTCAACTGAAATACTTTAGATAGGTTTCGCAAAGAGTTAACAAAATCATTTCAGAAACGAGAATACAAGATCACTATAAACACTAATTCTGAGCAAAGTAGATTTCCTAGACAGCGTCCTATACCGAGTTAGTAAAACAGATAAATCCTTCCACTAACGAAACGAAACTCTAAAATACATAAATAAAGAATCTTGCTATCACCGAAACTTTTCAAGAATATGATCACTGACAACAGTGAAGGAATCTGAGACCTTTATTCTAATTCTGTAGAGTGGAGACCTTTATTCTAATTCTGTGGAGTGGAGACCTTTATTCTAATTCTGTGGAGTGGAGACCTTTATTCTAATTCAGTGGAGTGGAGTGGAGACCTTTATTCTAATTCAGTGGAGTGGGGACCTTTATTCTAATTCTGTGGAGTGGAGACCTTTATTCTAATTCTGTGGAGTGGGGACCTTTATTCTAATTCTGTGGAGTGGGGACCTTTATTCTAATTCTGTGGAGTCGAGACGTTTATTCTAATTCTGTGGAGTGGAGGCGTTTATTCTAATTCTGTAGAGTGGAGACATTTATTCTAATTCTGTGGAGTGGAGACCTTTATTCTTATTCTGTAGAGTGGAGACCTTTATTCTCATTCTGTGGAGTGGAGACATTTATTCTAATTCTGTGGAGTGGAGACGTTTATTCTAATTCTGTGGAGTGGAGACCTTTATTCTTATTCTGTAGAGTGGATACCTTTATTCTAATTCTGTGGAGTGGAGACCTTTATTCTAATTCTGTGGAGTGGAGACCTGTATTCTAATTCTGTGGAGTGGAGACCTTTATTCTTATTCTGTAGAGTGGAGACCTTTATTCTAATTCTGTGGAGTGGAGACCTTTATTCTAATTCTGAGATTTTTGAGCAAGCAACGAAGCATTCTGCAAAGATCTCATAACAAATCACTTAAAAACAACTACAATATAAAACAGAAAATTATTTAATTCTCACACCTCTTCTCCCTTAACTTCAAAACACAATTAGGCTACATTTTCCATAAGCTGCTTGATAACAACTTCCCCCCTCGTCCACAACATAAACAGCACAAATTGTTTAATAGAAACACGATTTAAAAACGCTACTCCAGCAGCCAATATGTGAAGAGTATTACATCTACAGTACAAAAATCAAAAGAAAGCGCGGCTGTTCTTGCAAGTCCAAAGATAATTGCCCCCTAAACGAAACTGCAAGGTTGGATCCCTTGTGTAGGAAGCAACTATCGCAAGTCAACGCAGCGGCAGAGCAGAAACGTACATAGGCATGACTCAGGGATCTTTGAAACAGAAGCAATACGCACCTAGAAACACTTGTAATTATAGAGACAAGGTCAACACAGAACTAGCGACTCGGGTATGAGATTTAAAAGACGTGGCGGTCACCTTTCACCATTATATAGAAGGAAGTAGAGCGAAGGCCGTCATAATCCCTAACTTCGAACCTTTGTTCTCTATGCAATGCGGTGAAATATAACATAATGACCGAATAAAGTTTGCCTAAACAAACGGGTTGTAATTTAGAAAAAGGATAGAATTCATAGAGGACAAGCACTCTTAATTAACGCGGAAGACCGACTAACAGAAAGAGAAATATTCTTAAAAAGAATTAGGGAGTATCTGCACCACTTCACAATACAGGCAGAGATAAATATATAAAGAATAAACATACAAAATAAAAAGATTAATACATACTCAAATGAACATAAGTGAAAATTGAGGGAAGAACTTCAAATCCATGTGCCGATATGGTTTCTTTTTGCCTTTTTCCTTTCACGCTTTTGAGGAAAGCAATTTAAAAGAAAAAGTTTTTAAAGGTTTTAAAAACAATTTACCTGATGTTTTTTTGTAGGTGTTTTTTTTGGCGAAGGTGGTTTTTTTTTTCAGAAATTATCCTGAGGATAAGAAGATTGGGCAGGTAAGCTGTATAGTTTGGAGCCAAATTTATTTGCCCGAATTATCCGCCCAACAATGCTTTGCATGCTTTTTCTTTCATTGAGTCTCCTTCACCATATTAAATGAAGAAAAGAGTGTTACCTCATAATTTGGATGTCTCTTTACTGGTAGGTTTTTAGTAAAAAGAGATTTATTAAATTAAGTTAATATCTTTTATTATATTTTGTT
>OY744533.1:77871189-77878689 GCA_963556195.1 Sepiola atlantica
GATGACGACGACGACGACCATCATCATCATCATCATCATCATCATCATCATCACCATCATCATCATCAACATCATCATCATCTTTTTCTACGGACTTAAATTTGCGCCAAAATATAATTGCATATAATTATAATACAATTAAAATATTTTAGGCAACTTGAGATTCTAGCACAGGGGATTTACGGAGCAATTGCAAGAAATGCTCTGACAGAGTTCGTATGCATAGTAATCTCGTTTTTAAATAAGTCGCTAAGCATCAAAGCAGTAATAATAATCATTTTCACTATACCAACAACAATGGTATTAATAGTATTAGTAATATTAATAATCGCAATACATCCCGCAATATAAAAATAGCAACAAGGATCATAGGAGTAGAACTAATACAATATAATACTGTATAAACCTTCTAACCTACACCCGACCGACTTCGTCGCAAATAATTGCTGTACACGTTAATTCTTGTGATTAAAAACCAGCGAGCGCTATTTCTCTGAGAATGTTTGTCTCTTAAGTGAAGCAAGTCTCCATTTGATAGTAAATGAAAATTACATCAAATGGTAATGAATAGAACACAGTGACTTGAGAGAGTGGTAGGAGCAATCTCTCATCCTGGAGTTAAACAGGCTGCATTAAAAATGTTTATTTACTGATGTATTGTGTTTGGTTTCTTTTACTTCATGAACAGTTCTCAGAAATCAAGGGACCCCTTCCTGAGGCTTACACTTGATCTCTATATGAGATACATAGATATTCGAGTATTCAACTAAAGATCTCCGTTACCTCCAAAACGTTGACTTAATAAAGCAGTTAAGAACGTTAATTTTCCTCTCCCAAATTGTTAATCTAGTCTGGTGGAGTATTCAACTAAGTGATGTTACTTGAGACAACATCACTTGGAGAAGGGGCACCATTCTTCGTATGAGCCTGTGTATAGTCGTGTCAGAGTGATATTATTTGGACTTCGAATAGTATGTTATTTTAAATAGTTGGGCAGGGTTTACTTGTAAGGTGAAGTATCTTCATGTCAGGTTGTTCTGAGAAACCCTTCTACAGAGAGGCCAAAACACTTGGGTATTGTGTCTACTAGATATTTTTTTATTTTTCTTATCTTTCCGTTTTTGCTGGAGATGGGGCATCTTACCAGATGCCAGACATTCACCGGCTATTTCAGACACTTCAGCCTAGAGATCTTTTTAAGATGCTAACCGTCCCTTTAAGTGGAATTGTTTGTATTTCTCTTGCACTCGGTTCACCGGGTATACTCGCCAGATAGCTTTTGAAATTCTTTTTCATTAGTCCTGTTGCTCCTATAATTACTGGTATGATAGAGGTTTTCCTAAGATTCCAGTTTCTTTTCATGTCGTACATAAGACCTTGGTATTTCGTAATCTTGTCCCTTTCAGCTCTGTTTAATCATGCATCATTAGGGACACTGACCTCAACTAGGGTTGCTACTTTTTCTCTTTTGTCCCATATCACGATGTCAGGTTTAACAGCTCCGTTTTCTAGATATGTAGCTGTAGGGAATGCATAGTCATAGTGGATGGTGTATAAATTATTTCCAACTGTTCTTTCTGGTATATGCTCCAAGGACTTGCTGCTACACTAAATATTTATTTTTTTACATAGTCCAGTGACGATATTAGCATACTCCGTTGTGTCGCATTGTATAGTAGCCATCCTTCAGCAGAACCTTACAACTAGATGTCAGGTGGCTCACACTCTCTACTTCTGTGTGGCAGAACCTGCACTTCTTATTGTTGCTGATTGTTGTGTTATTTTGTATGTGTCAAGGTGTGTCGTTCAAAGACCCGACTACAATACAACATTGGTATTATTCGGATTATTTAGACTACTAATTTTTAAAATCTTTTTTGTTATAATCACGGCGTTTCTGTCAATGTAACTTCAGACATTCTTGAGGTGCATCTTCTCAACCGTATGGAGGTCGATGCCAAACGCAGGAACCTGTACGGATGTTTTAACTGAATAATTAAAAAATAGTAATCGTAAATTGTAATGCTACACATTTTGAAAAGATATGGTTTAAGGCTCCAAAATTCATCTGATAATTACCCACATGGACACATGGCGTACTATGTAAAGGCGTTGGTTATCAATTTTAGTAACAATCGTATGGAGGTTAAAAAGGTAACGCTTACTACAAGCGATACCTACAGATAACAAACTATCACTTCTATCCGGTAATAGAGGACGGGATGAAAACAATCTACCAGTGGATTAAATTAAGTTTTTTTCCGATATCCCCTACAAGTCCCTACGTTCTACCGAGAGTTGTCCTAATTCAGAAAGATAAACCTGGCGTTGTGAATATAACAACCCAGATGAGAATAGTAGTCCGAATACATCAACATACCCCAAAGTGTCAATCTGTATCTAAAAAATCCTGAAACATAATACAACATTTAATCTAATAATTTATGCGCCACCTGCTGCACATCCAATGTATATACGATAGTGGGTGAACTGTGCATTTTAAATGAATAAAACTTGAGCAACACAATCTGAATATACATCTCAACTTCTGGACGAAAATGAGTCACTGGCCGACCTAACGATAAACCTATGATTTCATTAGCAATAGGCCTCATATATTTCAAAAATGTGTTCAGACTATTAATATAATGCTGACCATGTGACTGCTTAAGAAGTTATGTTGTTTGTAACATTTTAACATTCCATTATGATGTTTAAAATAGTGTGAACTTGCCGTGTGCGTGCATTCAATGAGCTGGCTGTAACTGTCCGGTCGTTGTCGCTGTCCGAATTCAGGTTACTTGATTTCAATACTGGCTGTAGTGTCAATTATGTTGTCTCGGTAAGTGCAGTAACAAATGAATTTTCCTTCTAAAACAAAATCAAACCTCGGGTTAAAAACAGGTACTAATTTTCATTTTGTGAAGTTAAAATGATATATTATTTATCTACCAAACATCATGTTGTATAACGGTCGGATACGTTTGCTAGTATAGATGTCAGCACTGGTGAATGAGTGCGGGTCCAAGTCACTTTGCTTTGTGTGGAACGAAGGAAGTTTTTAAAAAGTGCATTGAGAATAATCTGTCACCAGAGGGAGATTTGACAGATAGGGTCAGATTAAGGCAGGGGAAAACGATTTGCAGATAAGGGCCCACGTATGTTACGTCACGAGAACGAAAGCGGGGAACAACGGTGTGATTTTAAAGGGGACCGACTCGGCAGTTTTAAGCAGACTGTCATTGACAAAATGTCGTAACAACATCATAACTGTTGAGAATCGAACACGACGAGGGGCACCGATCTCTTCGTCTATCAGTCTATTTATTTATATGTCTATTCATCTATCTATCTATGTATCTATATTTACTTGAGTTAATATAATAGTCATCTGTCTCTCTATCAGTCTATTCATCTATATATCTATAGTTATTTAGGTTAATATAACTGTCTCTCCCCATCATAAAGAAGTGTAAATTGTACTTGTGTTTACTTAATTATTTTCCTTCAATAAACCTCTATTTTCAGAATACGTCGTATTTTAGTTCTTCTTTCTATAACGCAATGTAGAATGTATATGCCCACGAAGATACAGACAAAACGACGAAACGACGACACCGCCCCGATGAGTAAGAAATGACGACGAATCAACACGGTTCCGCAGAGACAACAAGGGAACAAAGAAAAAGGCGCACGCAACAATTAGACATGTAATGAGACGAAGAAATACAACAGCTCGCTTGTCAGTTCAAGCTTAAATTTTTACTACCCTTGCCTAGAAGGACGGCATCATGCTGAAAGAATATATACTACAGTACCCCTAAAAAGATAAATAATGCCTGGGAAAGTTATCTTATGACAACAAAGATATTACACTTCCCCCTATCTAAAAAAGAAGGTAATGCCTTGAAAGATTGTATCATGACAACAGAACAGATACTACACCCTCTGAAATACAAAATTGGAAGTAATGTCTAGGAGTATGGTATCATTACGACGGAACTAATACTACACTACCTCCTCCTCTAACAAAAAACAGAAAGTAATCATGTGGCATGGTATCATGCCCACAGTACATATACTACACTACCCAGCCTCTGAATTAAACATTGAAAGACAGTATATTAGTCTGAAATAGTATAATAAATTGAATTGAGCATTTTCTCTTTTCGTTCTGAATATATATAGACATCAACTGTAAGTCCTGTTCGACTACCCAGTGAGTCCACTTGAGAATCATTAGCTGTTAATCTCCGAAAATAAACAAGGGCATCAATTCTCTGGAATCGTAAGTAGTTTGCTTCCATCGCATACAGCCAAATTCTGGAGATGCAATTACTTTTTTTCAAGAGTCTAACTAATTTTCTAGTTAGTCAAATTCCGAGGCAGATATTTTCTCATCGCAGGTCAACCACTTTGTTACATGCACCCATGCACAATCACCAAACATGTACCAGGACGCATGTTTACAATAGAAAGAGAAAATTTAGCGTTTAATATTCTTTCAATGCTAACAATAAAATCCAGTGTTTTAAGTTTGATAAACAATAAGAAACTAATGATTGTTTTCCTTCTTTATTTTTAAATTTCTTTCTCTTTTTATTTAAGGGCATAATATGTACTATTCGTCTGCCTGGGAAGTAATTTACTTAATTTCCTTTAAGATACCGATTACTGTACATCTTTATAAAATTAGAGTTTTAACAGACCATATGTGTCTGATTTATTTAACACACATGTTTATGCAAAAAGCGAACTATAGGAAAAATATGAGTGTTGCTTTTTTAAATAAAACAGTAGATAGATTTGCTAGAATTGTATTTATCTATAAATTTTATATGATAAAAAGATATTTCACATATTGACTATATTCATATTTTAGAATTATATACGTTTTTATCATTAATATACTTCTATCTTATACCCACGATGAAAATAATATAGTATCATCAATAGAACTACACACTCTGTTCATTTTTAAATTACAACTAGAAATAAACATTTCACCAAGAAATATTATTTTCAATTTGAGATTCTTCAGAGGTCACGAAATATAGAACGCTATTTGTTTATTCTACTGGTAAACAGGATAATAGATAATAAAACGATATCGATTGTTTTATTGATAAATGTAACATATTGAAGGTTTTGAAGAGAATTAAAGGATAAGCCGAAGAATATGTGGTCCGCGTTTCTCCGCCGTCTTTTTACAATTATTTTCTTTCTCTACCGTTTCGTTCAATTGCTTTTGACACTTGAAGATGGTTCGACGAAGAATCGAAAACGTTCTTGAAACTTGTGAAACCTATGGAACATTTATTAATATATTTGCTTTTAATACAAAACAAAAAAAGACCATCAGAAAAATTGAAAAAATACCAAAATAGTATAATTAAACAAACGAATTCTGTTATTTTAAGCAATGTTTGCATAAATGAAAAAATGCTGACTAAATATACACAATTCGAATATATATATATATATATATATATATATATATATATATATATATATATATACATATATACACATACATATATATATATATATATATATATATATATATAAACATATATATATGGATATATATATATATATATATATATATATATATATCGATATATATATATATATATATATATATATAAGCTGCTTTTACGCGGCGTAATGTCTATTTCTAAAGATATGCATACATAACTGTACACATACAAAGAAAATGATTGGAAAAATATAGATAATATTGATAATATAGAAGAATGATGGAATTCTAACGAAATAGACGAATGGAAAAATACTTAGATAATTTGATAGATTTTACCAAATTGATATGCATAAGCAATTTATTTGCAAAAACAAACTGCTCATCCAAAATCCTCGTTTTCAGGTCAATCATCGTTGAAACTTGAATCGTATTTAAATCCAGTTCTTAAGTTTAATTTCTTATTTCAAAGAAGACTGAGCTGCTTGATTCCGTGAGTTTTTATTTCAAACAAGATTTCGACATTTGTTTACAAACATATCTAAACCGATATAAATTAATGGAGACGAAAGTAACAATCATTCTCTCGGATGTTTCCTTTGTGAAGTAACATCTCTCCATCCCTTTCATATATATATATATATATATATATATATATATATATATATATATATATATATATATATATATATATATATATATATAAAGGGTGGGCAAAAATAAGGGTCCTATTTTTTAAAATTCATAACTTATTTATTTATTGATTTTTTTTAAATTTTTTTTTTAGAATAAGTAAAGGACTCCTTCCGAAGCAAGCATGAGCCGTATTAGCCCTAAGGAACGTACCCTCATTTAGAAAACATTATTTTTGCTTAAAAAACTCAAAACAGTGTAAAAAACAATACTTTAGTTTCTGTAAGTTTTAAGAAGTGTTTTTCGGCTAAAATTTGTTTTGTTTATTTCAAAAAATCTCGGAAGGGTCAGTCTACACACACATAAAGTTTGGTGAGTTTAACTTTTATTTTGTGGAAGTTATTCAAATTCAAGTTATTCAAATTTAAAGATAGGACCCTTATTTTGGCCCACCCTATATATATATATATATATATATATATATATATATATATATATATAAATATATGTATATATATATATATATAAATATAAATATATATATATATATATATATAAAATTTTTGTTTTTTTATAAGGAAAGTATATTTTTAATTTTATATTCCTTACAGTATCTGATAATTTCCCAATACAAGCTCAATGAAGATTTATTACAAAATTCAGAGCATATATATATTATTATATTAATTTAATTCCAAAGTCCATGTAAAACGCAATGCAAAGATATAATTTACATCAGTTTTTTCACTTATTTATTTCCGCACTTCAGTGGATAATCATCATTTACATTCTCGTCTTACAGACAGAACCGTCAGGTTTTCATATAAATCTATTCGTGGACTTATACGTGTTTCTTAGCAGATGGAGCAAAAATTACACAAAGAAAGTCCATCCGTCAATCATCAGGGAATAATAGAAATATATGGTGGAGTTGTATACACAACTCATACAGACCAATAGCAGAGAAGAAACAGAGAAGAAAAAACGATGAGAGGATTTCAAAATATTTTAGGAGACTCAAAAGGCGAGATCTAATAAAATTCTGATAATTCAGGAGGGTATTGAATAGACTCACGTGACAAAAGGCAGTAAAACTAATGATGCCTCCTTCCCCCCAAAAATAACTTCAAGTATCCAGCAGCAGATCGACGACGGTGATCTCAGTTAAAAATAACAGGGTCGGGTCCCCCAGAATATCAATCAAAGTTTTAAATAGACAATAATCCACAGTAAAGCTCAAAAGGCTAATTCGGAAAAAGTCATATTAAAAGCTAATAACTATTACTTAATAATCTGAATGGTGAGAAAACCTAAGTAAATATATATTTTTATTTATTTAAAACAAACAAATACGAAACAACGGTCAATCATTAGAGCCGGTCCTTCTT
>OY744533.1:77883689-77893689 GCA_963556195.1 Sepiola atlantica
TATTTAAACTTATACAGGTGAAGTATCAAACATTATGGGAAGTAGTCTAATAATCATCCGGTTACTGTTCATATATACAGTTCATATATACCTAAATGCTTATTGGAAATAATATTCCCTTACTAATGCGATGCCCCAGATAGGGAGCAACATATATATATTTATTACTTATAATTATCCACGGACACGTATTTCGTCGTGATAAGACTCATAATCGTAGCTGAACCTAATTACTGATCGCGTCTGAATTAAAAGTGATAAAAATTTGTACATGGGTAAAAAATGTTTGACAAGCCGACTTTAAGTTGACGATTAATGGTTGCTATTGTTAAAATGGAAGTTTTCTGAAAGTCGTAAAATCGTTATTTGAGGCTTATATTCCACTACAACCGATATAGGTGTTAGGCTTCCTCTGAATTCATTATTGAGATTCATAAGACCCGATTTAAATTTACTAAACCACCGCTGAATATGTCCTACCGCGGCAGTGTTATCTCCGAATATATATTAATGATTAAGTCGAACTATATCTCTACTTGAATCCATATTGGAAAATAGTTCTTAATTTCTGATTCTAACAATTGCTATTTGGAGTTTAGGGTTCATCCATTATGTTTAATTATTAAAGGTTATTTTCATATCTATAAATAGATACAGTTTTTATTAAATAAATACAAGTTTAATTAAATATATGTTTCATTAGCAAACATGCAATACGACATTTTAAGTGTTATAACTATGAAATGCCAACCAATACAAACAGATGACTGTTTTGTGTTACAACTGGTCTCTTATTGGTCCCCCGGTTCATAAAATCGGGGTACCTATGTTTTGAGGCATTTCCGTCCGTCCGTCTGTCCGTCCGTCCGTCCGGATTTTTCTCCGCAACCATCCATTGAATTTCTCTGAAATTTTGCATGAAGTTGTAACTTTGGTCAGGTTAGAAAGTGACATTCTCCGATTTTTGAAAAAAAATCTGGTTGGCGCCCCCAGGGGGTCAAAAGCCCCCAAAATAGAAAAAAATAACCCTTTTCTCCCATAACGTTTAATCCATCTATTCAATTTCTCTGAAACTTTGCCAAAATGTAGAGGCAATTGTTCTGGATATAAAAAGAGCATCCTTGACCTCAGAGAAATTCTGGTTCGCGCCCCCAGGGGGTCAAAGGGGGGTCAAAAATGCCCAAAATTGCCCAAATTTATTGCATTTTACACTCACCACATCGATTCACATACAGAGAGGGACCACGCACGCGCGGCTTGTTATTATCTGTGTTAATTCAATTTTGATTACAAACGAAATGGGCAGAGCACTTCGTCCCGAAAGATTCGACACGGTGAGTGCAGCCCTCAAGTAGAAAAACATACAAGCATTGGACACTTACATTCATAAATTATTCTTGTACGGTTACCGGCACCGAAGTAACTGGAAACCACCAAACAGACTTCTGGACATTAATAGATAGCATATGAACAGAAGTATTTAAAATGATACGTGACACAAACGACTGCACCGTAGCTATAAGAATTGTGGATGCGGCATACATTAAGTCCGTAAATATTGTCTATAATCGACAAGAACTTATAACAATGAAACAGCAAACAACGCAAAAAGTAGACTTATTCGTGTTACAGTTGGAAAACCTTTACTTTTTTAACATAGTTCACCCCAAGCAAGGCAGGTCGCCACTGTAGACTTAAGGGGCTACTGAGAAAAAGAAATGGGGAGAAGGTAGGGGGGGTCAACCTAAATTGGGATCTGCACAGCGAGATGTCTGTTTACATTAGTTTTAAATTTCTGCATGTCAGTACCGTCGGGGAAACAGGGGACACTGAGGGAATTCCAGAGGCCAGCAGTACGAGGAAAGAAGCTATAAAAGTAGAAGGCTCTTCGACATCTGGGGACCTCCACAGTGAATGAATGAGATTTAGTTGATTGTCGAGTTAGTCTAGTGAATTTACGTCGAGGGTGCACCAGAGTAGCCAATTCATCGGAGCATAATCCATTGAAGTATTTGTAAAACAAGCACAAGGATGCTACATTGTGGCGATGGGACAGAGTCTGGAGCTTGTTTGACAGTGAGGGACCTATTAGGTTGGCGATTCTTTTTTGACATTGTCAAGGAGGGAGGGAGGGACTAGTAGATGATGCACCAGCCCAGATGTGACAACAATACTGCCTGCATGGGCGGATGGTGGCTTACTAACGGTATACTGATCTCTTTACGGTGGCTAAGTGATTAACGGCGCGGAATGGGTATCTGGGTCTACCTGGTTCGAATCCATTATGTTTCACATAAAAACTTTCAGCAAAACCCACACCTTACCGTGTCTAACCTTCTGGAGAGGAGATAAATAAAATACTGACCTCTTAATATTCTCCGTGATAATTCAACGTGTAATAACATAATACGTTGCACAACCAGAAAATCAAACATATATTTTTTATGCAATCAGTATCTGTTTACTCAGATTATGTGACGTGGCCACCTATTTCATGACGTCACCATATATGTAATTCTGTGTTGATGACCAAAACATAGATGTGAAGAACGTAGGTACCGCGTGAAATAATTCGCCATGTCATTTATTTGATTCGCTTTTTTTGTTTCATTTTACTGCGGTCGAAGTACTTCGAAATCAAGGAACCCCTTTCTGGGGCTAACACTTAATCTCTATATGAGATACATAGTTATTCGAATATTCTATGAAAGTTTAATTTTATTTCTGAAACGTTGAGTTAGTAAATAAATTCGAAAAATTAGTTTTCCTCTCCCCAATTGACTAGTTAACTATGTTGTAGTATATCTTTCTTGTGATCTCTTGGTCTTACCGGATTCCAGAACAAGAATTCATCTAGTCTGGTGGATTATCCAGCTAAGTGTTGTTACTTGAGGTAACATCACTAGGAGAAGGTGCACTATTTCTCGTATGAGCAAGTGTATAGCCGTGTTTAAGAATCTTATTTGTGCTGCGAATACTATGTTATTTTTCATTTTGGGTCAGGGTTTACTTGTAGATTAAAGTATCCTCATGTCAGGTTTTCATAACAAACCCTTGTACAGAGAAACCGAATACACTTGAGGATAGTGTCTAGTAAGTAATTCAAACTCTCCAGTAGGTAATTCAAACTCTAGAATGAATTAAAATATGGTTTATAAAATGATCTTGAAATACCGTTTGTATGAGGGTTAATGTTTAATCGTTGGTTAAACTAATCGTAAGCAGAGTCGTGTCGGATTTCGAAATATGAAAGAATAGACAACGATGATAGGCGTCTTTAGAATATATTTTTTGTTCCAAGTCACGAACACATGATTTGGGAGAGGAAAGCGAGACGGAATTTGTTTTATTGTCATCATTTTTTTTTTTTTTAGCTTTCATTTTGCTTTCTGCTTCTGTAAATAAAATGTTTTCGCATAATTGTTCACTCTTATATATTGTTTTGTTGTTGTTCCACTCTTCTGGTTTTTAGATTTACGTTTCTTTTCTTTCTTCGTCAGCATCTATAAGGATTATATAGTGTATGCGTATTCACTATACAACAGCACTCTCCGGAAACGTGGACCACGTACCGTCGAAACATCAACCAAGGCACTGCAGAAATTCTACCAAACATATCTTTGAAAGATCTTAAACGTTAACTAGTAATATCAAACACCATACAATATTTTTCTACAGTACCCTAGTGTGTCTAGCGTAAAAATCTACGTCATATAGAAGCTACATCCGCTAGTGATTGGGCCTAGCTAAAACAACTGTTACATGGGAAAATTAAATTGTTAAAACACTTTTTTAAGAATGGCGTTAATAAGGAAGGTGATAACTAGAAGATGTTCATGTGTTAGGTGAAAGCATTTCTATGAATGTTGTGAAAGATTTGAGGAAGGGCGACGAGAGCATTCCATCTTGAAACATGAAATTCCCATATATTTTCCGGTTTGACCATGTGCACAGTGCTTTTAATAGAGCCTGTCACGTAGGATACGATGGTCATAATCAAATACGCAAGAGACAAGCGGGAATGAACATATGTATGTACAGAAGGAAGTATTATCTCTTGTGTTTCATATTTGCAGCGTATTTGCAAATGTAAATCTGGTTTGTTGAGCCATTTTCATCTCCACGATCAAAAACTGCAACCTTGTGTACATAGTCCTAACCTAAAAGAGCAATGTAGGCTAAACCTCATGTAAAACTTAAAATATATCCTATTTTGATGAAATGTATATCATATTAATAAAATCTTCCGGGGAAGACAATGGAAGTTGCCATCAATATCTACGTTACCCTCTATGCCAGTTATCTAAGTGCAGTAGTGTTGGCATGTTATCTTTCTGTAAAAAGTAGCAACCAACATACATACATATATATATATATATATATATATATATATATATATATATGTATATATATATATATATATATATATATATATGTATATATATATATATATATATATATATATATATATATATATATACATTTATATATATATATATATGTATAACTCAATGTTTGTGTGTGTATGTGTGATTTTGGGTGTTCCCTATACAAAGAAAAGTGAGAGAATCTAAAAAAGTATTCTGATGTAAGATTTACCGGGGAAGACGATATAAGTGTTACCGACTATCTAATAGCATGTCTATGAAGGCTGTAACACATAACCTATTTAAAGATTAAAAAATATCAAATTATATGTATGAAATTATCTGGGGAAGACAATGGAAGGGGTTCCGGATCTCTCAATATTCTCATAAACTCAGCTATGGATGCCAGAATTCCTTTAAAATGTTAAATATATACTATTTTGATAAAATTAAAATTATATGTATGAAATTATGTAAGGAGGATAATGGAAGTGGTACCGAATCTCTATGTTTCCTTCTAAGTGCCGAATATCTACGTGCCCCCAACTCAAAGTGTGACATTAGGAAAGAACCCTCTTAAAACTTCAAGTAATATGGTACTATGGTGAGTACATCATAATTTTATCCCGAGCAATGTCGGGTCTTCCTGCTGGTATACCTATATATATATATATATATATATATATATATATATAGAGAGAGAGAGAGAGAGAGAGGGGGGGGGGATTTGAAGACGCGGTAATTTGAATTTCCGGTTTTCAGAGATGATGCCATTTTCAAAATAACGAAGCTATCACTACATAAACAGTCGACCACACCTAAAAGTAATGTTTTAGATAATATCATACTGGCATAATTTCGTTTTGATTTCAATTTAAATAAGGTGTTGAAGTCTAGATTTAATATATTCGTCTTTAATTTATTGTTTAAGTTCCTCATTTAAACAAATTCGATTCATCGCGTTTTGCATTCAAAATCTACAGTTGTAGGATATTTTTTATTTTTCCAACTTATTCCCTAATTATGCTGAGCAACTATAAATCCGCGTTCATCGGAAAACCTTGCTAATATCTTAGCTTCCATCTGTTGAACTTCGTCAACAAATGGTTCATAATAGGTGGTACGACTGATATAATTATGCAAACACATATGAACATAGTTTCTCTCATATGGCGTCCTGTTAAGTTGAAATAAATTCCAGATGGAAATCTGAGTTAGAGCCCAATGTAATAAACAGAGCAAGAATAACATAAAGTAAAGTAACACGGAATCACATAATCAACGGTTCAATAATTTATTTCGACCCTACGGCATCCAAGCGAGGCAGTTACATATTTGAAAATGAAAAATGAAACTCACACTCACTATTCAATACACACATAGAGAGAGAGAGCGACAACGTATTTAATACATATATGGATAGAGAGGGGAAAAGATCTATTTAAGACGTATATTGAGGGGGAAAGAGAGTGACAACATATTTAATATATATATATATATATATATATATATATATATAGAGAGAGAGAGAGAGAGAGAGAGAGAGAGAGAGAGAGCGGGAGATTGCACGATTTACAACGGAAGGCAATACAGTGAGGGAGAAAGAGCGCAATACATATATATATATATATATATATATATATAGAGAGAGAGAGAGAGAGAGAGAGAGAGAGAGAAAGAGAGAGCGAGAGAGGGGGGATTGTATGATTTATAACATAAGGTATATAGGGAGGGGAAATGAGGTTGAGGTTTCCTAACCAGGTCAGTTTGTCTACCCCCCCCCCTCTAACCGCTTTACCCCAAGTTCGTTTAATTCGTCTCTGAAAGCAGCGAGGGAAAACTACTTACCAAAGATAACGGCCTTACGAAAGACCATTAGAGAGTTGTGACTGTCAAGATGGATACATAAGAAAGGTCTTATAATATGTCTCTCCAGCTCTCGACCCACAAAAAAAGACGATGGCACTAATATCGGTAGTTTTATTGTGGTGTGTCCCAAGGGCTGGAAATACCGCAGAGGAAAGTCATTATTCCGACCTCGGCTGGAAAGGCACGAATAGTACTATAATCCTGAGGATCAACGCAGAAATTCCAGTGAAAACCAACGACCGTTATCAACGAAAACTGGAAAGATAAACAATTGGTGCGAGACCACAAATTAAGTTGCAATATTTATTGGTAAAAAAAGAAGAGCATTGAAAACTTGGGACGACTCAAGCGAACACCACCGGTTTTATCTCTTGTAATGATTTGTGCGACAACTTTTAGTTACTAAGAACAAAACGGAGAGCAACGAAACATAAAAAAAAAATTTCGATGACATTTAAGTGAAACTATAAGATTATAGAAGAGTAGAAAGTGGAACTTGGTTTACTTTCGGCAGCTTCTTAACTCTCGCCTCCCTGATTTTATCCTTTAGTTCTCACATTTCATAAGCAGTGTTTCTGGCAAAGGGGGAATAATTGCTGTTTCTGGGTTATAATCCATCTATCTAACACTGATCGTTGGTTAGTTTTTGACCTTCAAGTAGTATTGTTTTAGCTCATTGCATTAGTGGATCCATTCGTTGTCTCGAGCGATTTTCATAAAAGCAGGTACATCGGCAATTGATTAGACTTATAAAAGAAATATCACACGTAAACATATATGCACGGTTATGAAAATCGCATTTGAATGGAGAAACGAAATCGCTATTTGCAGCCGCACAAAACTAAACGATAAGAACAAACTACATAAAAACAATATAGATGAGACACAGGTAAATACCAAATGTAGACTCTGTGGACAAAGAGACGAAACGATAAACCATAGCATAAATGATTGCATAAAACTAGGTAAATAGAAATATCAAGGAAGAGAAGACAAAGTCAGGAAAGTAGTCGACTGGAAACTATACAAATGGCTGACCTTTGAACATACAAACCACTGTTACAGGTACAAACTAGAGCTAATAAGGAAACAAGAAGCAATAAAATCCTACAAAAATACAATAGAACAAACTCATCAAAGCAAGAACATATGACGTGATGATAATAAAAATCAATAAAAAATATTTCGGAGTTTCGCTGTCCTAGCAGTTCGTACGGTAAAGATTATGAATGTAGAAAACAAAGCAAATACATGGAGCTTGCCAGAGAGATAGACGAAATAAGAAACTTCAAGAAAATTACTGCAATAGCACTAATTGAAAGAGCACTACGAATAGTTCCGAAAACCCTATAATAGTTACTAGAAGTAATTGCAATCGAGGAGAGGAGTGACGCCCTACAAAGCACAACACTAATAAGAACAGGCAAAAATTAGCAGAGACAGCACGCAAGAAAGTTGTAAATAAATATTTATTTCGAATGAGAGAGTCAGTTATTTTATGCAGTATTTGTTTTCGGTCCAGCAAAAAATCCCGCAGAGGAGGAAAGAAGAGGATTGGCACGCGTAATTTTAAACATGTGGAAATAAATAAAGATATAAACTTCCTTTGATATTCGAATATTATATATGTCCAAAAAGATATGTCCAAAGTTTTATCAATTTTCTTTACCCATGGCTAATAAACTGAGAACAAATAGAAAACATTTTTAGCCAAAATTAATCTATCTCTCCTTCTCTCTCTCACTCTCCCTTTCTCTTACTCGCTCTCTCTTCATATATATATATATATATATATATATATATATATATACATATATATTAACTGAAAACAAAGGGTAAGAATAAGAGGAAAAAATGAGAAAAAGCCTTCAATACGAATAACAGCGGTTGCTGATAAATAATTATTAATTATTATGTTAGCGTTGAAATATATTTTATGCATCTAATAGAAGCACTTTCAACAAAAGAAAAAACAGATATGATGAACATGATACAACATGAACCGTTATATATAATTAAAAAAACAGTGTTAAATAAGGTTTCTCTTTGAAGTGAAAAAGAATTATGTATACATTAAATTAATGTTGGAACAAATGGAAAACATATTTAGCCAGAATTAACCTCTCTCTACTTATATATATATATATATATATATATATATATATATATATATATATATATATATATATATATATATATATATAGGCCACGAACGTACTATAAATATATATATATATATATATATATATATATATATGGTGTGAAAGAGAAAGAGCTTTATATATTCTACTCATAGTCAGCCTTGACCGTTAGAGGCCTATATATATATATATATATATATATATATATATATATATATATATATATATATATATAATATATATATATATATATATATATATATATATTTATATTTAGTCAAACACTCTCGACTAGTCTTCTATCTGTGCCCGCTTCTAGGTATATATAGATATTGATTTCCATTAATTACGTGACAGTTTCCTTTGGCCGAGTGAATATGGCGACTGCTTGCAGATTCTAGGCTTACTCTGTGAACCTACCGTCTGAAATTGTTACTTTCCTGCACTGATGAGAGCAATAAGCTTGAAACGCTAGCGTCTGTAGGTATAAATAATATTTATTTATGAATATTATATATATATATATATATATATATATATATATATATATATATATATATATATCGTGAATTTGGTGCTCTAAAGAATAAGAAAAAGGGAAAACGAAAGACGACACTGATGAAAACAGCTAAAATATAAAGAAAAATACGTAAGTCCGAAAGCCAACCCACATAATCAGTTGCAGCGAGCAACCACAGTATGTTGAAATATACTAGCTGCATAATGACAACTAGAAATATATAAATAACATCAGCAGTAAGACCCGACGTTGCACGGTAGTGATTGAGGATCACTACTATGTACACTGTCCCCTTCCTCCAGTTTCGTCCTCTAATATGGTCGGAAAAGGCGGACATGTTGGAAAACTTTCTGAATTAGTGTCAAATAAATATGGTTTAAATTTCATTAACATCGGATATACTTATTTGAAGTGTTAAGGGGAGTATGGGTCACTTAGACGTGGAGGACCCCTAGACATTCGGCACATAGATGGTTACGTAGAGATTCGGGACCACTTCGATTGTCTTCTCCTGAACATTTTATACATATGATATCAATTTCATCAAAATAAGATATGTTTGAAGTTTTAAAGTAGGTTCAGCCCCCACCGCTTCCTTAGGTTAGGAAGGCACTAAGAGATTCAGAACTACTTCTATTCTCTTCCCCGGAGAATTTTATACATATGATGTAAATTTCATAAAATTATGATATATTTGAAGTTTTCGGGGGTTGTATTCTCCTAGCCTAGTTTAGGGTTGCTTTAGAGATTAGATAAGAGTTTTATTGTCTTCCCTGCTTAATTTTACATAAAAATACACTTTGGGATGTTATGTAGATTATATAGCCTTTCTTTCTATAGGAACGCAGAAACATCACACACACATACACACATACATTGAGTTTTATATATAGATTACACGAACTCAAAGAGACTGAAACAATCAGTGTAGATATGCAAAAAACATCCCATAATATAAAAGTTCCTTTCCACCCTAAAAAGAGGTTGGTAACACTGGCATCGGTTAGTGCAACAACAATGGTTATGAAGGGTCTGGGAGGATGGAAGGACCGACGATGGAGCACACTATATAGAACATATTGGAAGGGCACGAAGAATACTGG
>OY744533.1:77898689-77903689 GCA_963556195.1 Sepiola atlantica
ATCTCTCTCGGTCTCTCTCCACTCGATCTCTCTCTCTCTTTCTCTTTCTATCACTCTTTCTCTCTCTCTCTTTCTCTCTCTCTCTCGATATCTCTTTCTCTTTCTCTCTCTCTCTTGATCTCTCTCGATCTAGTTCTCTCTCTCTCACACACATTCTCTCTCTCCTTCTCTCTCGATCTCTATATCGCCAATGACAATTTAGCGTTTTACGGTATTTGACAGACTCCTTAATCATCTTACGTTTTCTCCGTTCGCGGTGTCTCTTTTTCTCTATAACAACAGTTTCTATCGAAACCGAAACCTGGAGGTGCCAAGTTCGAATCCAGTTCGTTCCACAGAAACACTTTCATCAAACCCACAGATGACTAACCTCCTGTAGAGGAGATAAATAACATAACTATCCACATTTAGACAGAGATGATAATTTCATCTAAAAATGTGTCCGACGTTAGAGGTTACCCAATATTATCCGATAAGAATCACATAATAATCACACGTTAAGTATAGGTGGAAGAAAGTTGGACAGTGTCCAAGTGAGGAAAGTAAAGTAGAAAGTTATTTTGGCTGCCGAAAGTCTTTCAGAAGTTATCTTGAGGCGAAGATAGTCTGTACTTGAGCATCAGTATACAGGGACACGAGAGGGAATAGGGGGGGGTTCTCGTTGCTTTCAGGTGTCTCTCTGCTGACCGACTGTGATTCTCAAAAGATCTGAAGTAGTTCTTCATGGAACAGATGGAATCAATGTACCGTACAAGCTGGTTGGTCAGTATGTAACCAGATTAATTAGTAAGGATTTTTACGAGACAGAGAAAATAAGATATTATTTATTACTTCTGAGACTTTTCAAAAAGTCGATGTTATTTTATTAAGAGTAAGTATCATCTAAATTCTATGTTCGATCATGATCGATCGAATTTTGCATACTCATCGATTTAGGCTACAGCCCCTAGTGTAAAAAAAAGCAAAAATCTTATTAGATTTAGTGATAGTGTTTACGTTGATTTGTAAATAAATGAACATGCATACACGCAACACCAATCATTAATTAATCGTATTCGAACATCTAAGAATCATCTACGTGCACCGATAATCAATAACAATGTTATTTCAATACAGGAATAAACAGCAACTGTCAATATGGGAAAATATCACTGTAAATGTAAATGTAAAAATGTAAAAAGGGGATCTTTATATTTCAATACAGGAATAAACAGCAATTGTCAATATGGGAAAATATCACTGTAAATGTAACTGTAAAAATGTAAAAAGGGGATCTTTATATTTCAATACAGGAATAAACAGCAACTGTCAATATGGGAAAATATCACTGTAAATGTAAATGTAAAAATGTAAAAAGGGGATCTTTATATTTCAATACAGGAATAAACAGCAACTGTCAATATGGGAAAATATCACTGTAAATGTAAATGTAAAAATGTAAAAAGGGGATCTTTATATTTCAATACAGGAATAAACAGCAATTGTCAATATGGGAAAATATCACTGTAAATGTAAATGTAAAAATGTAAAAAGGGGATCTTTATATTTCAATACAGGAATAAACAGCAACTGTCAATATGGGAAAATATCACTGTAAATGTAAATGTAAAAATGTAAAAAGGGGATCTTTATATTTCAATACAGGAATAAACAGCAATTGTCAATATGGGAAAATATCACTGTAAATGTAAATGTAAAAATGTAAAAAGGGGATCTTTATATTTCAATACAGGAATAAACAGCAACTGTCAATATGGGAAAATATCACTGTAAATGTAAATGTAAAAATGTAAAAAGGGGATCTTTATATTTCAATACAGGAATAAACAGCAACTGTCAATATGGGAAAATATCACTGTAAATGTAAATGTAAAAATGTAAAAAGGGGATCTTTATATTTCAATACAGGAATAAACAGCAACTGTCAATATGGGAAAATATCACTGTAAATGTAAATGTAAAAATGTAAAAAGGGGATCTTTATATTTCAATACAGGAATAAACAGCAACTGTCAATATGGGAAAATATCACTGTAAATGTAAATGTAAAAATGTACAAAGGGGATCTTTATATTTCTTCTACTGTTATTTACAGTCGAAGAAATATAAAGATCCCCTTTGAAGACAACAGTCAAAAAATGTATTTTTGTTCTAAGCATATATGTTGGTGTTTAATGACCTTTCAAGCATTATAAGTTCATCTCAAGGTCAAACTCTTTTACTTGATGCAGACAGTGTTCAGACAATGTTCGTTCTTCGTGAACGTTTTTTAGAGGTGAGATTTTACTATTCGTTTTTCTATTATTTTAAAATTATCGTATGCTTGTTTTTTTTTGTTTGTTTGATATATAATTTGGGTCATTCGTTTGAAGAAAACTTTTGTTTACTTGGTGACAAAACAATGTACGTTTCTATGCAAGGGAAGTGACGGGAATGCGAACGGACAACGAAAGTCAACGAAGAACGACTATGTGGCCGATTTTAATGAATATAGACAAGTCCCTATTTACTTGCTTCAACACGAGGGCAAAGTTTGTTTTCTCTCTTCATCAACACTTAGGTGTTCCATCGGATGATAGCTAGACAGATGCGCTGAAAGTGGGGCTTGAAAAGCCAGCGCCCGAGAAGGTGAGCACTCTGGCCATTAAAAATTGCCTGGGAAGCCCCGTCGGCATTCCCCGGTAGGGGCGCCTCAGGCAGTAAGCAATAAACTTACTCCTCCCCAAAGAGGGGAGGCAAAGCCTGGGAGGGTGCACGTCCTAGAACTGCACAGGACAACCCCACAAACCGGCGGAATCAAGCCCGAAGACCAAGACGACACCAGTCTATGGGGTGCAGTATCCATCGGAACAGATACTACACTTTGATCTTGGCCAAAATGCCGAGGGTGGGATGAACGTGTAAGCGAGTATTTTATTTACTCTGCTACAGGAGTTAGGCACAAGGCCAGTTTTATCTTACTCCCACAAGTAAGATGTGACCCAAACTCGGGTCGGGAAAGTGGGGTTTGAAAAGCCAGCGTCCGAGAAGGTGAGCACTCTGGCCATAAAAAATTGCCTGGGCAGCCCCGTCGGCATTCCCCGGTAGGGGCGCCTGAGGCAGTAAGCAATAAACTTACTTTTCCCCAAAGAGGGGAGGCGAAGCCTGTGAGAGTGGACCTCCTAGAACTGCACAGGACAGACCCATAGACCGGCGGAATCAAGTCCCGAAGGCCAAGACACTACCGGTCTATAGGGTGCAGTATCCATCGGAACAGATACTACACTTTGATCTTGGCCAAAACGCCGAGGGCGGGATGAACGTGTAAGCGAGTATGCATTCAAATGACCAGCAGTAGACGTGATGTCTCTCTGAAATTGTTCCTACAAGTTGTTATCTTCCACGCAATGCCTTGTATAACTCGTGAAGTATCGAGATCGAAGACTCCTGACCTATCGACCGAAAAATGATACGATCTGTTAGTGAGCTGCATTTATCGTTTATTCTTGTGATTTCGACGAATTGATCTGCGGTGTCGAGATTGACAGCAGATTCCGCAATTCTTGACGAGTTGAAACGGTCAAAGCACGTAGATATTGTGCTGTATTTTACGACAAACCTGAGATTTAACGGCGTCGTCATCTATTCACCAAGCTCATCTGCCCCGTTTTGCCTACTTGCTTTTATAAGGTGTCTCTACGCGACATAAATCTGCAAGGACAGTTAACGAATAATACACCAATGACGATTCTATGCATAGAACACTTCTTTGCTTCTTTAGAATTGGAGATATTTGAAACACATATTAGGAAGATCTGACGTTATTTATGGAAATGACAGGCCAATGTATCTTACACTAACATATCGAAAATCTATACGAAACTAAACAAGTACGGATAATTTTAGACTTAAATGCTTTATTTTTATACTGGTTTGAAAAAAAGTACTTCTTCAGATTAGGAGTCCACCTTACTTTGAACCCAACCCTAACTCTAACCTAACCCTAACCCTAACCCTAACCCTAACCATACTTTGAACCCAACCTTAACTATAACCTAACTCTAACCCTACTGTAACCCTAACCCTAAAGAATGGGGTCAAAGTAAGCTCGGGTCCTAATCTGAAAAAGGACCAAATAAATTTTTTCATCGAAGATACTGATTACCGGGTGTGCTGATGTGCCATGATACTAATACCTACTCACACTTGCCTACAGGCTCGTTGTAGATGTGAAACAATTTGCAGTTTGACACATTTTCGGTTAATATTATATTATATTAAATAGGCATTTTGTTGAAATGTGTCATATTTTAATCAAAAAGTATTTTAGGGTTAAGATGCGCGTATTCAATCCGCACGTTTAACGAGAAGAATTTCATTCCAAACTTAAGCGAGCGACACCAACGAATATACAATTTCAAGCTTAAGTGTAACAGAAATATGAATTCTCTATTTCAAACTGAAGCGTACCACACAAAGGAATATGCTATTTCAAATGTAAACGTTTCAGAAAAACAACTTAAGCGAGACAGTCCAACGAACATGCTATTCCAAACTTAAGTGTGACAGACAGACAGACAGACAGACAGACAGACAAACAAACAAAGCCATATAGATGCTTGGTGACGTTTTGAGATGAATATTATTTAGAGTGACCCCGAAAATGGCACCCATGGAATTGTTAATAATATTTACAATTCTTTTGTCAATTTATAGAGATATTTAAGAGAATGTATTTTTTTCTTTAAAAGCAGACACGGGAGTTTAATTTTCATTTTCATAGAAGAACGCGAACAAGTAAAGCTGCTGCAATAATATTATTAGACCACACTCTCTTTTAGGAGTGATGGAGAAACGTACCAGTGTATAGGTTATAGGTTTCCGTAGATAAAACGTCAGATTTTCTTAAATAAAGTCAGTGGAGGATTCGTTCACAAAATATATTTAATGTTTATTTGTAATATATAAGCCTTAATTAATGTATATTAATACATCAGTCAATAATTCGCAAGCCTAACTAA
>OY744533.1:77908689-77918689 GCA_963556195.1 Sepiola atlantica
CTGAGCAGCTATAACTAAAACAAACAAAGCGACGATTGACAACAAGTAGATCCGCATGAGTTTATAAACTAGCTGGAAGACCCGTACTAGGACGGGTTTATAATCGTTAGAAGATCTATAACTGACTCATATGCATATTCCAGGAAGCTTCGCCACATCCTTAGGAACAACATTCCACTTAACCCGGTATGGGGCCGGTCTTTCAGCTGTCATGGGGGGCATAACAGTATCAACCTTTATCTGGTGTGTCCATCTCTTCGATTGATTCTCTCTTGACCTTTCTTAAATTCAATCTTTTTTAGATGATTTCTTTACTTGGCTAGAGTCTTCTTGCAGGTAAACATGTCAAAGCCACCTATGTGTTTTTCTTCTAACAATGTTGTCGATGGATCTTGTAATTTCTTAGCGGAAACATGGATAAAACCACGTGTTTACACCTCTGTTTCGAATAGACAAGTATTGTTTCCTCTCACTATATTGGGATTGATAAAAACAAAAACAAAAGATGAAAAGGAAAAGAAAAAGATATACAGATTTAATAAATGTAGAGTTTAGTAAAAAGCCAAAATGAAAATTGGAATAAATGTCTACTGGAGACAATACTAAACGATATCGCAACAAAAATAGTTAGACACCCTCAAGATATTTAATTGATGGAGAGTAGAAAGTTGACCTTGATTTACAAAAGTAACCCCAAAGCAGCCTCGTAACTTTAGCTTCCCCTCTATTTTGTCATTTAGTTCTAACATTCCATGAGTGGGGTTTCTGACAAAGGGGGGAAATTGCTGTTTTCTGGATGGACTTTTGTTTTGAATGGATGGTGTGTGTACAATTTAAATCCCTCGTATCATTTATAATAATCCAATTGCCAATCTATCCATCGCGTTAACTCTTATGCTCGAGTGATCTTGCAGCCTCGATTAGTAAAATACAAGAGTGATCCCCAAATATTTCAAAACTATCAATAGAATACAGCAATGGTGAAAACTGTGTAAAAATAGGAATCGTTTAGACTGGAGTTATTAGCGTATAAATGAGTTGATTTTTTCTTTCAGTTTTGTCCATTAGGAAGTCTTCGAATGAATAAAGAATTGTGCAGTTTTCTGAATTAGCATAATTTTATACATTTTAAAAACCATTTAAACGTCAGGAAAACCAGAATTCTAGCATTTTCTGCGAAATAAATGCTAACGTTACTCCCTTAATCAATCTAAGTTGACAGAAAATGGTTTTAGGAAACAGAATACTCAAATAAAATAACGTTACTCTCTTAACAAATCTAAATTGACAGAAAATGGTTTTAGGAAACAGAATACTCAAATGAACCAACGTTCTTCCCTTAATAAATCTAAATTGACAGAAAATGTTTTTAGGAAACAGAATACTCAAATAAACTAACGTTCTTCCCTTAATAAATCTTAATTGACAGAAAATTGTTTTAAGAAACAGAATACTCAAATAAAATAACGTTCTTCTCTTAATAAATCTAAGTTGACAGAACATATTTTTAGGAAACAGAATAGTCAAATAAACTAGTGTTACTCCCTTAATAAATCTAAATTGACAGAAAATGGTTTTAGGAAACAGAATACTCAAATAAACTAACGTTCTTCCCTTAATAAATCTAAGTTGACAGAACATATTTTTAGGAAACAGAATACTCAAATAAACTAACGTTCTTCCCTTAATGAATCTAAATGGACAGAAAATGTTTTTAAGAAACAGAATACTCAAATAAACTAACGTTCTTCCCTTAATAAATCTAAATTGACAGAAAATGGTTTTAGGAAACAGAATACTCAAATAAACTAACGTTTTTCCCTTAACAAATCTAAATTGACAGAAAATGTTTTTAAGAAACAGAATACTCAAATAAACTAACGGTCTTGCCTTAGTAAATCTAAATTGACAGAAAATGTTTTTAGGAAACAGAATACTCAAATAATTAACGTTCTTCCCTTAACAAACTGAAATTGACAGAAAATGGTTTTAGGAAACAGAATATTCAAATAAACTAACGTTCTTCCCTTAATAAATCTAAGTTGACAGAACCTGTTTTAGGAAACAGAATACTCAAATAAACTAACGTTCTTCCCTTAACAAATCTAAATTGACAGAAAATGGTTTTAGGAAACAGAATATTCAAATAAACTAACGTTCTTCCCTTAATAAATTTAAGTTGACAGAAAATGTTTTAGGAAACAGAATACTCAAATAAACTAACGTTCTTCCCTTAATAAATCTAAATTGACAGAAAATGTTTTTAGGAAACAGAATACTCAAATAAACTAACGTTCTTCCCTTAATAAATCTAAGTTGACAGAAAATGTTTTTAAGAAACAGAATACTCAAATAAACTAACGTTACTCCCTTAATAAATCTAAGTTGACAGAAAATGTATTTAAGAAACAGAATACTCAAATAAACTAACGTTACTCCCTTAATAAATCTAAGTTGACAGAAAATTTTTTTAAGAAACAGAATACTCAAATAAACTAACGTTCTTCCCTTAATAAATCTAAGTTGACAGAAAATGTTTTTAGGAAACAGAATACTCAAATTAACGTGATTTTATTTTCTTATACTTTTATATATTTGCAGAGTAGCACATTTCGATCATTATTCGTTCATTGTAAAATTGTAATAAAAATGACGATGCGGAATGAATTATGACTTTTAATAGATGTCTGAAAAAATGATTATTTCTTTTAAAATATTGCTAACTGCGGAATATATATTTTATAAAGTTAGTGAGCAATAGAAACAGAATATTATTGGCAACGTGTAAATTAATTATATATATATATATATATATATATATATATATATGTAATAAAATGTTAGTGTTTGTTAGAAGCATTGTTTATTCTTTTTTAAACATCTCACGCCAGTAAGCATAGGTGAAACGTTGACAAATTCTAAGGTTCACATGTGGTGATGTAACTTGTTCATGTGTTTTTTTCTAATCGCTGCATATGTATACAGTTCGCCACACTTGTATACATATACAACGCTTGGTATTCCTAAATGGGCACTCATCTGGTACTGACAAGGCTCGACGTCGTTTAACGAGAATCGGTGTGTGAACGTGATTGTTGAAATATGAATTATATATATTTTAGAAAGATATATCAATATTATATTTGAGTTGCTAGTCTACCAGCATGAACGCCCGACGTTGCTCGGGATTGAATGTGGATCACTACTATGTACTTTTTCAATATGTTGATAACACTATATCACTTTCTTTGTTTTACCACCCTTTCCTCCCGTTTCGACCGCTAATATAGTCGGAAGAACCTGAAATGTTAGAAAACTCTCGAAATGAATGACTTATACATATAGTTTATATTTCATTGACAAGGTGTGTTGTCTCAATAGGTCGATATGATGTGGGGGCACGTAGATATACGGTTAGGAGCGTAATTTGAAATATTATCAAAATTACCCGATTTTTTCATATCAGCATTCATTAATGTTTTTTAAATGAAAGTATTTTAGTGTTTTTCACTTTTTCGCTAATTTAATTAACGATATTCAGAAAATTGTTTCTCATCGAAATCTCGACAATTTATTAAAATTAACCCGATTTATTTCTATTCACCAACATTTATTCAAATAAATCAAATAATTGCGCTATTATATCTTCAAAATATCATAAAATCGCGCGATACCAGGTCACGTTGTCATAAAATCTCTTGATACCATGTCACGTGATCCGGAAATTGCATGATACCAGGTCACGTGATCATGAAATCACGCGCTACTTGCGACTAAAGTTGAACATGTTTATCTTTAGTCGTGGCGAGTAAACTAGTCGCAAGTTGGATGTGCTACTTGCGACTAACCGGTCACACGATGCGACTAGGCTGCTACTACTCACGACTACTGCAGTAACGGCGAGCGAAGTCGCCTCGTGTGACCGAGATTTTATTATTTTTCAAGACCTAATAGCGGTTGCTACGAATCAATATTCGCTTCATAAAACCTCACAGTCATGCAGTTTGTTGGCATAACAGAAATATAAAGTTTGAAGTGGTCAGCTAATGAAATCAGTAGATTTCTGTATATTTACAGAAACTACGAAGGTTTGTGGGATGCAAAAAATATACAGTATATAAAGAAAATGCGAGGGAGTACAATTTTAAATATTCAATGAATTAACTAATTGAAGCCGGTTTTGAGATTCCTAGCGAAGATAATTTGAAAAAAGATAATAAAGAACTTGAAGGATGAATATAGGAATGAAATTAATAAAGTGGAGCAGGAACCGACGGTGTTAATAAACCAAAGCTTGTTTGGTTTGAAAAAAAAACATCTGGCGCCTGACCCGCGACATGTAAGCACATAAAGGCACGGAACTGCTAAACAGGTAGTCGTCTCGTGTGGCCAGCTTAGTCGCTGCGACTGGTACTCGCTGCTACAAGTAGCGGCGAGCGAAGTCACGTCGTGTGACGGAGGCTTTACTGTATAAGTTTACACGCTGCATTGGGATTTGTAACTTTGTACATTTGCCAGGTTGTCGCTGTAATTTTATAACTGTAATCACATATAGTTAACTCTATAACTCTAAAGGTTTTGGGCCATATCATTGGCGCTTCTCTTTTCTTTTCTTTTTTCTTTTTTGAACATAGTTCACCCCAAACAAGGCAGACCGCCACTGTAGACATAATGGGCTACTGAGAAAAAAAGGGATAAGGTTTTTTTGGAGGGGGTCAACCTAAATTGGGAGCTGCGCAGCGAGATGTCTGTTTACATTAGTTTTAAATTTCTGCATGTCAGTACCGTCGGGAAAACATGGGGCAGGGAGGGAGTTCCAGAGGCCAGCACCACGACGAAAGAAGCTATTGAAGTAGAAGGCTCTCCGGCATCTGGGGACCTCCACAGTGAATAGATGGGATTTAGCTGATTATCGAGTTGGTTTAGTGAATTTACGTCGAGGGGGCACCAGAGTAGCCAGTTCATCGGAGCATAATCCAGTGAAGTATTTGTAAAACAAACACAAGGATGCTACATCGCGGCGATGGTACAGGGGTTGTTTATCAAGACCCGCGAGCCACTCAAGGATAAGGGTTAAAGAGATTAGCAGATGGGCAATGATTGCAAACAATGGGTGGAATATGCCGAAGGTTGTTTAAGAGGAATTGATTATCCAAGAGGACGGTTCAACAAGTATTTTTCCACATTAGAATTTATCACGATCATGTTGTAGTCAGTTGGGAAGCAGACCCGTGGTATCTTGTTCCGCAGATGTGATGTTCTAGGAAAGAAACTTTGTTCATGGAAGTTTCGTTCGTTTTTTTTTATACATAGAAGAAATGAATGTTTTTTCAGTGGTTGTAGCTGGGCCAGTTTTCGCCAGGGGTTGGATCGAAGTTGAGCATCGACAATGAATATAACGTTACAATAGAGAGAGTCTACCAACAGTTATCTGTGAAAGAGGATGTGGGGAAAAGAAGAGATCATCCCCCAATGGATTGAGAAGTCGGTTTTGTACTCTGTCAAGTTAGGATTCAGTGTTCTCCAAACGACACCACCCTAGATATAACAGCGTGTTTCGTTTATGTTACGTCCAACTTGTTTTCTAAGCAGGCAAGTTAAAATAAAAGTTGATCTGCAAAGTCGTCTCCAAACAGTGGAAAAGTTAGACACTCACTCGGTCGGTTTTTAAGGTTGGGAATCAATCTCCTTAAAGAGGAACACGCTGAACAGGAAACAAAAATTAAACATCGCTTCAGTCTATAAATATTTCTCATCGTCAAACCGCGGACATAATAAATACTACTTTTAGTCAAAATGTCCTCTATTATCTATTTATTTAAGTTTTGCTCTTTTTTGTGTGTGATGGCGGTGTTAATGCTTTCAATGTGATACGAAATAGATGTTCGTTTATCAATAGTTGTTTCTGTTTTTTTGTCTTGTTTTCTTTTTTAATTTTTAATTTTTTTTATTTCCCTTGTTTTCCGATAAACTACTTCTGTAGCATGCGTAGTAAGTTTTACAAATGATCCTGCGATTTATAGCGGAGGGGGGCAGCTTTAAACCTCCACCCACCCCCTTCTCTCTGCTTCTCCATTTCTCTTTGTAAATTTATTCTTCTTTGTTTTTATCCCTGTTCTTTTTATTATTTTTTAAATATTTGTGTGCTTAAGCTGCAAGAACTTATCCTCTCATACGTAACTGATTTGTTCTTATTAATATTGCCTTTGCCATCATGGTTTTACACTATCCTTTTTGTATTCTTTCTAATCCGTTAAGGGCTTCCATATTATGCGCACTCAGTTTCCCTATAAAAATTGTAAACATACTTTTTTTTCAGGGTTGTTGCTTTGATTTCTCTGCTTATCACTGTGGGTGCGTTTTCCTTTGATGTGTTGGCTCGTATTTATCTACAGCGATATAGATTTTTCTATTGGGAAAATAAAAATAAAAATCTCTCGAGATAATACTGCAACCACTAAAACATACAGCATATTATTGTGGAAGCCCAAAAACATATCGGTCGAAAGTCACTTATCTCTCTCTCTCTCTCTCTCTCTCTCTCTCTCTCTCTCTCTCTCTCGGTAATTCTATTCCTTATATATATATATATATATATATATATATATATATATATATATATATATATATTCCTTTGTTCTACCGTGCTTGTATTAACATTCTTTTTTTAAATCGTTCCAACAACTAAATTCTACGATGTTTTATGGACGCATGAATACATATTGGTCGAAAATCGATGTGATCCCTTTCTTTCTCTCTCTCTCTCTATCTCTCTCTCTCTCTTACTCTCTCTCTCTCTCTCAGTCATTCTATTCCTTCTATATATATATATATATATGTATATATATATATATATATATATATATACCTATCTATTCCTTTGCTCTACCATGCTTGTGTTACAATTGTTTTTTTTTAAATCGTTCCAACTCATCCAACCACTAAATTCTACAGTATTTTATGGAAGCATGAATACATATTGGTCGAAAATCGATGTTATCCCTTCCTTTCTCTCTCTCTCTCTCTCTCTCTCTCTCTCTCTCTCTCTCTCTCTCTCAGTCATTCTATTCCTTCTCTCTCTCTCTCTCTCTCTCTATATATATATATATATATATATATATATATATTTCTTTTGCTCTACCATGCTTGTGTTACAATTCTTTTTTTAAATCGTTCCAACTCATCTAACCACTAAATTCTACAATGTTTTATAGAAGCATGAATACATATTGGTCGAAAATCGATGTGATCCCATCCTTTCTCTATCTCTCTCTTCTTCTTCTTCTTCTTCTATATCTATCTATTGCTTCCTCTCTATCACTATCTCTTTCTATTTTTTCTTTTCCGTTCCTTCCATCTATACACGTATGCATCAAATAGATCATGTGGGTGTATCTTTGCATTTGCATACTTATATTAAAATTCTTTCTTTTCATCTCATTCACCCACTGAAACTTGCAGCATATTATTATGAAAGCCCGAAAACATATCACTAGAAACTCTCTTTCTCTCTCCAACTTTCGCTCTCTCTCTCTCTCAATATCTAGATCTATCTATCTAATTATCTATACATTTCGTTCTGTTGTTCTTTCTATCTATATACGTATCTATATTTGCTTTTTCATACTTAAATTACCATTCATTTTTTAGAATTATTTCCATCTCATTAAACCACTGAAACCTTCAGCATATTTTATTTCATGGAAATCGCTCCAGACAAGGCATAACGCCACTTGATTACTGTGGAAGCTCGAACACATATCGGTGGAAACTATCTCTCTCTTTCTTTCTCTCTGTCTCTCTGTCACTCTCTCTGCCACTCTCTCTGTCTCTCTCTCTCCCTCTATCTCTCTCCCCCTCTCTCTCTCTCTCTCTCTCTCTCTCTCTCTCTATATATATATATATATATATATATATATATATATATATATATATATATATATATATATATATATATATATATTATTATTAAAAATAACCGACAACTCATGTCTGGATATTTTTGTATGGATCCCTTCCATTTTCTGGATTAAAGTCCTAATCTCGTATGAGAATTGGCTGATGAATCTGCTGTAATTTTCTTTTATGTCCAAAGTACTTTCTGACCCATCTGGGTTAATGTTCAGTGGAATAATGTCAATCAGACCTGGAGTGAGTTTATAGTTCATTTTGGCGGGAAAATTTAAATACCAAACTATATTTATTTAGTATTATAAACATTTAAGTATATTAGTACTGGTGTTAAAATTAATCCTGTTAATAACCGTTTTTTCTGTTTTAATGTGTAAAGCTTCTAGTATATGGATCAGAAAGTACTTTGGACCTAAAAGAAAATCACGGCAGATTCATCAGCCAATTCTCATCCGAGATTAGGACTTTAATCCGGAAAATAGAAGGGATCCATACAAAAATATCCAGACATGAGTTGTCGGTTATTTTTAATAATACGTACCTTAGAGAAAAAATGCTGCCTCGATACACACACACACACACACACACACACACACACACACATATATATATATATATATATATATATATATATATATATATATAAAGAGAGAGAGAGAGAGATAGATATAGATACAGATATAGATATATATAGATATATAGATATAGATATATATCCATCTATCTAGTCCTCTTCTCTCTATTTCTCCTTATATAACGCTATCAATCCATCTCTAAATCTCTTTCTCTCTTCGCTATACACGTATCTATCTAAGGGACTTCATGAGTGTTTCTTTTCTCTTTCATACTTATATTACAATACATGTCGTTTTCGAATCGTTCTTACTCATCTTTTCAAAGTAGACAAACACCCATGTATTAATATATTCAAAATATCTTTTTTCTATTATCATACTTTTAATGGGCAACGCTTACTTGATGCTCTCTCTCTCTCTCTCTCTATATATATATATATATATATATATATATATATATATATATACATATATATATATATATATAAATAGATAGATAGATATAGATATACATGTGTGTATGTCTATCTCTCAGATCTAAATATTCTATATCTATCCTTCTCTTTTATTTTTGGTCTCAATAACTCTTTATCTCTATCTCTCTCTCTTGCTCTATCTCCCTCTATCTATATATCTTTCAATCTATCTATCTATCTATCTATCTATCTATCTATCTATCTATCTGGCTCTCTCCCACTGTCTCTCAAATCTAAATATTCTATACCTATCCCTCTCTTTTATTATTGTTCTCAATAACTCTCTCACTCTCTATTTCTCTCTCTCTCTCTCTATCAAACAATCAATATATATATATATATATATATATATATATATATATATATATATATATATATATATATATATATGGGTGGGGGTATGTGTGTGTATCTGTCTATCTCTCAAATCTAAATATTCTGTATCTATTCTTCTCTTTAATTTTCGTCCTCATCTCTTTACCTCATCTTCCTGTGTCTCTTCAACTATTTTTTTCTCCAAAGATAATCCATTTATGTTAATCATATTCCGAATTCTTTAATTCTTTGCATGTTCACTCTCAACATGTTTCGCTCGTGCACACGGTTCTGAATACCTGAATAAGATTTATGGTTCATTCTCTCAGTTCGTCACACATGAACTGTGTTATTGCAGGAAGATCAATCAACAATTCTGAAAATGGATGTTTTCTTTAATGCCTTTGTATAAATCAGTTACGCATAAAATCTTGCCATGTTGGTGAGTAAATCTCTGAAAATTAATTTCGCTAATTTCTTTGTGTTTATGATATGATGATAATTCACTAAAAAGTTACTCTAATTAGTAATCTGTAAAATCCAAAAACAATGTTTGATTAAAGGAGAAGGGGCTATTTTGAATATGAATTAAAGCTTTAGAGTGAACTTAGATTCAAAGAAAGATTTGAGAAATTAATATTATCTACTTATCTAAAGAGAAACACATGAGAAATTGTTAGGACACCTAACGAAAACGGAATTGCCTCCCTTGAACCATTTCGG
>OY744533.1:77923689-78008689 GCA_963556195.1 Sepiola atlantica
TTCACTATTGTTGTTCTATCAATTAATGGATATAGCATCTATCAGTCTGGAGTTGAAACTATACGATTACTTCTATTAATGTACTATTTTACTCCTAACACTAATGGGGATTTGGCATCTGTCTATCTGAAGCTTCAACAATAACAATATATCGATTAATGTAGTATTGTTCTTCTATTACTTATAGAGATTTGGTATTTCTCTGTATGAAGCCTAAACTATAATTTTACTTCTATTAATGTATTATTGTACTTATACTACTCATTGGGAGTTAGTATATGTCATGATAATAATGGTATAGTGTCGGTCTGAAGCCGACACTATAACATTATTTTTATTAATGTACAATTCTAGGTCTATTACATTTGAAGATTTCGTATCTGTTCGTATGAAGCTGAAACTTTATTATTACTTTTATTGATGCATTAGTGTTCTCCTATTACTAATGGAGATTTTGTGTCTGTTTGTCTGAAGCTGAAACTTTATTAATACTTGTATTGATACAGTATAGTTTTCCTATTACTAATATAGATTTGGTATATGTATGTCTGAAGCCGCAACTGTACTATTAATTATATTAATGTACAATTGTCATGAGACCATCCTTGAACTAGAATCAAAAGTAAGCATATTTAGATCTAGTAATGAACTTAAAACTATAATATTTAGATCTAGAATTAAAATTAACGCAAATATCTTTAAATCTAGAACTAAAATTACAACTAATGATATTTAGATCTAGAATTAGAATTAAAGCTGGTAATATTTAGATCTAGAACAAGAATCAGAACTCATAGTATTTTTCAACTGACCAAAAGTAAAAGAATTTAATCTACTATATTTTTTCAAATATAGTACATAAACCCCGAGAACTAGAATTAATTTAAATTCTTTCTAAACTGAGTTGATACGTAAACCACTAAAATTGAAATAAAATCTAATTAAATTCAACTAGAACATAAACCTCTAGAACTAGAATTAAATCTAATAACTGAGTTCAATTAAGTTCGAATATAGACTACTTTTGCCTGTAATTAAATTGGACAACTTTTTAACTGAGTTGGGACATAGACCGCTAGGATTTGAATGAAAGCTGATACATGTTTTCAACTAAACTAGAGCATAGACCACTATAACTTGAAACAAATGTAATATATATTCCAACTGGGTTCGATCATTGGTCGCTCGAATTAGAATTAAATCCAACTCATTGTTCAATTAAGCTGAGAAACAGACCTCTAGAACTGGAATTAAATAAGTTACCAAGGGAGTCATTCTACATACCTTACAGGTATGGAATATTTTCAAAGGAACCTGCTGATAACTGCTGACACGAATGCTAATTCTCTGTCAGCCTCATAGGATGAATCATCTGGATCAATCAACGACTGTTTCTAGGCTCAACTTCATAAAGTCAATTATTTCACAAACGTGAAAACGAAAAATGGCTGAAATAGCGCTTAAAGCAACCAAATCGTTTTATGAAAAATAAATGTACATGCAAAGCATCGTAATTGCAGTATCCCCTCGTGTCAATTATGGCTGCTACAACCAGCATTATTAATGCTTTTGTTTGAAAATTGGACATAACGTGACCAACTAAAGCAATCCTAGTAAAGAGACGCGTGCCTAGAGGAAATCTCTTAGATGATAATTAGTATTTGATACGCTTGCTTTTATACTTGGTTAGAAAGGTATCGCCTGGTTATGACTAAAACATAATTGAAGTATTGATTTTTATATGCGCCCTCGTACCTCTACAAAGGGATCCGTCTGTCGGCCTTTTCGGTCACGTCTGAGTTTCAAATAGCATTTTCATCGCTAAATGCATGATAAGATATTCTTCAATATATCATTATACATAATTTAAGGCAATTAAGGTTGGTTTCCTTTAGTTTCTTTTATGTGAGATACAGTCAAACCTCTAAATACGAATTTTTCCAACATACGACGTGAAATTCGATCAAATTATCAACTCTAAACACGATAGAAAATCCAACATACGACGTCGAAGTTTCGTGGTTAACCCGCTAATCGACAGCACTCACGACTGGATGGAGAGTTTAGTTCACAGTTTCGCTTCGGTCCCGTCTTAAGTAATCCGTGATCGTATCCTTAATATTGTCCGCACTGAGGATTGAACCTTCAACCTCCAGAAGACTGTATCATAGAACTGATTATAAATTCAGCACTTTATCCGTTACGTCACGAGCCCTTAAATTTATTAGCAAAAGAATATGTGTTATATATCTATAGTCCAGAGAAGCTAACTCTGAAAGTAATTTGTTATGTAAGTATTTTTATATATTTCTGTTTTATGGCATATTTTGTCTTTCTGAAAAGGTGTATGACTATAGACACGAAGAACAAATGTAGTAAAATACAATGAAGTTAATTTTCCTACCCAGCTTTATAAATGTAAACAATTCTAGCTAGTGTGATATTTAGCACACTAACGAAAGTCACCACTTGACAAATATGAAATATGGTGTGTTACTTAACTGCATGCATATATATATATATATATATATATATATATATATATATATATATATATATATATATATATATATATATACGGTGGTCCTAAACAAGGTAAAAGGTATAGTTTATCTGTGTATCTGTTTAGATTATTATTTATTTGATTTACTTCTTTTTAAAACTGTCTGGTTCGTTAGATCGTATTGCGTCATGCACCATTTAACCATTCCAAAGAATTGCAATCAACCGGCATCAGACATCGCCAAGAAACCCAGCGTACCAGTTATGGTCGACAGTATGGATTTAATCTTAATTGACTCATTAAGCGTTGCAAGAACTTTCTCGTCATAGATAGATGCACCATGAACTTGGATTTTAATTTCAACATTTCGTGAGATATCCTATTCATTGCACGACAAATCCAATTTTTAATGACATACTTTAAAATATTTAAGTTTTTAAAATTTTCTGAAGTAATCTATTCAACGGTTAATACATCGTGGATTTGACAACCTAGGAAGTGTATGACTCATTGTAATAATATGAGGATCGTCCTCATATTTGTGAACAGTCGGAGATGGTCAACCGAAGTTTGTCTTGCAGTGCGTCTAGCCTCTGACGAAAAACCTTGTTATAACGCTTAATGAGCCAATTTAAATTAGACTCAGTTCGTATTCGTTGAATTATCTTTTCAAAAATGTTAATTTTTCTTACAGGAAATTAATGAAGATAAGCATTCAAAAAAGAAGCGAGCCAGTGCGTGAAACAAAAATAAAAGCAAAAGGCCTCCTGAGTAACGCCAAGTAAATACTACTAAATATATATACTAAACAAATAAAATTGAATCAAAACTAAACGCGTTGAGCCTGCTCCCGGCCTGTAAAGCCGGCATAACAACCGATAAAACTTCCTGAAATTGGAATATTGGTTCTGAAAAGGATTTGATTAATTAAAAAAAGAAAAAGAAAAAAAGAAATAACTGCATTCAGACTGTGAGGCAACCTGTATAGATTGTCATAGTAATATTAGTTACATTATTTTATCGAGTGCCCCACAAAAATAAAATAGGAAATTTAGCATAATTACTTTACACGTACATATGCAATTGTTTTAAATTAAAACAGTTGCTCATAATCGAAACATTGTTAACACAAGAAAACACACACGTTCGATGAATGTTAAATATTGACAACGACGTAGACGTCTGGGGCTGATAATAGCTAAGTGGTAAACGACACATACTGTAAACATGGGTGAGCCAAGTTCGAATCCAGTTTGTTCCCCAGAAACACTTTCATCAAACCTACACCTGACCTTATGTCTGACCTCTTAGAAAGGGGGTAAATAAAATAACGACGTAGACTTCTCGCTAACTTCCAGTCTCTCTTTGGATGACTTCATGCGGAAGATTGTTCCAGCTTCCATCAACAGTGGATTCCAGGTTTTTATGTCTGTAACCCCACTTCCTCTTGATATAACTGTAAACTTCAAACGGTAAAAGCTATTATGTTTATATCTAAATTCTTAGTGTTATTCATTTGATTCAATGAACACGTAACTTGGATCTGAACAAAGTAACAGTGTTGTTGGATGTATTTTGCTTCAATCCATCTCGTTGCCATGCCCATTCATTTCATTACTTGATAAATTGAAAAACATGTTGCTAGTAAAATACATTAGTACATTTTTATATACTAAGCAAGGCCAAAAGCCACTCGAAGATAAGGGTTACTGAGATTTCCAATTGGATGATGGAACAGAACTATGCAAGGATTGGGTAATATAGTTAATTTATAGAATTGCATGACAGATATTTGTTGATATTCGACTTAAAAACGACCATGTTGTAGTTCATAGGGAAATATTAGCGCGGTAACATGTTTCTACATGTGGGGAATCCTAAGAACGAAATTGTTCGTGGAAGTTCCGTTTGAATTTAAGTACACAGAGGAAGAAGGTCAGTTCTTTGTAAGAAGACGAGTTCTTGATGAGAATGTGTTTCGGGGAATGGGTAAGCAGTGATTGAAGCTCAGTCAAGCACGTAACATGGAAATATTGAAGTGGTCGAGAAAGACTAGCAACGTATCTTCTGTGAGAAAGTGGTTGCTCCCACCAGATCACGAAGTCAATTTTGTACTCTTTCCAGACAAAAAAGAATGCCCTGAGTGGCACCTCCCATGATGTGACAGCAGTACTCCATCTTGGGTCGAATCTGACTCTTATACAGGTAGAGGATTGTATCGGGAGTCAGGTACTTTCTGGAGCGGTGGAATGATCCAACCATTTTTCCAGCAACTTTCGCAACGGACACGAGAATGTAAATACATAACGTTGGTCTAAATTTTAATTTCCCGTTATAGTAGGCCATCCTGTAAAGAGGGGAGTATTACTATTTATTTTAAGAAGATGGGCATATAATTTACGACAGATTTTAGATTCTATCATGATGTCCATAAGATTATTGCTCAAATTTAATACAAGCTTAGACAATAAGACATGAATATGAATCGTACAATAAAATGACACTTTAAAACAATAAAAAGATAGACAATCTGTTTAAACATCGCCAATTCCCATCAAGTTTGTTATTAAGTCGTTTTATAATTTAAAATAGTCATTTTCAGAGAAATATACATATATTTCTGTATAACTTTGCCAATGATACGCAAGTATTTAGTGGGGTTGAAATGAATACATTCATGTAGATATATATGTATCAATAAAAAATAATTTTATAAAAGAAATATACGGCTCTACTTGTTATGAAGTAAGTACTATTTTATAAATATAGTAACGTTTACTGGATTGATTGTACAACTTGTCTGAACAAAAACACACCTAAAATACATATTATGTCTGACCGCAGTAAAACAGCAATTAATATACTTAGAAGTTCATGTTAAAATTGAACCATACTTTTAATCATTAAATAAAACATTGAACACACTATTTATACTCGTTGTTGGCTAGTTCATTCTGACAATCAAGCATGCTTATCTGTCCACAACATCTCAGTTTTTGAGAATTTCAATTCTTACGGATATCATATATTTTTTCTTTCAGTTTCACCTCCGTCTAGTTTTCTTAACATCCCTTTAAACGTATCTACGAATCGATATTTTTAGCCATTATATCTTAGATTGAACAGAACAGTTGTCTAATGACAAATTGAAAAGTCTTTACAGAAATCTCCAAATTCTTTAACCGTAAATTGAGTTACATTATCAGAAAAAAAGTTTATTGTGCTCTTGAACGTTAACTTCTTACCTTTGGTAATAGTTGGCCTTGGGCATGTTCTGTCCGTTTTTCTTTCTTACCGGCAATGCTGTTGCAGCCATTTCACATCATCTATAAGTATTTGAAAGTGTTTGATTTCTTCATTCATGCCAGATAAATGAACATAACATTTAATAAGGACGTACAAAAATTTTTCAATACTTTTGTCTTGGGCGAGGTCGGTATCACCATACGCAAAATGCTATCGTAAGAAGAAAACATGTTTTCGTCATTTGACTTTTCTTTCAACTCATGGTGTTTTAGTTTTAACTTTTAATAAATTTATCAAATTTGGTTTTAAATCTAATCTCCTCGAGAGTTACTGGCAATTATTTCACTGCATTTTAAAGTACATTATTTATCTTCATTTCTGTACTTAATGCAGTAATCACCGTTTCCTCTAGAGGTTTGTTTAGTTTTCGAATTACGCTGGAGAATCTGTCGGTGTGTCGAGAAGAATTCTATTGTAAATGTATAGTTTAAACAAATGAGTCTCCGTCTTTGTAAGCAATTCGCAGTATGAGTCAGATATTGGTACAATTGAATGGTGGTTAGCTCACAAACTAAATGTTCTTCAATGTGAAAATTTATTAAATGTTTTATGGCAAATATTGTAAGTAGTAGTTTTTTTTATTTATTTAGCTATTACTTTTTATCTCGGCGATAGTGTTAGGCTGCGTGGGCTACGGCTTTTAGCTTCCGGTTATCGTCTTTGTGTAATAATAATAATAATAATAATAATAATAATAATAATAATAATAATAATAATAATAATAATAATAATAATAATAATAATAATAATAATGATAATAATAATGATAATAATAATAATAATAACAATAATAATAATAATAACGACGACGACGACGACGACGACGACGACGACGACGACGACGACGACGATGATGATGATGATGATGATGATGATGATGATGATGATGATGATGATGACTTGTTTATCAACAATGTGGAAAATCCTAACAGAACAACTGAGAGAACAAATGTATCACTTCCTTAACAATCGTGGACTATTTTCCGATGAAGAGAACAGAAGCCGGAAAGGACAAAGAGGGACACAAGACCTGTTGTACATATATCAAACGATCATGAAAGATGTAAAAAGCAGAAAAAAGAACATGGTCATGACATATATCGACTACAAGAAATCTTACGACAGAATCCTTCAAGCATGGATAATCGAATGCTTGAGGATGTACGAAATATCAAAATGTTCATCGATTTGATTAAAAAGCAATGGAAACATGAAGACTGGAACTGACAACTGGAGGGTAATACCGAACTGAGATAAGAATACAGAGAGGCATCTTCAAAGCATATTCTCTATCACACTACTGTTCAGTATAGCCATGATGTCACTTAACAAAATAATAAGGAAATGTGAGGTCGAATACAAGTTTACTAATACAGAAAGTAGAATAAACCACCTCATGTATATGGACGAGCTGAAACTATTTGCGAGAAACAAAAATGAGATGGAAATGCTGATAAACACAGCCAGAATCTTCAGCGAAGACATTCAAATGTAATTCGGAATCATAAGTGTGCACTACTAAAGATGCGAAGGGGGAACTGGAGGCAGCGGAGGGCATGGAATTGCCAAACTACGGGGAGATGGAGACACTAGGGAAGCAGACACTGTCAAATCAACAGAAATAAAAGAGAAGATTTGAAAGGAATACACGAGAAAAACTAGAAACCTCCTAAACTAAATCATATAGCAGGAACTTAATGAAAGAAATATACTTCTGAGCAGTATCACTAGTAAGATATTCTGGGCCGTTCAGAGGCTGGACCAATACAGAACTGACGTATCTCGACCAGAGGACTAGGAAACCAATGACCATGCACAATGCACTACACATGAACGATGACCTGTAAAAGGAAAGACGGGCGAAGAGGACTGGAAGGTATAGAGAACTGCGTGAATGACACAAAAAAAAGAATTAGAAAAATACATAACACAGAACAGAGAAAATGTAATCATCGCAGCAAGAGAACCCATAAAAATAAACAATACAGGGACCAGAGAAGCAAGAGATAATACGAGAAACGGACAGTGAGAAGAGAAGCAGCTACACGGACAATTCATAAGAATAACAAGAAAGGAGACTCACTAAAAACACCTTGACATGGCTTCGAAAATGACACCTAAACAAAGAAACTGAATCACCGCTGACAGTCGTACAAAACAACGCGATCAAAACAAACTATATCAAAGCTAAGACTAAAAATGTAATTAAAACTGATTCAATCAGAGCTGAAATAGATCAAACCCAGGAAAACAGTAAGTGTAGACACTGTGGACAAAGGGATGAAACGGTAAATTACATGATAAGAGGATGCAGAAAAGTAGCCACAAATGAATACAAAAAAAGACACGACTTCGTGGGGAAGGCATTACACTGAGCACTATGAAAACGACTGCATTTTGAACATGCAGTAAAATGGTGCAGACACAAAGCAGAGACAGTACTGCAAAACGAAAATCATCTATGACATTTGGCTGCAAACGGCAAGAAACTAGGTGGAATGTCATAATAGTTAACAATAAGAAAACATGCGAAATTGTAAGATTTCCCGTCCCAACAAACCACGGGTTAAAGACCAAAGATACGGAAAAACGAAACAAATACACTGAACTTTACAGAAAAGTAAAAGGAATATGGGGCATGAGGAAAGTTACTATAGTAGCAATAATCGTAGGACGACTAAGAACAATACCGAAAAATCTAAAAAAAAAACTATGAGAAATGGGAAACTAGACTTTACAATAGACGGCAATGATGAAGAAAACTGTAAACTTGAAGAACATCCTCAAATGCCGAAACCAACCCACATCAATTACGAACGCTTACCAGCCACATGGAAGTTGCAATAGTAACAAAACAAAAACATATAACGAACACCACGTGAACTCAAGAGAATTAAAACTGCAAGATATCTAATAAATTGCCTTTCCCCAAGAGATTGCATCGGCCGCAGCTGATATTACACAAAATAGCAGAATGATTCGCTTGATTATTTTTTTCTATCAAATTTCTTCCGCCTTGTTGTTTGGACGTCTAACAACTTCACATATCGTGCTCTCGACTGTTTTTTTTTCCTTTTTTGCTTTTTTTTCTAGCCTTTGTTCCATTTGTTCATTGTCACCTGAAGATGATTCGACAAAGTGCTAGTAATACTTATGGAAGATTCATTAATGTGTTTGACTTTGACCCAAAAAAGAATTATTAAGAAAAATTGAAATATTAAAAATTAGTGTAATCAAGCAGAAAATTATGTTATGTTTAAATATATATATATATATATATATATATATATATATATATATATATATATATATATACAGGGTGTCCCAAAATAATGTGTACACCCTTTGAATTGTTATAAGTCGTTCAATTTACTGATTTTTATTTGCAAGATTGATAAACAAGATTGAGTAAGAATATTCATTTAAAAATACTGACAGTAAAATTAACAAAAACATAGAAAATTAACTTTTAACAAAGATAAAGGCTACTTAGGGTAATTTCAGAATGTTCATAAAATGAACCCTCATCCTAACCCCAACCCGTTCTGCTCAATACACTTTCCATATAGTGAAGACGTGAAGAATTGTACCTACAAACGTCCTGCGACATTTACTCCGGTATTTGAGCACATTCTACTACAATTACTACTCCCATTTGTTTGCAATTACTTCAGGTTTCTTGCTTTAAACATTGTAGCCTTTACGTTTATTAATTACATTTTAAACCAACCATAGAATAACCTCTCCACGTACTGTCCAAGAGTGATTTTATATCTCAGATAGGAAGGATGATTTACAAAAAAAAAGAAAAAAAGAGAAAATGTCTAAATTTTAAAATGAATTTTTAAAGTTGAAACTTTGTTCAATCTCTAAAGTAAATAAATAATTTGTTTTAGAGAAAAAACATTGTTATTTTTTTTTGCTGAATTTTTATACTATATATATATATATATATATATATATATACCAGTAGGTAGCGTTCAATATGAATAAATAAGGCCTACATAGATAATGCGTCGAATTAAATCCTAATATTTGATTCTTCATACAGCCTACGATTCTTTCCGTTTCAATATTACTATTTTTAAAGAAACATATGCTTTACTACGTAGCCCTCAACTGTCTATACTTCCTCACCCACCGCACTTTGAAAATAAGATATTGAGAGAGAGAGAGAGAGAGGGAGAGAGGGGGAGAGAGAGAGATGAGGCGGGAAAGGTCTGAGACGGTTGAGAAACATAAGAAATGAATATTATTAACGAAATCGATTTGAACGATTTAGCTCATGTTAAGTTTTCCATCAGGCAGACAGATCAATGGCCTATAGGCCAAGAAGACATCCAAGACATTGAAGATAGCCACTTTCTTTCTTTTTCTTCCTACCTACGTCCGGATTTTTTCACCCTCTATTTCCGGTTCATACTTGAAACTGCACTTTTTTTATATAAAGAACAACGTGTGTGTACTCTGTGATAAAATTAACCAGGATTAAATTGTAATTTCTTCTTCTGTATCGTCTTTATTATTTTTTCTCGTTATTATTATTATTATTATTATTATTATTATTATTATTATTATTATTTACTCACTAGGAGTTATCACACTGGTCATCGTCAGTGATCCCCCACTGCCAACAACCTGTGGTATTCCCTGGGGTCTGAGTGACAACAAGTCTCCTCAGACTTCCAGTATGCTCCACCTCTTTTCGTTCATCACCGCTGATGACCTTGCGGTATCGCAACAGCCACCTACCACCGATTTCACGGTGATAAGGGCCATTGGTCTCCTCTGGGGCCCGGGTGGCAAAAAGCCTCCCCACGGTCCCAGAGCTGTCCGCGCTCTTCCAGTGGAGGTCTGGTTTGCGCTTTCCCTCCTCGACCCTCTGTCCATAATTTTCGTGGTGTCAGCCTATGCTTGCGCCTCTCTCTCGCGGTTGTATTTTCCCCGGTTCTGTTGCCTTGTGCTTCCATGTGTTTGTTCTCCATTCGTTGCTTATGTGGGTTGGTTTCCGCATTCGAGGACATTTCTCAGGATTGTAGCTGTTTTGATCATTACTGTCCTTTGTATGGTCTCAGTTATCCCTTTGATTCCTATTTCTCCTAGTCTTTTCTCCATGTTTTTGGGGACTGTTCCTAGTGCTCCTATGATTATTGGTGTTATACTGACTTTTTTCATGTTCCATATTCCTCTCAATTCTCTGGCAAGTTCAGTATATTTGCTTCTTTTTTCCGTCTCTTTGATCTTCACTCTGTGGTCCGCTGGAACGGCAAAGTCTACGATTTTGCAGGATTTTTCTTCCTTGTTGATTATTATCATATCCGGTCTCCTTGCTGCTATGGGTTTGTCTGTTTGTACATTCATATCCCATATGATTTTGTGTTTTTCGTTTTCTAGTACAGTTTCTGGTTTGTGTGTGTACCGTTTTTTTTGCATATTCGAAATTCAGTTGTTTGCACATTTCCCGGTGTACTTCTTTCCCCACGCTGTCATGTTATTATTATTATTATTATTATTATTATTATTATTATTATTATTATTATTATTATTATTATTATTATTATTATTATTATTATTATTATTATTTGTACTCACTAGGAGTTCTCACACAAATCATCGTCAGTGATTGCTCACCGACAACAACCAGTGGTATTTCCTGGAGTCTGAGTGACAACAAGCCTCCCCAGATTTCCAGTCTTCTTCACCTATTTTCGATAACGATGCGGTATCGCAACAGCATCTTACCATTGATTTCTCGCTGGTAAGGACAATTGGTCTTCTCTGGGATTTGGGTGGCAATAAGCCTCCCCAAGGTCCCAGCATTCTCTGCACTTTTCCAGTAGAGGTCTGGTTTGTGCTGTCCCTCCTCGGTCTTCTCATCCTCCTCGGCCCTCTACAAATATTTTGTCTGGTGTCAGCCTAGGCCGGCACCATTTAAAAAAATTAAAATTAAAATAAAAAATAAAAAAAAATAAAAACTTTAAAATTTTAAAAAATTAAAAATTAAAAAAAAATTTTTTAATAAAAAAATTTTAAAATTTTTTAAATTAAAAAAATTTAAAAAATTTAAAATATCATATTATTATTATCATCATCATTATTATTATTATTATTATTATTAATGTTATTATCATTATTATTATTATTATTATCATTATTATTATTATTGTTGTTCTTGTTATTTGTAGTAGTAGTAGTAGTAGTAGTAGTAGTAGTAGTATCCTTCACCTCCTTGTTCTTTGTTTATTTGATGCTTGCTTCATGCTTACTTTGCAGAACTGCCGAATGAACTGCCGAATGAACTGCCGAATGAAGTGCCGAATGAACTGCCGAATGAAGTGCTTTGAACAGAGCCGCTGCGAGTTTCGTATGTGTCCTAGACATTACAAAGCACCAGGATCACCCAATTATACACGCTCAATGTAATGTTTTATTTTCTCGTAGAAATACGAGTATATAACTGCTTATCTGATACAATAATAGATTTTCCGAATTTAAGTAGCCTTTGTCATACCTGGCTGCAATATACTCGTAAAAAAGGGTTGTACTTCCTCCGTAGTTAAAAAAATAGTGTTGAGCCGGTATTTTACGTTAGCAAATATCTTGTTAGATATCGGGGAAATAGACCAACTGGTATATAAAACGGTTAGTTGAGAATAACAGGAAACAAAAAAATTAGCCCAGGGCAACTTGATGAACTCGAAGTGAGGATTGCTATAATATGGGATTAAATAGAAACGGATATGACGTCGCATGACTTAAAGAAAAAAATACCGTTTTGGAACACGAAGTTGTGAAAGATGATATAGGCTGACTAGATATTATTAAATAGTGACTCTCTCTCTCTCTCTCTCTCTATCTCTCTCTCTCTCTCTCTCTCTCTCTATATATATATATATATATATATATATATATATATATATATATATATATATATAGTGTGTGTGTAGATTTCAATATTGCGTTGGGAATCCGAATAAAAAATCTCAATGTACCTTTAAACAGAGCAAAACAGAATTATTAAAAATAAAAAATAAACTATACACACATTAAGGTTGTATACATTATAAATTATTTCGACCTTTTAATTAGGTCTCATCAGACGTATAAACAATCATGTCAAAAAAATTGGGTTTTTTTTACGTGATTGTTTATACGTCTGAGGAAACCTAATTAAAGGGTCGAAATAATTTATAATGTATACAACCTTAATGTGTGTATAGTTTTTTTTCTTTTAATATATATATATATATATATATATATATATATATATATATATATATATATATATATATGTTCACCCTACTGGTCAGTGATATGTTACGAAGATCAAGTCGAATAAACCTCCTCTGTTTTCCATCGGTCTTACCTCGCCTTAATCCTTGTCAAGGTACTCATAAGGAGTCTTAATTTTAGGAAAGCAAGTATATAACCACACAGGTATTGGTACAGGGAGAATACGGGGTTACTAATGTATGAAAACAATTTGGGAAATTTAATGTTTCTGAAACGCTTACCACAACTTGTTTTTTGTACTGATGGGACAATTCTTATAAATGCCCGGAGGTCACTCGAGGATAAGGGTTAAAAGAATTCTGGGGGTTGACGATGATCGCCGCCATGAGATGATTAGAAACAGTGGGCTGAATGAACAGAGGATGCAATGCAAGAAAGTATTTTTTAAATTTAATCTGATTCCGCTGTTATGTCGTACGTGAAACTCGAACTATAATACACTTTCATGGCTTTGAAGCTAGCATAAATGTGTAGTATCAGTTTGTTTAAAGCTGGGACAATAATATCTTTGGATCTGCGTTCAGTCAAGACATCCATAGAATGGAAATATGTCACAAACCCGTACAACGGTTTTTGAGATTGACCCCCATAACCGGATATTTTCTGAAACTACATAGACCCAAGTTCTTATATAAGTATATTTAGTTTGAATAGAGGTGGTAACATAATATGGTGGGGTCTGCGTTCGCACAGGACGTCCATCGAATGGAAATATTTTCAAGCACGATAGCAATATACAACAGATGACGGACCCAACTGTGGAATTTCCATGGGCCCCGCTAGTATGCAATAATAGTCTAACGTGTTTTCGTGACCACAGCATAAACACGTGTTATTTAAAATATTTAATTCATATATCCTTTTTTAAATAGACTAAAATCGTTATTTAAAACCCAGTATACATAAAAATTATTTAATGTTTATATCATTATGATTATTCGTGAATGGTAGAAAACGAAACATCATTGAAACCTCATCTAACTTTTTGACGACCCAGCTTTAACTAAATAAATCAATGGACGACCAATATTAATTCCTTTCTGATTAGCCAATCCTGAAACAGCAAATGCCATGCATATAATCTTAAAATGACCAACAAAACTGCACTTAGCAACTATTTGTTGTTGTTTTTTTATATTCAGAGAGAAATGATGTGCCATTTTATTCATAAACAATAAAGCGATCACGGTTGTATGGAGTACCGTTGTCATATTTGGGCTGGTGAATTTCTGTTTCATTTAAGGGTTATTGATAAGATTTAAGGGTTATTAATAAGAGTTAAGGGTTATTGATAAGATTTAAGGGTTATTGATAAGATTTAAGGGTTATTAATAAGATTTAAGGGTTATTGATAAGATTTAAGGGTTATTAATGAGATTTAAGGGTTATTGATAACGTTTTAAGGGTTATTAATAAGATTTAAGGGTTATTAATAAGAAATAAGGGTTATTGATAAGATTCAGCAGCGTATCTGTAAGTTGGTTGACCCAACAATTTCTCAGAGTTGTGATATTGCTAGTCCCAGTCACTTCTATAAGTTCTATTATGGTATGTGTTCTTCAGAATTGTCTGCTGTATTACCTGCTTCCTTTGTTCCAGCTCGTTTGACTCGTCGGTCTAGTGGTCTTCATTAATTCGCTGCTCAGATACCTCGTTATAATACATCTTTCTATTCAAGTAGCTTCTGTCCAACTTCAGGGATGTTGAACTCTCTTCCTGTTGACTGCTTTTATCTTACGTTTGTTTTAAATAGGAGTGCTTGATCGCCGAAGATGCCTTGGCGGTTTAAAGACGAAGGCCAATAGACATCTCCTGCCATTGCGTTATCCACTTTTCGTTCTTTTTAGCTGATTACATCAACAAGTGGCTTCATGCCCTGTCTTGGGCGACTTCTATAAAAAGATTTTTAAAATTAATAAATACATAACTGTTGTCTGTGGATCTCGTTTGCGAGTTGAACTTGTGCAATTTCTGACCATATTGGTGTTTCTTGTGTGAGACTATGAAATTTTTGAACTTATTTTACATCGCCGTTCAATGATCAACACATCTGCATACGACGTACAGAATTTTCAATAACTCTGAAATCCTACGCTCTTGGGACTGCCCTGCGCTCTTCATGTAGTTCAGAAATAGTCTGGAAATTGTTTTGATGGACATTGTCTTTGAGATAACTACACAGATGAAAAGAAATATGTGTAGTTACGGTGTAGTAAGTGTAAAATGATCAGTATCACACCTACTGATGAGACTATCAATAAAGTGTCCCCGCATATAATTTATGTTGGACATATATGACTGAGATTTGGTGAACAAGTCAGGCATAGACTGAAGTTTATTCGTATCAAATTCGGTTGGATTGAAAAAAGATTGTGTATTTTATAAACGATAAAATGGATGCCATTTGAGGATGGGTTCACCATGTATTTCAAGAAAAATCTGCGTGATCGCTCATCCCAATAAACATTAGAAATGTATTTCCTGGACGAGTAATTAATTGCTGAAATAAGTTTCTAGAGTTTGTTAATAATGTATCGTGCATAAATATGTTTGTTAAAGAATGTTGCCCGATTTCGTGTTTGCAGTAAAACAATACACCACATTGGGAAATTTCCGATGATATTTCTAAAAAGAAAAGTGAGGAGGGGAGTATCTTTATTCATATAAATTTAGTAAATGTTTATATATTTCTATGTATACGATTCACTCCTAAACTAATTAACCGATCATTATGAATTTTGGGAAAACAGATGATAGGCGTAAAGTTTGGTAATATAGATTATATTTATTTTAAGTTAGTATTATACAAATAACGTATAAAGGGGGTGGAAGCCCTTCTTTGAAATTCAATTATGTCCGATTTTTGTGAAATTTTGAAATGAATAGAAATTTCGCTAAATTTCAGTTTTTTATGGTATTTTAAAGGGTTGTGAGGGACATAATATGGACACAACTTTCCATTTAAAACTTAGAGTATTTTAGATGTGCATCAAATGTCATGCATAGTGATTATACACTAAAATAAGACGTATCCCTTGAATTTCAATTTCTTCTTACGTCTTCTTAAGCTTAATCTTCAATTTCAGATATTTTTTTAGAATCAAAATCATGTCATGGATTTTGATCAAAATAAGATATAAGGATTTTAGACAAAAGATGTGGTAGCTTTATATCTTGATTTTAATCTCCGTAAGGGGAGATCAGAATGGTACAAAACTGTTCGGGGAATTAATTTTACCTGTTCTGTGATGGGTATACTTCCAGTTTACTATTTAAAAAAAACGGAAAGATGTAATCATATTCTTTTAATGTTGAAATGGGGAGCGCACTGTTTTGACTGAAACGCTTATAGAGGTATATATATATATAACAACAATACCCCCCCCCCCCCACAAAAAAACCCTCTAAAGTTACAAGCCGCCACAGCTCCGATGGTTTCACCCTCGGAGAAAATCGTGCAGCTAAATTCCATATTCTCAACTATTTATAACGAATAATATATGAGGCAGAGTTTTGAGCGATGATGGCGCTATTTTCTTTGTTGAACCATTTCCTAATCCGGTCTGTGCGTTACTTATACGCTTCTCTTTTTAGGTCTAAATGTTCGGTCATGATTGATGCGTAAGTTTACCTACATCGATCTATGGTTATTTGGGGTTGGTAGTTGCGTCCTCCAATCTCTACGAGACGCTGCGTCTTACTGTCCGTTTGAAATAGCATTTTCATCGCAAAACGCGCAGATTGAATAAGATCATATTATGTTCCTATTTACTTGCCTTCCCACGAGGGAAAAGTTAGACACAAGGTTTGTTTTTTTAATGTGGCGAAACCCCAGCTCCTCAAAAAAGGGGCAATCTGAATGAGACTAAAATAAAATGTGTCTCAGTCTATAAGTACCTATTCGCTAGCCGAGGAGAGAATAAACCAATTGCAGCATGAGAACAGATACTACACATTCTTCAAAACCAAAGAATCCAAAGAATCATGTTAGATGCGTCAAAACATCCGTCGGTTTGTCTTGTAAAACTTTAGTTTGAGGTAGCATAATTAGGAGATATATATATATATATATATATATATACACATACATATATCAATATTTGTTATTGTTTATTATCTATGTACGTATACGTTTCGTCCTTTTTAATCTGGACTCTTCAGCATAGAGATATGACTATTCACTACCGGTCATGCGACTCGAAACCCTGGACTACAAGTATTTTTCTACTCAAATCCAACATCTTTAACCCCTCGGCCAATTTTAAATAGCTGATAAGCAATGATAATTTTAACACGTCATGCTGTGTTAATACTACCATTACAGAGCTCTACTTTTTCGAGGAGCGACATATATATATATATATATATATATATATATATATATATATATATATATATATATATATATGTATATATACACATATATATATACATATATATATATGTATATATATATATATATATATAGTGTGTGTGTGTGTATTTAGGCAGCATTTTCTCATTTATGCAAACATTGTTAAAAATAACAGACGTCGTTGGTTTTATTATACCTGTCTTTTAAAAATTCTCTTTTTTCTCCAGCTATTTTATTCATTTGCTTTTAACACTTAAGGATGATTCGACGAAGAATCGAAAACATTCATGACACCTGAGAAACGTGTGAAACCTATAGAACATTTATTAATTCTTTTGATTTTAGTAAAAAAAAGACCATCAGAAAAATTGAAAAAATAAAAAAGGTATTATTTTTAACAATGTTTGCATGGATATATTTTTTTAACATATTTCACCCCAAACAAGGCAGGTCGTCACTGTAGACGTAATGGGTTACTGAGAATTAGGGTGTAGGTTTTGGGTGTCATCCTAAGTTGGGAGCTGTGTAGCGAGATGTCTGTTTACATTAGTTTTAAACCTCTGCATGTCGGTACAGTTGAGGAAACCGGGAGCATGGAGGGAGTTCCAGAAGCCGGCAGCACGAGGAAAGAAGCTATTGGAGTAGAAGCCTCTCCGGCATCTGGGGGCCTCCACAATGAATGGATCGGATTTAGCTGATTGTCGAGTTGGTCTAGTGTATTTACGTCGAGGAGGCACCGGAGCAGCCAGTTCATCGGAGCACAATCCATTAAAGTATTTGTAAAACAAGCACCAGGATGCAACATTGCGGCGGTGGGACAGGAGCTGGAGTTAGGCGGATATATATATATATATATGAGAGAGAGAGAGAGAGAGAGAAGAAAAAAGAGTGATAAATATGCGACGATTGTCTAAATTTATTTCAAATTTCAATTGTTCAATGCTAGGTGTAATCAGTAATAAACTAGTGTTTATTTTTCTTTCCTTAAGCCAAGGCTTTTCAAAGATCGAAATCTTATCATCAGAGGAGAAAATATATATAAATGTTGAATTATATATATATATATATATATATATATATATATATAAATGTTGAATTATATATATATATATATATATATATATATATATATATATATATATATATATATATATATATATATATATATATATTAGAGGTAAGAGATGAGAATAAAGAAATTGTAAAGATACAATATTTATTAAAAACATCAAAAGTTCAGAGCAAGGAGCCTCATATCCTTAATCCATGGATTTTCAAAGAAAAAATGTCTTCCCCATCCTCTGATGAGAAGAAATGTTTTCTTTGAAAATCAATGGATTAAGGATATGAGGCTCTTTGCTCTGAACTTTTTATGTTTTTAATAAATATTGTATCTTTACAATTTCTTTATTTTCATCTCTTACCTCTAATATATATATATATATATATAAGTACTGTGTGGTAGGGCAGGAAAAACCAGCAGAGTGCTCGATTAATTAAGAAATCCGAGGTTTCGGAAGATTAAGAGCGTAAATATTTATTTATAAAATACAGAAATTCAATGTAACATCAGTACCGTCGGTTTCAAAGCGGGAGGTTGATCCCGATTATCGTCAGCTGATAAACATATTCAGGAATGGTGGGACTTATTCGGTCACGTCTGGGATCACGTAGGGCGTGATTTGTGTAAAATGGGGGGGGGGTTACATATGTGTGCATGAGGGGTTAAATTTAGATTCTAATATTTAAATTGTTAATGTATATAGAATTGTTATTAATTAAAATAAAGCAGAAGATATTAAATTCACACCCGCCAGAAACCCGGCACAAAGCAGACGTAATAGGGGGAGATCGATTATCTGGTTCTCACCTCCTTTTTCACTAAACACCAGAACGAGGGTAGGCCATGCCTTTCTCCGTTTACTCGATAAGCATTTCCCTCCCACACACAGCCTACACAAACTCTTCAACAGGAACACAGTCAAGGTGAGCTATTCCACCGCCCCATCCATAAGGAAAATCATTTCCACAGAATCCAAGACACCAGACCCCACAGGATGCTCGTGCCATAACAAGAACGACTGCCCTTTAGAGGGGAATTGCAAAGTCAGCTCCCTAATTTATGAGGCTAATGTTACAAGCCTCCCCAGCGGGTTAACAGAAAAATATATCGGAATGACACAAGGACCCTTTAAAAACAGACTATATGTACATAGGCATACATTCAAATACAGAGCCAGAGCCAACACCAGCCTTGCAACCCGAATATGGCAACTGAAAGACGACGGGACCCCATTCACCATTAAATGGAAGAACATCGAGAGAAGACCATCTTTCTCCCCAGCCATCAACAAGTGCCCCTTGTGCGATGCGGAAAAATACCACATATTACGAGCCATTATGGACCCGCATATCACCTGCTTAAACTCAAGAGATGAGGTATTCCGGGGCTGTATCCACAGACGCAAAGCACTCCTCATAAACTGGACTGACCGACACAATAATGACTAAGAGAAACCCATCTCGCACACCCTGCCTTGACCCACCACTCTATTTCTCAATCCCACATGGCCCTTACCCCCTCACCTAACCCTAGATATAAACGCAATTCCCTAATTTTTTTATATCTCTTATTTTTTAATTTTTTTAATTTTTTTAATTTTTATTTCTTCAATTTTTAAATTTTATTTTCTTAATACCCTTTTATATATTTTTAACATTTTTTATTTTTTATTTTTTATTTCTTCTTATTTCTTTATATTTTTTTATTTTTTATTAGTGTGTTTTTTTATTATTGATTTATTATATTTTTCTATATATATTTTATTTATTTATTTTTTTTTTTTTTTAATTTTCTTATATATATTTTTTTATATATTTCTTATTAAGTTATTCACCCACCCCAAGCAACCCCAATTATTAGAATCAGACAAGTACCTTCATCGATTAATTATCACCCCCCCCCCTCAACGACGAAGAACTACCTGTTTTGTAAACATCACCCCTTTGTAAACACCGACTTTAGATAATGCCATAGACAGCCGTTAGACAGACATCCAATTTCCATTAGACTCCTCCCGTGCCGGACCCCTTAAATATTTGATCTTTTTAATACACCCTTAGAGCCCGATCCACTATCAACAGATCCGTAGCAGGCCCTTTCGGGCCGTCAACAGCCGAACCTGTTGATAGTGAATCGGCCAGTTAGATCCGAGGCTCATTTATCGTTCTATAATTTTTCTATAGTACTTCCATACCCTCTATTTTCCATAACCTCCGTTTTAAGTCATCTAACCTTTAAAATTTTCAAGCTCCCCAAATTCATTCCCTTATACCTCTCCACACTTCACTCAGTATCACACTTTAGGACCCGCTTGACACCCGGAAACCGTTACACCAAATAGCCAGGTCCATTTTAATAACACGCTTATGCCTACAGTATTTTTCCCTGCCACGCGGGGTTTTTATTTTTATTTTATTTTTATTCTTATTATTATTTTCATTTATTTGTTTAGTTTTATTCTTAATTTTATCTTTTAAATTCGCCGGGCCACCACCATTATTATTATTTTGACTATTATTTTAACAGTAATATTATTCCCTTCTTCCCCACTCTTACACTTTATGCTACGATACGGGGTCGAAAAGTTAGCGGCGGTGCCGAGCCTTAGAACCAACGGCTATCAATGTTTACCACACCTAGACCCTCCCTTCTCTCCCCCTTCGCCTCGGTGTCTTACCCTGCATCTCTACTTCGTCTTTCCCCTATATTTCCTGGCCCCCAAACCCCGACCCCTACCCTACAGAATTTCTTACACTTTTTTTATATATATTACAAAAAAACTTTTTCTTCTGCTTTATTTTAATTAATAACAATTCTATATACATTAACAATTTAAATATTAGAATCTAAATTTAACCCCTCATGCACACATATGTAACCCCCCCCCCCATTTTACACAAATCACGCCCTACGTGATCCCAGACGTGATCGAATTCCTGAATATGTTTATCAGCTGACGATAATCGGGATCAACCTCCCGCTTTGAAACCGACGGTACTGATGTTACATTGAATTTCTGTATTTTATAAATAAATATATATATATATATATATATATATATATATATATATATATATATATTTAAATATTTTCTTTGTCGTACAAAACTTTAAAATAGCATTGAAGAGACAATATTTATTATTCATAATGAATTTAAGAAATTAAAAAGATGAAAGGGCAGCTGACCGGTTTCGTACCTCGCTAAACAGAGCCAAATATCGAGGTAATGTATAAAAAATATAAAAAGATGCTATGAGAATTATAGCGAGGGAAAGGGGTAAAAAAAATTTAAAAAATCAAAAAAAAAAAAAAAAAAAAAAAAAGAAGTTCAATCAAATAGAAACAACATTAAGCCCGAGGAGATTTTCTCTTTGTTTGCAAAGAGAAGGTCTCAAGGACTTAATATAAATTGTTTCTAAGATCTTGAGATGATAAGGGGAGTGCGACTTACTAAGAATGGAGAATAAGTCGACACTGAATTTAGAGGCACAGGTGCGATTATTTATGAGATGTTGACCTATCGACGAACCATAAGTATTATTCAAATCGTCAGTTGGTAAATAATTTCCATTGCGAAAATCTCCTCGGGCTTAATGTTGTTTCTATTTGATTGAACTTCTTTTTTTTTCTTTTTTTTTTTTTGATTTTTTTTTTTTACCCCTTTCCCTCGCTATAATTCTCATAGCATCTTTTTATATTTATTATACACTACCTCGATATTTGGCTCTGTTGAGCGAGGTACGAAACCGGTCAGCTTCCCTTTCATCTTTTTAATTTCTTAAATTCATTATGAATAATAAATATTGTCTCTTCAATGCTATATATATATATATATATATATATATATATATATATATATATATATTTACGACGCATGTCTTAAAAGTATCCGATCTTAGGCTAGAAAAAATATTTCAAATACATAACAGGGTTGGGACCCTAATCCCCTTCAAAGTAGGCACCTTGTGCTTGCACACACTTAGCCCACCGATCCATCCACTGCCGGAAACACCTTCGGAAGTCTTCTTTTGGAATGGTGTTCATCTCCGCCGTCGCGTTAGATTCAGCAGGTGTTTGGAGAAGATGCGATGTGTAACACAAATTAAGAAGTGGTTCAACCGATTCAAAAGTGGCCGCCCATCAGCGAAGAGTGACCACTGTTCTGGCAGGACCCAAACTGCTCGGAGTGCAGCTGTTATTAAGAGGGTGCAAAAAAAAAAGATGATGCGGAACGCGACGTCGGAGCTGAACACCATTCCAAAAGTAGACCGATTCGAAATATATATAAATTGTTCACGGTCGCTTTAGTTAAAATAGCAATAAGCAGACATTGTGATCAAGCTAGCTTTGATGAGTATGATATAAACTTTAAATCATATTCATCAAAATGAAATGTATTTCCCTTCAACACTAAACTGTAATAGTCCGTTCATCATTGTCAATAATTGATTGTTTAAAGGGAAATATATTTTATTTGTATATAACAAGGTTGTTGAATTTTTTTCGATGCTTGATTTATTTGTTTAAAAATTGTAACAATTCTCTCGTCATTTTTTTTATGGAACGGGTTCACTCTGGTTTATAACTAAACGTTCAGCACATCAGTCTACCAGATGTAATTACGTAAGAAGCATCGCCGTAAACAAATGATAAAAATATAAAATATTTCAATACGGTGGACAACATCATTGACCGAGGTCATATCGGCTAAAATGCATTGTTAAAACTGGAAAATACGTGGCCCGTTGGGTCAACCATTATGCTTGGGTTAGATTATTTGAATCGGGAAAAAATAGTTAGCAAATTGATTGCTTTGTGGTTGCTATATTCCTCATCTCTTCGCGCCCCTCCCTCCCCTCTCTTTTTCTTTCCTTCTTAGCTATGGTTTAATCGTCTTACTAACTGTGGTCTTATTCCCTTTTGTTTATAATTGACTATTCAAATCTTTTTATTCTTTCTTGTCTGTATTAAACAGAATGAGAGAGAGTTACAGGATGCCGTAAGCGATAGTGATAGAACGGGTAAATAATAAGGGCGAGAGGTCAAACAACATATAGTGACAGAGAACGAAAGGAATCAAGGGAGGCGCGAGAGCGCTCTATCCCTTAATAGACACACGAATAGCCTATGCTGAAAATCTCATTTATTTAATCAATCATAACTCAAGAACCAATTAACCAAATTAGTTAAAACTTTGCACAATTTTTTTATTTAGTGATAGGTTCTATAAGTGTGTAGAATTTCAGCATCATTAGTCAAGGCAGCCAAGAGATCCAGAAAGTTCAATCATGAAATCATGTTATCTGTGTGTACGTACGTACGTATGTGCCACCATGTATCTCATCAACTATTTGATGGATTCAGCTGATTTTTGGCAGAGATAGAGGTTCTAGGGTCTAGTTGAAGGCATTTTAATTTCAGTTTACTATATACCTTAGTTTTCCAGAAAATTCAAAAAAAAACTTACGAGAAGGCATTGTATTGAGGCATAGCCTTTAGAAAAGTAGTGACATTCCATGAAAAATACCAGTATACTGAAATCATATGCCCTTAATAGGGTTAAGATGAAAATTCATATACACTAAATGTACAAAAGCAAGAAAATTCCCAAATTTTTACACTTTTATTGTCATTAAGGGTATGACTACATATCAACCAAACCATTTCATTATCACATCACTACAGTATAAATCTCTATGCATGAGTGGATGAAGTTTGTGAGGTGCGCTGAAGAAAAATTCCTACCAGTAAAATACATAGTCCTGTTGTGCTTGCATACCCTTAATGAAAATAAAAGTGTAAAAATTTGGGAATTTCCTTGGTTTTGTACATTTAGGGTATATGAATTTTCATCTTAACCCTATTAAAGGCATATGATTTCAGTATACTGGCATTTCTCATGGAATAGACAAGGACTTCATATGATATTGATCACATGGTGAATTAATTACAAATAAAAGCTTATTAGTACAATTAAAATTGATTTTTTCAAACATAACTCAATCCCAAAACAGACAAATATTTCAGCATGTATTTTGTGCACAAAGAATATATAAGAAAACAAACGTTGATAAACTCAGCTTTCGTTTAATAATCGATAAATATCACAATTGATGAAGACAATAGACCGAAGAAAATGTGATTATTTTAAGTTCTCTTATGCGGCGTCAAGTTGGTTCAATGATTGTCTTTTTTAATGCAATGTGGATGAATTATAAATTATAATACCAGATAGCAGTTTGTATTATTTGGCTTATTCGGACAACTAGTATCATCTAGGATGTTATTCTCACAACATTTCGGCCGATGTAATCTCCGACCTTCTTCGGGTCGTCTTCTCTAACTCGGGAATCTTAAAACTAAACTTGGAAATGTGTACGTTGTATTTAATCCAACGTCATAGATTGCTTTTGTTCAGTCTTAAGTAATACGTAATTGTATTCTTAGTATCGTCACTTAGAACAGATTAGCACTTTTATCCGTTGCGCCATGGGTCTTTGCGGACAATTCTAGTATTAATTTTAAGAGCCTTAATCCTATTCTTGTTTTAGATGTTTAGTCCTACTAATTATTACTACTTATTAATATTTAGTGTATATTACTACTTATTACTATATATTACTAATTTTAATGGTGTTCTTATTTATTATTTATAATTGCTGGTTCGCATATTGTATTAATTCTATACTGGGTTTATTAGTAGACCAGTTTTGCCCAACATATGTGGTGGTTCGAAATTCTTTATTGATTTCCGAGTTCGACATAATAATTCACGAATTCGACAAGACGCATCTGAAGAAGGTCGGAGGTTACATCGACCGAAAAGTCGTGAGAATAATATCCAAGATAAGAATAGTAGTTTGAATAATCTAAACAATACAAATTAACAATCATCATCTGAAAAATTCCGGAAAATAATACCAGGTAACAGGCGAACTAGGAATTGTCAGATCGGCGTCGCCTATGAATATCCAATGATTTTTAGAACCCATGTTGGTGTTAATTGCATAGAATCGTTTTAATATGTTGGGTGTAAATTTTTGTACTGTTAGAGTTTTGACAGAATCTTCAAATTAGATACACTGTCCCACGAGGGTGTACGAGTGCCTCCGAAACCAGCCAGACGAGCATCAGTCTACAAGGCTGTGCACAACCGGCAATACGCTCTCTCTCTCTCTCTCTCTCTCTCTCTCTCTCTCTCTCTCTCTCTCTCTCTCTCTCTCTCTCTTGGTAAATTATAATGTTGATAATGCGTCTGAAGAACTTGATCTGATGTTTCTTGATACATCTGTAGTTCGAATAGATATTCCTGTATAGCGATGTAGTAAGGTTATGGCTATGCGGTGTATCCATTCATGTAAAGGTAATAATCCGGTTCTCACTTCAATAGACAAATAGATTCTTTAGTAATTTTTCTAGTTCCCCCTCGGAAATAAATTACTCAACAACTTGTTTTTTTTTTTAAGTTAAGTAACTTATTGATTTTTATAAGAATAAAATACATAATAATATGACATACATTTTAAATTTTTTACCCGGTTGTCATACTTATAGCAATTTATTGTGTAACCTAGACACTATTTTTAGAAGGTCATTATTTGACGTCTTTCCTGTCTCGTTGTTGAGTTCTCGTTTCTGAGTAATCGTTGCTGAGTTGTTTTATCATAACGTGTCAAACAACACGGAAAGCGACTCTGTTAGGATCGACACCTAGTGCTACACATCACTTTTCAGATAGATGTGGTGTCGCTCCTCGGTCGAGAATCGGATTTAAGGATCAACTTTACATAAGAATATACAATAAATCTCTGCCAGAGCTCGATCCATGTGTTCGCAAAAGTATTGTTAAAGAGCCAATGTGTTAATTCCTTGGGTGAATTAGCAGAATATTATTGTACCAGTAGGAGATGACGGTGGCTAAGTGGTTAACAACATGAACTAACAACCTGGGTGGGACAAGTTGTATTTCCAGTTCGTTCAACGGAAAAACTTTCACTTAGGATGTTGGCAACCTTCACGAGATCCTCCTGTAAACACCAACCCAATATTTTTCGATAAATGATTCTTACTAGAAAGATGTCGGAGAAACCTGTTCCAACAACCAAATAATCTGATTCAAACGAAATGAATGAATGAATGATTTGTATCAGTGTTTACTTTCCTATTTTCTTCGTATGTCACGTGATTCATTCCTTTTTAATAAGAAGTGGGCAGTACGGACACTTCATATGGCATGCGCTTTATAATCGTATTTACATACAGAATTGTTTCGACTTATGTCATTGTCGCGTGAACTGGTGCTTTCCTGATCGACGTGTTCATGCTTCGATTTCTTCTACTTGAACCGGATCCATTACTAAAGACACTAACGTTCAAAGTACCGCCTGATTTACATACATGGTGTTTAGTTGTGCATTTGTGGCGAAATGTAGACCAGACACAGACTTGTCGACAAATTTCTTGTTCCACATCTTCGTCGGCTTGACTCGCAGTGCTTTAATCCGCTGCGTTAAAATCGCTTCGTGTGATTGCGAGTAAGTACGCGTTGGCTTGAGTTTTATTAGAATCTTCGCTGTTCTTCCTTGTGACTCCAACTGCTTCATATCTTCGCATAAGCTCCGGTATCTTGTATACGTGTTTCATCTCGCCAACAGCTTGCTGTTGCACTCTTTGTTGATGGCAAATGAAAGGGGGTGAGCTTGACGATTTATGAAACGAGCCTCTTATTATAAACCCGATAATAGCATGTGTATATCTTACATATACGAGAGGCGGACTATTAACCAGTTTATAAATTATTGAACTGCATGTGTGCAATCCTGATTAAATACTGCCACGCCAATATGTATATATTTTACTAACCTTAATTATATATATTCGGACTAAAACCTTCAGAATATTGCACAATGTATAACAATTTATATATATATATATATATATATATATATATATATATATATATATATATATATATATATATATATATGTATATTAGGGTAGGTCGATTTTACACTTTTTTTTAAATATTAAAAAAAGGCACGTTCCGAAAGTTGTATATAGACCTATTAAATACTCATGCAAAAAATTAGATCAAAAACTTCAGCGGTTTTTTGAGCGTTTGGTATCAAAGATCGTAGACAAGAATATACTGAAAATTCCTCGTTTTTGCAAGATTTGCTTGAATATTGGTGTGAAAACCAAATAATTTTAGCATTTAAAAGCAGGGAATGTCCTTTTATTTTATAAAAATGATATGAATTAAAGAAATCTTCAAATTGAAAATTTGCCCCCCCCCTCATTTTCAGTATCTGCTTTTGTAAACTACCTTTTAACGTTATGAATTAAACAGTAATATTTGAATACCTAAAAAAATGATTTTTTCTGTTATTAGTGAAAATATAAAAAGCAAAGAAATAAGGAAAAACCTAACACTATTTTAATGAAGCTTAATATAGAGAGTCAAATTGCTCCATATAAGACCCCTTAGACAAAAATGCTGGTCTCAATTTCTGACTCAAAACTTTGGCTGTAATGTGTTGATGCCTTGCTTCAAAACCATATACAGTTTGTGAAGCTTCTGTTATTAACTTAACTGCCCGTTCCACACCCTGAGAATGTGAGCGCAAATCTGGCAAGTCAAGCTTGGTTCCATTCATCAACGATTCTCGAAGTTCAGATTCAGTAAAATCTTCCGTCATTGGTGGTTCAAAAATGCCGCATAATTTTAAATCTATTAATTGTGTCCAATGTGTGGCATTAAAATTAATAGGTAGTATTCTTTTTAATCTTTTTCTGGTTGACTCCTCACTCCTGAAAGAACAAATTAATTAATTGAATTATTAAAAAATTCCAATCTGTACTGCTTTAATAATTATGGTGAAATTAGATAAAATCTTTAAAAATCATTCTATAAATTGGAATAAATAATTGAGTCAGAGATATATGAATAAATATTACTTACCTAATGGCCAAAATTCTTTTTAAAGCTTCTTCTCTTACTTCAATCTCCTCAGATTTAACCATGGAATATAGAAAGTTTTCAGGCAGTAAACAAAATGTATTACCTTGTATATTTCTAAATGTGATATTTTGGATTTTTTGAGGCTTCTCCTTAATCCTCTGGGTCATATTAAAAATGTGCACTTACTGATTGTGGAATTTACTATTTCTTTTAATTTCAAACCAAAAAGTGGCATACACATTTACAATAAAATTTACTACATAGTGTAGTTTTGTTGTGTGCCTTTGTGGGTATGCACCACGAGTCCATAAACACATAAGCCTGATGGCCAAAGTTAACCATCTTGCTTGGTTTAAAGGACCAATTTTCCAGGAGGCATATCTAGAGTCAACCTTACCTCTAGAAATACCTACTGTGTATTCATAAAGGAGTCTTTGGTCACAACTAAGATCATGTATTTCATCAATTTTAAAAATTGACTCTAGAGGATTGCTAATAGTGGAAAATGATATTTGGGGTAAATCATATCAATCATTTGAGCATAATTTCCCCAGAGGGCTACTGAATGTTGTAGGGCCCTTTGCGCAACCATCTATGTTTTTAAAAAGGGCTCTGAAAGGTAGTTCATTATGATGCAAAGAGCAACCAATTGTGTGAAGAGTTTTAAAAAGTTTTTTTTCTAAAATTGCAACCATTCCACCATCGCAACTTGTGTTGGTATTAGTGTTGTCAACAAGTATAGCCTTGATACTGTTCTCACTGTGGAATTCATGCAAAGCATCCACCACTTGATCTGCATGAACAGCACCTGTTGCACCACTATTCGGAAGAACTCTATGTGTCAGATATTTACTTTCACATGGTGTTTCTTTTGTAAAAGTTAAATGGTGTTCTGGTCCCTTAGTTTTTTTCATAATTCTCTGTCTATTTTCATCCACAATTTCCTTATACATCAATGTGTCCTTATCCATTCTCCCATCAACTCCAATACATATATTTTAGGTGGGGTAAAAACTCCTGGCTGAAATAGTTTTATTTATCTACCTCCAACAAGGTAAGATGTGACACAAGGTCAGGAAAGTGGGATTAGATAACCCTGCGCTATAGAGGTGAGCACTCTGGCCATTAAAAAATTGACTGGGCAGCCCCGTCGGCATTCCCCTGTAGGGGCGCCTCAGACAGTTAGCAATAAACTTACTCCTCCCCAAAGAGGAAAGGCAAAGCCTGGGAGGATGCACCTCCTAGAATTGTACAGGACGGACAAGCCCCAATAGACGGGCGTAAATCCAGACCCAAAGGCCCGGACGATACCGGTTTATTTGGTGGGGTAAAAACCCCTGGCTGAACTAGATTTTATTTATCTACCCCCAACAAGGTAAGATTGATAAAAGGTCAGGAAAGTGGGATGAGAAAGCCTGTGCTCGAGAGGTGAGCACTCTGGCCATTTAAAAATTGCCTGGGCAGCTTCGTCGGCATTCCCCGGTAGGGCCGCCTCAGACAGTAAGCAATAAACTTACTCCTCCCCAAAGAGGGAAGGCAAAACCTGGGAGATGCACCTCCTAGAACTGCACAGGACGGACAAGCCCCAATAGACGGGCGTGAATCCAGACCCAAAGGCCCGGACGATACCGGTTTATTTGGTGGGGTAAACCCCCCTGGCTGAACTAGTTTTTATTTATCTAACTCCCACAAGGTAAGGTGTGACAAAAGGTCGGGAAAGTGGGATTAGATAAGCCAGCGCTCGACAATTCAATATATATGTGTGATAATTAAACAGAGAATCAACACGGGAAGTCAAATTCGCCCGATGAATTTTCAACCGGTGAATACCATAAAAAATATTCAATAAATAAAACGCCTATGTAAACAAATAATTATTTATATATAACATTAAATATCATAGTGTTTTATTCCTTTTTAATTTGAATATGTACATTTAATTTCTTAAGAAAAATAATAATAAACTTTAAAATATTTATTATTAAGTAATGTATTACTTTTTTTTGTTAAAACCCGGGTTTAATTTAAGGCGACACATCTGCCGGTGAAATCTCGGCAGTGAGAAAAAATCTCGATTTATTTGATCTCAAAGTTGCAATGCTAAATAAATACAAAATTTTGAAGAAAAATATTTCTTGTGGTAACTTTTGACATTATTTGGCAACTTTCTTCGAGTGCGATAATTTACAGTTTCAAAATCGACCTCCCCTAATGTATATATATATATGTATATATATATGTATATATATATGTATATATATATATGTATATATATATATAATGTATATATATATATATATATATATAATGTATATGTATATATAATGTATATATATATATAATGTATATATATATAATGTATATATATATATGTATGTATATATATAATGTATATATATATATAATGTATATATATATATGTATGTATTTATATATAATGTATATATATATGTATGTATATATATATATGTATATATATATATGTATATATATGTATGTATATATATATATGTATATATATGTATGTATATAAATATATATGTATATATATATATATGTATATATATATGTATGTATATATATGTATATATATGTATATATATATATGTATGTATATATATATATGTATATATATATATGTATATATATGTATATATATATATATGTATATATATATATATGTATATATATATATATGTATATATATATATATGTATATATATATGTATATATATATATATATATATATATATATATATATATATATATATATATATATATATATATGCTAACGCACAGTAAATACATCGAACCTGCCGGGGAAGATTCATTAGCTTTAGCTTGTCTCTATTCATTTCGATATTTAGTCAGCCTGATACTCTACTTAATATCTAAATTGCATTGCGTCTGACAAACTGATATTTCATGTTAACTAGACATTTCTTCACTTTTATTCTTGGTACCTGATATTTACGCTAAAACAATTAATTCGCTTTAGTCTTTTCAGAAACTACTTATTCCGGTCATGATTTCAGTTAAACTGGGGTATTTTACGTGTATGACCTAATTAGCACTGACCGCTTAAAAATGTATAAAAATAAGTTTCAACATGTCGTTACGGGCTCGACTTTAGATAAACAATAATATTTTTGTAAATAGGTATTGAGATATTTCTTTCTAAGAGTTGATTTTGATATCAAAACAGGAAGTACAAAAAATATTTAGTATGTTGCCATTATGAAATACTGCAAGGGGCGTTGGTCGACACTCTTTGACATTTCATGGCTGATTAGTATATATACTCTATAGTCTACTCTACTGTCTTCTTTTGGCCTTTTTGCTAAGATCAAAGTGTAGTATCTGTTCCGATGGATCCTGCACCCCATAGACTGGTATTGTCTTGGCCTTCGGGGCTTGATTTACGCCTGTCTATGGGTCTGTCCTGTGCAGTTCTAGGAGGTCCACCCTCCCAGGCTTCGCCTCTTCTCTTTGGGGAGGAGTAAGTTTATTGCTTACTGCCTGAGGCGCCCCTACCGGGGAATGCCAACGGGGCTACCCAGGCAATTTTTAAACCCCACTTTCCCGACCCGACCTTGGGTCACATCTTACTTGTGGGAGTAAGATAAAAAAAACTGGCCTTGTGCCTAACTCCTGGAGAGGAGTAAATCAATACTCTACTGTCTTCTTATAAAACACATAAAACATATAACAATATTTTATAACGATGAAAAAAGCCCTTTTACAAATAACATAAATTAACATTACATGACATTAGGTCAGAGAATAAATGTTCACTTTTAAGCAAATCCCGTTTATTATACAGTTTCTTTTCATTTTCTTCTTTTTCAATAATAAATGCAATATTTTGTCTTATTTTTTGTTATATATTGTTACTTACACCGTAAAATGTTAATTAAAATGTAATTATCATGATACAAACATATAACATTACATTAAATTGCTTAATAAAAATGGACACATCTTTTAAAATAATGCCAGTCATACAACTTGAAATCAGTGACGGGAGCTGAGACATACAATACATTTGCATCACTTTTATTGGCATAAGAATTTTATTTACGTTCATCTTTTCTTTCTTCCTTACAGCCAAATCTGTGTTTCTGGCTCACAGCCATCATCAGCATGGCTAACTTAGACAAGGATCGAACCTTCGATATTGATGTCTATAGTCCAACGTTTTACCATCGGACCAAGTTTCGATCCTTGTCTGAGTTAGCCATGCAGATAACGTCTGTGAGCCAGAAACACGTGTCCATTGATTACTTTCATTTACGTATAAAATAAATAAAAATATATATATATTAACGGAAGATACGGCGACTAATAATGCAGTTTTCTGAATTGTAATCACTTAGGAAGTGAGACAAACGATATAGTAGTAAGCAAAAGAATAACTAACGCTTCAATTAAAATAAAATCAATTGGATTAAAAAGACACTAAATATTTAGGTGGTAAAAAGCGTACGTATTTCTAAACAGGGTGTCTGTTCCGATGGTAGACATCAATATCGAAGGTTCGATCCTTGTCTAAGTTAGCCATGTGATGACAGCTGTGAGCCAGAAACACGTGTCCATGGAGTACTTTTATGTACGTATAAACTTAATTAATATATATATATATATATATATATATATATATATATATATATATATATATATATATATATATATATATATATATATATATATAAATGTGTTTGCATTAACACAGAGGTTTACAACTCAAGTTCTTAATTTAACAACATATACAATATTAGTTATTCAGGGAACAACATTCAATATATGCATAAAAACACGTTTATGTGCATGCAATTATTTCTGCCCATCTCAAGAACATAATTTTTCATTATATTAAATATTTATCGACTTTTCACGAGTAGCCTTACCTAGTGCATATCAAAAATATTGATAACTGATATGTTTTACCTTTGAAGTATTTTTATCGCTTCTTATCCGTGGATATAAAAAAGAAGAACGCACATGCCATAATCGTGTTATAATCTGACGTATTTCAATTATTTTTGCTCGACGGGTGAACTTTTATGCACTGATGAATCCGCCTCATGAACATTTTTTTATTTTATTTAGTCTTTCCTTAAGAGATGAAACATGATTCTTGATTCAAATAAGAGATGCCCAGAGAGTTTTAGAATGGTGGTCTATTAAGTATAGCTACTATTTATATACAACCCGATGTTGGCAATTTCCTTTTCAGTGCTGTGTTGAGACGCTTTACGAAGATCGAATGTTTCTTTACATGTCGGTTGAGAAAATTACGAATAACAAATTGGAGATAAAAAAAATAAAACTTTTGCTTTTAACATATTTGCGTAGAAACTACACGTGAAGAACACTGCACATTTCTAAAAACTAATCTAAGGTTTGCACATAGAAGGACTTTTAGCCTAGCAATTATGGAGAGTACTTAAGGATTTAATTATTACATCCAGGATCCCAGACACTACTTGTGATAAGTTTGGGTGCAATGTTATCGCATAGATTTGAACACATAACTTGTTACTCGTATTATAACTACTAGTATAAGTAGTATTAGCATCATCGGTAGTACTAGTAGTACTAGTAGTAGTGGTAGTAGTAGTAGTAGTAGTAGTAGTAGTAGTAGTAGTATAATTTAGAACCTCATCTTATATACCATTAATATCAAGAGTGCTTCATGCAAAATTTTGTGAAATCTTTACTCATACTTTTCAATCCATATGCGTATAATAGTAGTAGTAGTAGTAGTAGTAATAATAAAGAAGAAGAAGAAGAAGAAGAAGAAGAAGAAGAAGAAGAAGAAGAAGAAGAAGCACCAGTATTAGTAGCAAGTATGTATATACCCCTGTGACTCATGCTGCGTCCCATGGGTGTTTTATGTCAAGTTTGGTGAATTCTGCTCAATATTTTTTACACTATAATCGTTTATTTTTTTTAACATTCTCAGTAGCATCATTATCATCATTATCATTATTATCATTATTATTATTAGTAGTAGTAGTAGTAGTAGTAGTATAATGTAGAACCTCATCTTACATACCTTTAATATCAAGAGTGCTTTATGCAAAATTTGGTGAAATCTTTACCCATTCTTTTCAATCCATATGCGTATAGTAGTAGTAGTAGTAGTAGTAGTAGTAGTAGTAGTAGTAGTAGTATGAAATGCATTATAGAAAATCTGCTGCATTTCTGTCGCGTAGTTCAGAAGCCAATAAGAGGCCAACATATATTGACAAAGACAAAAATATTCAATTATTATATCTATTAAAATGTAATACTTTTTTCTGTGTCTATTCGTTGGTCACTTCCGGACTCCTGAACTACTCGATGGTGAGAGAGATATTATGTGCATGCGTGTAAATAAAAAAGTGGCTGGGACAAAGAACATGTTACTGATGATGGCCATCAACTATCCGAATGGGTCGAGTGGAGGCGTGAGTTGCTCTCTGGTCGTTCTCATCGACCTAATCTTTCTGTCCCATGACCCTTTATCAACTGGCTTTTCTGCACTATTCCGCCTACGTAGAATCAGTCGTTTCTTTTGTTATTATTTTTATTTTACAATCTATTCCCTTGATTTTCCACCGACGCACTTTCTAAATACCAATATGCCGACAAGATTTCCCAAAACCAAATGTGAAAAGATCATTTACTGACTTTTAAGTTTTCCCCACCGCCTTCGATGCTTCATTCTGTGTTCAGATCGACCAAACTGGAGATAGCTGTTTTCCATATCATTTTCTGTTTGATATCGTCGGAAAATAAAACTGGACAGACCATAAAACTAGTATCAAATTGTCTGCAATTTTTATGCGATATTAAATGTGGCGTTTATTTCGATTTTTTCGAAAGAAACAGTTTTATAGCGAAATAAATTATCACCCGATGAGACAGAAGAGAATGTATTTATATATGAAAATCGGACTTTTATAATGCAACCCATAAAAAAATACATTTGATTTTTCTCTGTCTCTCCTGAACACTATATGTGTCTTATAATAATCCCTATAAGCATTTGCTATTATAAAAATCAGATTTTTATAGGTGCGGATAACCCGAATAAATATTACAACAAATAAATCCCCTTACAATAGAACCTGTTCCACACATTCTCTGCACACATACATAGACCAGAGTTTACTCAAATCTTAAAGCAACTTCCTTCATGACACGCTAGGCGGCGCTAACATCGGAACTATTAAAGCAGAAACATTAAAAGATCTCTCTTGTTACATTTCTCGACCATCTGCACGGTAGACTACTCATGGTCACTCGTACCTCCAACAACACGCACGCCTAAGGTACGCGTAAAATCCTAGGTAACACATTAAGTCACGGACCTGCTATATATACGCCGCCACTAATAAAAAAAAATCTATATGATGATCAATAAGTTCTAACCTTCAAATGACACGTGTCAACATTTTAAGCCAAATCCGATAATTTGTTTACAAATTAAAGTTTTATAAGTTAAGCTACCGTTGTAATTTTTTTAAATAATAGAAAAATCTGAATTTCTTGTGTTGAAAAAGCATTGTTTCATGATGGAAAACAATACAGTTCAAGTAAAGCAATGACTTGATTAGTGTTATTCTGACAGAAACAACAGTTACTGGTCAGTATTCTGACTTGAAACGCTGTAGTACAGACACAAAAGATGCTGAACGTTCAGGTTGACCATATCCTGAAGTTATTGCAGATAAGCTTCTATTGCAAATTTTAAAAACAATGGAAAATTAGAGTCAGTCTAGCTCTCTGATAGGAGAAAATACTGTTAAAGCAATTCCAAGGCTTGAAAACTGTTATTCGGACACGTTTCCGTCGAGAATAATGATAAAGAGATCGTATGCTGACTTCAAATGCGGTTGTACAGACATAAATAATGTTGAACTGTCAAGTTTTCCAAATTAAGCACTTGTCCCGAAAACCATAGAAACATTCCACAAATTTGTTTTGACCGTAAACTGAAGCTGCCTTACGTATTTATCCTTTATTATATACATACAGCCCGTTTGTGAAATGCTGGGCACCCCAGATAGTAACATGGCCGAGTACTCTCCAGATAGAAAATAGGGTAGACTCACGAACCATCATAAATAAGGTAAAGGAAGTGACCCGAAGGTCAAAATCACTATTTTCAGAATGAGCAGCACTAACAACTTCGACTTCAAAGAAGTAAGTCTTCTCACAAGAATAAAAAATATTTAACAACATTGAAACAGAACTCATTGATATAATTCCTAAAATAAACCTTAGAAGTTCCAGCAACAAACTCAACGAAGTTCTATCTACAGACATAAAAACATATTTTCTGATAAGACCTATATGAAATTAGCAAAAACAGACATAAACTATTGACTAGAAGTGAAATAATAATTAACTTTTTTTTTAAATTTCGTCTTGTTTATGATTTTTTTAAATCGATTAGAAACTGAACTTGAGTATAATTGATACTCTTCTATATGTAATCCCACCCTGGGATATGTTTGTGATTTTAATATGTTTTGCCTATTCTCATTATTGAAAAAGAAATTAGGTAGTCCCTCTGTCTTAACATTGTTTTGTTCTGAAATGTGTTGCGGATATATCCAACAGATGTTATCTGAATTGTAATTGAAAAAGTCTATATGTCTGTGTACTGATAAAGAATCATTACTCGTAGAGAATTTCTACGGATTCGTTTTATGCGAAGATGCGTCGTGTTTCTTAGGTTCAGTATGTTCTTTGTATGACACCATAAATTCAATGCCTGTGCCAACCAGATAATAATACACAACTCGATTAAATTACATATAAATATTAGTACGCTATATGTATATCTATCTATATCAATATCTATATATCTATATATAAAATATGATACTAAAAGTATACTTTTAGAGGATAGTACCTATAGTGAAATGGTTAAGCTCAATATACGAGATAGAGCAATTATAAAGATTAATGAAAAAAGAGAGGTAAAGATGTACGAATGATAAATCTATTTCAACTTCGATTGTTCAATGTAATGTGTATTCGATAAAAACATGTTTATTTTTCTTTCCTTAAGCCAAGGCTTTTCAAATATTAAAATCTTATCATCAGAGGAATTACATAGATGGATAAGTTGGCAGTGGAAAAACCAAAATTCAAAATTTGAAAAAATATAAAGTAATAGAGAGTAAGAGTATGCGTGTAGAAAAATATGGAGTATGTCCAGTTGATGAATATTCGTTGATAAGGTGTCCGGTGAAAGGAGATTTAAAGATGGTAAAAAGGGATTTCGTGAAGGCAGCGTTAAAAATGTTCAAAATGAAGTAAATCCAATAGAAAGATGTTTAGTTCAATCGTAGATGGAACGCACTTATTCGGATGTAATTTTGAGAATTAGGGCCATTTTAAAAAACTTCCGTGGACTGAGAATGAAAGTAGTTTTTCAGAAGTTGAGAATGAGCTGCGTATATTAAACGCAGGCAGTCGGGAATTTAAGTAGTGACTTCAATCGAGTCTAAGAAAAGCGAGAGATCTGGTTGGAGACAAGGCCAAGTAAAGAAGTGGGTGAGGGGTAAAGATAAAAGATAAAGGAAGTGGGTGATAGAGTTTGTTAAATGAACTATGGCTGATGCTAGGAGAAGAAAAGGGGAAGGGTGTGTTTAGTTACTGTTCATTGCTAATAAGCAATAAAGCGGTGTGAGTTGGGGTGGGGTTATCATAAGCTAAAAACAAGTGAATTCAGGTAAGTAAGTAGTTCTGAAAGGGGTGTCTCGTAATTAAAACGGATTTTTATACAAACTTATATATAATTCAGTAAAAACGAACAGTTTATTTACAATATAGTTTTAATTTGTAATAAATTAAAACAGTCATGTTTTAGGGGGATGGGTTTTTTTCCAAACGGACGATTTATTTACAATATATTATTTGAATATCTCGCTTATTTCTTTGGATTTTCGCACAAATTTTTCATGTAACATATTAATTAGTCTAAAATTGTACTTTTTATCCCGAAATAAAATTCTTACTCATATTTTTAAGACTTTAAGACATACATCTCTATCAGCCGTTCATAGTCAAAATCAACCAAAATAGTCGAAATCGCCATTTACTTATTTCCATCACGTCAGGACTCTGTAAATATGATCATCTTTAGGAAATACGTTTGAAAGAAGAAACAAGTTAAAAATGATTTCCAACGGAATGAATAACCTTTAGGAGGGTATTGATTTACTCCTCTCCAGGAGTTAGGCACAAGGCCAGTTTTTATCTTACTCCCACAAGTAAGATGTGACCCAGGTCGGGTCGGGAAAGTGGGGTTTAAAAATTGCCTGGGCAGCCCGGCAGGGGCGCCTCAGGCAGTAAGCAATAAACTTACTCCTCCCCAAAGAGGGGAGGCGAAGCCTGGGAGGGTGGACCTCCTAGAACTGCACAGGACAGACCCATAGACAGGTGTAAATCAAGCCCCGAAGGCCAAGACAATACCAGTCTATGGGGTGCAGTATCGATCGGAACAGATACTACACTTAGATCTTAGCCAAAAGGCCAAGGAGGGTAGCCGTGTTCTTGACAGGGGAATAAAATCACAATAGCAGGAACAAGTTAACAATAATTTCCAAGTGAATGAATAATCCTATGGAACTGAGTCTGCTGGCTCTGATTACAGATTAACGAATGCTGTTAAGCCACGGCTCCTTAATACCACTATCAATGACATCACTAGAACAACTCGACTCAGTTAGTAGGCATTCTTCTTACGATAGCCGTGGTTCTGTCCTCGTGAGTCATATAGATATTCGGAACATAATGGACGACATAGAGATTCGGGATAACTTCTATTATCCTTCCCGAATAAATTTATGAATACAATATAATTTCATCAAAATATGATATATTTGAAGTTTGGAAGGAAGTTTACCCCCCCCCCCATTAACTCCCTTACAGTGCACTTAGAGATTCGTGACCGCCTCCATTGTCTACCGCGGTAAACAAATAGAATACGAATACATATGATACACTTTTAGATTTTATCTAGATTCTCTAACCTCTCTTTTCAGGGGGGAACACATAATCATCCTACACACATGCATACACACAGACATTGAGATTTATTTAGTTATATTTCTCTGTGAAATATAAGTACATGCACGCTTATGCTGACTCTTGTCTGCTGATAACTGTTTGTTTTATTTACTTGCAGTTTTCACAGCTGCAATACGTATTTGGGATAAAACAAAACACTCCTGCAGTTTGTTAGCCTTCTAACGGACAAAAAGAGAAATTACATTATCCACGCTTCTTTTAAATGTAACAGTTGAATTGTTTCCTTTCCTTAATAAAGACGTTTCGTTTTCTTCGTCCTTTTCTTCATTACTGACAATCTGTGTAACACCTGGAGCGACCTCATATCTTAAATGTATTCTTCTATCGTTTAAAATACTGACCTTAGTTGGAGATAACGTTATCCTATGGTTTGTTTATATTTAATGACTTTGTATTTAGATAAAAACATATTTTATGGAAATCGCTCCGGACAAGGCATAAAGCATTTGATGTAAGGAACTAACAAGAAAGAAGGATGATTATCACAAAGACAGGGGATTCCTATTTGCTTTAGTCTTGAAAAAACAACGCTGTATGTAGGAGGAAAACAGTCAGCAGGAAGAGAGTTCTATAAGTCTGCAGTTCTTGGAAAGAAGCTACTGGAATAGGAAGTTTGAATTGGAACAAATACATAGAATACATAAATACATAGAAAAAATTACAAGGAAGACAGGCTTCCTCTACCGAGCTAGACAACTTTTCACACCTGTCAGTATCTTATATCTCTACACAGCCACCATCCGTCCATGGATGGAGTATTGTTGTCATTCTCAGTGACAAATTGCCTTGTTTGGAGTTGATGAAAGTAATAGAAAAATTTAAAACACATTAACCTTTATTATTTTTCATTGTTATCAATTTCTTAATTTGCATTAAACGTTAAATCAGTATTGGTTTTCTTTTTCAAATATCAATTTTCGTCTTTGCATTATATTTATTCTTTTTTCACCTCTTCACTTAAAAAAATAACGAACTTTTAGCCAACACAATACAACAAGATAAACTGCATCTTCCCTTCCAAACTCCCGTAGATCGGAGAAAGACTCGAAATCCACGTCTGATAAGCGTCAAATTCCAAGTGGTAGGAACTCTCTTGCTTTTATGTCACGTACTTTCTCTCCTCACGTCATATCCTGCCACGTAGTTCTAATTTTAAATCGATAAACTTTTCTTTACTTTTACACACTTGCAACTTAATAGTGCTACGTCTACAAGAGACTCGTTCATCGGTTGATATGCAATATTCAATTTCTAAATAGCGTTTTCGTGGATTTTGTACACTTATTTCAAATAGTATCTTCATCATTTAGCGGATCATTGAATGGAAGCATTTTCAGAATATACGTTCTTAAAGGCACGAAGATGATTTTCGTTTTCAAACATAATTATATTTACTTGCCATTTTCTATTTCTCTTTTAAGTTCTCATTAATCATTTTCCATTGATTTCACTTCGACTTTTGTTGATTTGCTCACCATACGTTTTTTCTTCTGCTTTTTACAGTTTCTTTTTCTCTTTTTTCCTTAACATTTTCTATTCTTCTTCTTCTTCTTCTTCTTCTTCTTCTTCTTCTTCTTCTTATTATTATTATTATTATTATTATTATTATTATTATTATTATTATTATTATTATTAGCAAATGTATGCTCCCTCCGGTCGCATAATTTTGCTAGTTGTTTTATTTAATTGCTCATTAAAATGTGTTTTTACAACTACTACCATCAATGACTACGGCCACGTAACACAACTGTTCGTACTAATAGTGTAATATTTACACTAACTATCAACAATATAACTATTCGTACTATTATTACTACATCAACAACAACTACTACCACGATAATCGACTATTCGTACTGCTATAATAACATCAACAACAACTACTACCAGCAACGTGTTGACCATTCGTACTGCTGTTACTACTACCACCATCGCCACAACTATTACTTCTATTACTACTACTAATACTACTACTACTTGATTCAATAAATGTGTGCTTTAAAACATGATTTCTAATGAGATTTAAAAAAACGTTGTAATAAAAAAATCAAAGTAAATATATTATTTTTGAGCGACTCGTACGATAAATCTCAAATAACGCGCCCCTGCCTTGTGTCTATCTCTCTCTCTCTCTCTCTCTCTCTCCCATTCTCCATTTCTGTCACTCTCTCTCTCTCTCTCTTTCTTTCTCTCTCTCTCTTTCTTTCTCTCTCTCTCTCTCTCTTTCTTTCTTGGAATAGAATTTTCTGTGCGTTCGAATAATCAGAAGGCGGGTTACCAAATGTTAGAATGGCCACCGGTTGTGTTATCATATTCAATTACAATATAATTTAATTACGTAAGTCAATTATATAGATTTTTTTTAAAACTATGTATTGAATTAATTCTATTTATAATTTTTATTAAGATTATTATTATCGAAGAAAAATATTTTAAATACATCTGGAAATCTGAAAAAAACAATCATGAGTGTATATTTGTGAATATTAAGTTATTAGAAGCTTTAAAACAAATTAATTATGTAAATTTGAAAAACGCGTGATGTTTTGGGAAGTTTAGGAATGGATATATATATATATATATATGTAGGAGCTGATAAGCAGATATGAAAAGAGAGCGATCAATATAACAATATAGTTACGGCTTTAGACAGACGGACAGATACATAATCTTCATTATTAATAGATTATTATTATTATTATTTACTTTGTTGTTATTATTATTATTATTATTATTATTATTATTATTATTATTATTATTATTATTATTATTATTTCCTTTACAGTTTCTTCTTCTTTGCCTTTATTTTTTTCTTGGTTCTATTCATGAACTTTTCTTTTTCTTCAACTTCTTTTCTTCTCCATAGTACTGTTGTTGTTTTTCTTCTTCCTATTAATATTATTTTACTCACTGAGAGTTCTCTATGGTATTACCACTGGCAACAAAGGGTTGGGTTCCCTGGTGTTTAAGTGACAACAAGTCCTCCCAGATTTTAAGCACTCTCCGCCTCTTTCGGTAACAGTTGCAAATTAGTTTGCGTTCTCGCAACAGCTGGTTACCAGTGATCTCTCGCTGAGAACGACCTTTATTATTTGCATTCACTGGGAGTTCTCACACAAGTCATCGTAAATTATTGCTCACTGATAATAACTGGCGATGTTCCCTGGAGTTTGAGTAACAACAAGCCTTTCCCAGTATTATTATTGTTTTTGTTATTATTATTTACTCACTAGGAGTTATCACACTGGTCATCGTCAGTGGTCACCCACTGCCGACAACCTGTGGTATTCCCTGGAGTCCGAGTGACAACAAGTCTTCTCAGGCCTCCAGTATGCTCCACCTCTTTTCGTTCATCACCGCTGATGACCTTGCGGTAATCGTAACCGCCACCTACCAACGATTTCCCGCTGATAAGGGCCATTGGTTCCCTCTGGGGCCCGAGTGACAACAAGCCTTCCCAAGGTCCCAGAGCTGTCCGCGCTCTTCCAGTGGAGGTCTGGTTTTGTGCTTTCCCTCCTCGACTCTCTGTCCATCATTTTCGTGGCGTCAGCCTATGCTTGCGCCTCTCTCGTGCGGTTGTATTTTCCCCGGTTCTGTTGTTTTGTGCTTCCATGTGTTTGTTCTCCATTCGTTGCTTATGTGGGTTGGTTTCCGCATTCGAGGACATTTCTCAGGATTGTAGCTGTTGTGATCATTACTGTCCTTTGTATGGTCTCAGTTATCCCTTTGATTCCTATTTCTCTTAGTCTTTTCTCCATGTTTTTGGGGACTGTTCCTAGTGCTCCTATGATTATTGGTGTTATACTGACTTTCTTCATGTTCCATATTCCTTTCAATTCTCTGGCAAGTTCAGTATATTTGCTTCTCTTTTCCGTCTCTTTGATCTTCACTCTGTAGTCTGCTGGAACGGCAAAGTCCACAATTTTGCAGGATTTTTCTTTCTTGTTGATTATTATCATATCCGGTCTCCTTGCTGTTATGGGTTTGTCTGTTTGTACATTCATAGTCCATATGATTTTGTGTTTTTCGTTTTCTAGTACAGTTTCTGGTTTGTGTTTGTACCGTTTTCTTGCATATTCAAAATTCAGTTGTTTGCACATTTCCCGGTGTACTTCTTTCCCCATGCTGTCATGTCTGTTCTTGTATTCCCTTTGTGCTAGCTTGCTGCATTCACTTATTATATGATTTATCGTTTTATTATTATTATTATTATTATTATTATTATTATTATTATTATTATTATTATTATTATTATTATTATTATAAGGCCTTCTCCAGTATTATTATTATTATTTGTACTCACTAAGGGTTCTCACACTGATCATCGTCAGTGATTGCTCACTGACAACAACCAGTGGTATTTCCTGGAGTCTGAGTGACAGCAGGCCTCCCCAGATGTCCAGTATTCTTCACCTATTTTCGATAATCATCGCATTGTTATTATTATTACTATTATTATTACTATTATTATTATTATTATTATTCTCTCACAGGTTCTTATTCTTCTTTTTTCTATCTCTTCCAGTATTTTCTTCTTCTTCGTCCTCCTCTTCTTTTTCTTCTTCTTCTTACTCCTTGTTGTTGTTGTTGTTCTTCTTCTTCTTCTTCTTACTCCTTGTTGGACGTTTTTCCTCTCTTATCATTGTTTCTTGTGTATTTTTCTTCTTCATCTTTGTTCTAAAATCACGGTTCCTTTTTACTCTCGTTTTCTTGTTATTTGTTTTCTTTTTCCTCTGTTGTTTCTCTTTAATCTTCTTCTAGTGCTTATTCTTCTTCTTTCTTTTCATATTATCTATGTATATTCTCCTCTTATAACTTGCGTCTCTTCGTTTTCATTGTCATTCTTCTCCAGTTCTTTTTTAGTTCTATACGCCATCGTCTTCTATAACTACTATTAATCCTACTATTTCATCTATGTTTATACTTCTTCCATTGCTCATTCGTTTATTCTTCGTGTAATACTCCTGTTTCTTTGCCTTCCTCTTCTCTTATGTCTCCTTCTATTTATCAATTACTTTTTACTTCATCTTTTATTACGTAAAAATTAACCCTTTCTTGTACCTGCTGTTACTTGCGTTCCCTTTTTTTATTATTGAATCTATGACCTTCTGTTTCCTTTACCTTCTCCTTCGTCTTCTTTTCCTTTTTCTTTCAACTTGATCCGCTTCTTTCCCTTCCTTCTTTCCGTCCTCTCTTTTACGCCATCTTTCTTTTGATTGCATTAACAATTTGCACTTTTCCCCGCAAATACATCCACCAGTTTCTGTTATTCTCAATTACGACTTTCACCCTTTCTCTTCTATAAACCTCTTTTCTCTCTTTCTCTTATAGTCTTCTCTCCTCCTTATTTCCTCGCTTGTCTTTCATTTCCTCACTCGAGTAATGTTTCTTATTCTTTCCACCGCCTACTTCATTTAGATCGCGCGTATCAAACAACATCAAATTATAAATCAAGATGGCGTCGTTTTTTAACATCTGTTGTCTCCGAAGGCGGGTAAAAAAATGTTCTATCATGAATTCAATACACAAACCATAAAACTATCAATATTTGCCTTTAGGAATATTTGCATAAGCTGAATATTGATTGGTGAATATTTGCCGACTTACAACTGTTTACATACATTTATGCATATATGAAAAGAAGTAAGCACACAGATGCGTAAACTAATCATAAATATATCTATAGAAAATAAGGAAGATCTATCGTCTATGTACGTATGTCAAGCAGCATTAGTACTTCAATTAGAACGTAGGCTGGTGTAGTGGTTACAGGCGTAAACTGTGGTCTTTACATACTGGGTTCGAGTTTCGTCTGGGTTACTGCATAACTTTCACTAATCTTCTTGGGGAAACTATTAATCCGTATATACGCTCTCCAACGCTGAATTAAATAGTAGGGTAGACTGTACTACGCATTGCTACTCTGATCAAGTAAAGCCGGTTCAGGAAAGATACGATTGGTGATGCGGTTACCCATGTCCAGGCACCCTAACAAGGGGTAGCCATTGTCTCTCAAGACTGCAAACGGGCCTAACAGTACTGCGATGGATGTTTATTTCGAAATATCATGCGCCGTAACTTTGAACGTTAACGTGGTTCCTCTGATGAATATTAGTTGTAAGATAATGTACACATACGTTGTATAATCATTCGTAAAAAAAATGTCTGGTTTTCATTTTAAGGAAAATAGACGTACGAATAAAGAAAGAGAAAATGAAAATGTTATTACTGAATAATATTTTGGTATCTGCAGATTGCAAAAGCCAGCCGATGCAGATAGCGATCTGTAAAAAGATTTAAAATCCAAACTTAATCAGTGTTTTTATTTTTTATCCGAGTGTTCATTTTTTTCTGGAAAAATATCTGTTTTTTAATAATATTTTTAGGTTAATTTGAATACTGTTCGCATTTTCACACCTATTATAGTTCGACATTCTTGAGATGAAGATTGGTACTTTGGATTATTTACACGTTTCAAACAACTGTTTTAATCTTGGTTGTTATATTCACAACTTTTCGACCGATGTAACCTCCGACCTTCTTCAAGTATGTCTTTTTGAACTTGATAACTTACTAGTCGAACGTGGAAACCTTTATGTCATACTCAGAAACCTGTGTAGAACAATGAGTAAGCTTAAATCAATTAGTTTAATAATTAAATAAATTACAATGTTTTCTTAATGGGCGATGTTGAATCATCGCCTAAATAGTGTTTCTAAACCGCTTGAAGTTAAAGCTTGGTAGTGGCTGTTCATCAAAGTGATGTGTTAGCCATGTTCTGACATGCCCCAGGATCGGTAATTTAAGAGAGGTCAACACGGGTGATCCGTTGCGCAAGACTCATTACCAGTTTTCCTCAAACGAACGAGGCTTAACATTCAGAACTTTGAAAGGTAAGGACACTTGGCGTGCGCAAGGTGCGTATAAGCTGCGAAATAGGTGAGTGGAATGGTCTGGCTTGGGTGATGTTTTTGAATGATGGTTCTCTTTCATTTTGCAAGAAAAATTCAGTTTGCTGCTGGCGCAGGCCGATGCGGTTGCGAGGATAATATAGCAGCATTTGACTTGTATAAGAATAAATGATATTTTTCTAAGGCAAAACCTTATTGTTGTATTCATGTTCAGTCATCTCTTTCATATAGAGTCTGTTTTCATTGAAAGGACGACAAGCAGAGAAGCAAGTATGCTTACCCCAAAAGTTGTAGACCAACGCCGTCAATACCAGAGTTTTGCGGGTTGTGAAATTCACAACATGGGCGTAAAACTATTGACAAAGTGATTGGTTAGAACTCATACGACACTCGTGGGCATTGAAATAGAACACGGACCATGTTTAGTGTCGCGTAACACAGAATATGATACTGAGTGACTCCCCGGGCTATCACAGGTAGAACCTCTTGTTACATCTGTACGAGTTCAGTTCAAAATTCCGTACAGGAGTAGGACTGAGAGAGTTTGGATAAATAGAGGCTTATTATTGTGTATCGTTTCGCCTGCAAACACACGTTACAGCTGTCATTTTGATGTATCAGTTCTTACTTAGGTTGTTTGAAAACGATTAGATAAGTATGAAGAAAACTATGAATGAATTATATTTGGTATACCGTAATTTTTGTTAGTAACACTGAATGAGGGATAATATCAAATGCCTTCTCTATGTCTATACATATGTAATAAAAGAAAGGCGGTTGCCTATGTTTATCTGGATTAGATTTCTTATATCGAACCCCTGACCGTATATATTTACCAGTATATATGATGAGTGAGCATATACAACACTGGCCCCAAAGGAGGAGAGAATGCCTGGGATGGGGGTATCATGACAAACGAGCATGTACTACACTAATCCAAAAGTGGAGGTCATGACTGAAGGTAGTCTTATGACAACAGAAAAGATAATACACTACTTCCTAAGGAGAAAGTAATGCCTGGGAGAATGATCTCTTGACAACATAGCAGATACTATAGTACCCCCCCCCAAAAAAAAAACAGTAGGATGTTGTAATGCATAGAATGATAGTATCATGACAACAGAACAGATACTACACTTTTCCCCCTTTAACTGAGCATCAATACGAGAAAGTAATTCCTGAAAAGATAGTCTTATGATAACAGAACAGATACTACACTATCCCTAATAAAAAAAAGGATAAAGTAATCTATTGGACGATGGTATAATGACAACAGAACAAATACTACATTAACCACTTAATTCGGCATTAAAAGATAGTAATAATATAGTTTCAGCTTCAGACAGACAGATAACAAATCTCCGTTCGTAGTAGATATAGAATAGTAAGGATAATTCATATTCTCACTTAAAAATGATATCATTCTTGCCTAAAAGCTTTTTAAGGAGCTTCTGAATTATATTTTCATAAATTTGATAGATACAGAATAGTTGAGATATTCGTCTATAATTAAAAAAAGTCACATAATTGGTATTTTGTATATGCGTATAATTTTCTACATTTTAGTTTCGTTCAATAAATTCCAGTTTCTACAGATGTATTTATTATAAAAGATAAAACAACGCTTATAATAATCCTGGAATATTCTCAAGATGCGAAAGGTCCTAAATATAATCCGGGGGATTTTCGGTTGAAATATGTATACAAACATTTCCTATTTTATTTTTTGTTTGTTTTTTGTTTTTTTAACTAAAGAATCACTACATATCAAGGCCATAAAGCCACTTGAGGATAAGGGTTAATGAGTTTGTCAGGTGGACAGTGAGATAACACCGTGATGATTGGTAACGATGGGTGAAATTTGATCATTTAAGAGGCCGGCTCAACAAGAATCTGTTTACATATGACTTGAAAACGATTATGTTGTACTCAGCTTGAAAGCAGCCTCGTGGTATTGTGTTCCACAGACGGGTAGTTCTAAGAAAGAAACTCCGTTCATGGAAGTTCCGTTTAGTGTAAGGTACACAGAGGAAGCAAGGTGAACTATTGACATCAGCTGTAGCTAGACGAGTTCTTGTTGTGAATTTTTACAGGGGCAACCATCAATTGGAGCTCAGTCGAGCACCTACTATGAAAGTAAGACCAGCAATATCTTCTGTGATAAACTGATTGTAGGGCAGAAAAGAGGACAGCCCCCACTTGATTCGGAAATCGGTTTTGTACTCTGTCAAGAAAGCTAAGGGGGCTCTGAGCGGCAACTCTCAAGATTTGGCAACAGTACTTCATCTTAGGATGTTTAACTCTTATACAGGAAGAACATTACGTCAACCGTGAGATACCTTCTGCAGCGGTAGAATGAGTCAACTATTTTTCCGGTGATCTTAACAACGGATTTGATGTAAGTCTTCCATTTTTAATCTGAATTGAAGGTCAGTCCAAGTTTATCAAAGCGGGGGTTTCCCCAAGAAGAGAGCCATTCATTTCGATTGGGGCAAAGTAAGGATTCATGCGTTCGTGGTGAAAGGAGAGAGGCTTGTTTTTAGACGCATTAAAAGAAACATGTCACCTTTTTCCTCATTGTACCAAGTGCTTCAGGTCTGAAGATAGAGAATCAGAAAGATCTTGATCATTCATGCACTTCGTAGTGTTGCCATTGACGGTTGTGGCATCTGCATAAATATCGACGAATGATCAGAGAATGTGATTTGAGAGATCATTGATGAATATCAGGAAAAGAGTTGGCTCCAGAATGGATCCCTGAGGCACGCTGGCATTGATACTATGTGCTTCAAACTGTCCATCAACAACTACTTTACTAGACCTATCAGACAGAATAAATTTTATGGTTGAGAAGATATTTCCAGATATTTGGTAATACAGATCGACGGAAAACATATGACCCACTTCGTTTTTTTTTCTGAAGTAATAAATATTTATTAAACGACACAGGTGAAACAGATAATCTAGGGCATGGGTGGCGCGTGCACTAGCCATGACGCATTGCACAATTAAAGGTTTAGAACTGAACCCAGATATGAAAGAAAACTAACGATGCCTTTTCATGTATTCAGGCGTGGAGTCGTATTTGAAATCTTCGCTCTTTACTTCTCTAAAGACAAGTGGATATTTTCCTGGCTCTGAACAGCCAAAAGTCGTTGATTTCATTTGACTTTTTTTTCTCAAAAAAAAAAACAACGACAACGGTGTGGAATCGTATTTTTAATTTTCGCTCTTCATTTCTCTAAAGACAACATGATCTTTATGTGGCAGTAACTAGACAAAAGTCGTTTGTTTCATGACGTTTTAAAAAAAAAAACAAATAACAACAACGGCGTGGAATCATGTTTGAAATTTTCGCTCCACTTTGAAAACAAGTCTGCTTTATAAATGTTAGTGGTTTGGCTTCAAGCTAGCGACCTGTCCTTGTAAATCATTCTTGCTTCGAAAACAGTCAAAAGCATGCCAAATTTTATATTTTATGAATGAGATTGATCACTTTGACTGCCTTATGTGTTTCAAGATATTAAAGTACCTAAGACTAAGGTTTAAAGTTTCATGCAAAAAAACGATGCCTTTTTATGCATAAAACGATTATGTATCACAAAAATGTAAGTAAGTTATGACTGAATGATTCTTTAACTCTATATAATCTAAGATCACTGCGTGCATCTATGAGAAGGAAATGATTAAGCTTTTATACATTCTTAACCTTCGTCAAAAATACAATTAGAATCTAGTGAAATAAAAACGTTACTAACATAATTAATTGCAATTAACTTTTTTTAATATAAATAGATAAAAGCGAAATTTTCTCGTAATAACGATGAAGTCAAAATACCCTATTTCAAGTTAATTGCACTTTACACAATGGACGCACCATATTTTTTTATATAATTCGTATATATGTATATATATATATATATATATATAAAGAGGTGTACTAAAAGCGAACTTTTAGGAAAGGTAAAACCCAATTGTGAATAGTATACAGCTCAATATCCAGGATAGAGCAGGTAGAAATGAAGGAGAATGGAAAGGAATTAGAGAAAGCAAAAGCCAAATCAAAATTCAATTCAAAAGTTCAAAGCAAGGTATAAACCGCAAAAAGGCAATTTATTCAAGTTAAATTTTCCTTAAGCCAGGCTTTTCAAAGATCAAAATCTTATCATCAGAGGAAGTCGCTGGGATAGATAAGTTGGCAATGGCCAAGATTTAAAATTTGAAAAAATGAAATAAAATAAAAGTTGTAGGGAAAGAAACGTAGGGCAAAACTATGCCAGGGTGCAAGCAAATGTCCGATTGCCAAAAAGTCCGGTGTCGAAGAGTCCAGCGGAGAGGATACGATGTAGATAGGTAGGTCGTTAGAGTCACGAGAAGTAATGAGAGAAGTATCAAAGTTAAAATCCAAGAAGCCACAACTTCAGGTACGGCGAAAATAGAAGATCCAAGAAGGGTAAAGAGTCCAATAAGAGGTACATTCGATGATGCAGGCAGGCGTCAGAGGAGATTAAGATGTAAAATATTCGCCATTAAAGAAACTTCCCGGGCAGAGATGACAAAAGAAAGTGTTTTAAAGTGGAAAAAAGGGGCAGTGAGAATATTTAAAGTCTGCCTAGTTGAGAAAGCCGGCTATAAATGAAGAAAAGCAAAGACAGTGAAAACAGGAATATAATATGCGACCAATGGGCAAGGGAGGAAACGGGTAAGAGGTGTGTGGGAGGAGAAAGGGACGGGTACGAGGAAAGAGAGGGGGGGAGAAAGGGAGCGATGCGGTGAAGGAATGCGGATAAAACTAAGAGTGTGAAAGTCGGGGGGGTGAAACATAAAGTTGAAATTGGAAGTTAGGATTCAAATAGAAAAGGGGAAGAAAGGAGTGGGGGTAAGTTAACGAAGTTAGGATAAGGGGTTAACATATCAGAATATGTATAAGAACAGAGTTCGGGGGTTTAGAAGTTTAATCAAATGACCTTAGATATGAACAATGAGGCAAAATATATACGAAGGGTAGGACTAGGAAAATGAGTTAAAAATTAAAAGAGTAAAGATAAAAAATAAAAATAAAAATAGTATAAAAAGTAGAAATAAGAAAATAAAAGAATAAAGAATGAAAAATAGATAATAAGATTAGTCAAAGCTCGCAGGGAAAATTGAGGATTGACCGAGAGAATAAAAATAAAAAATAAAAAATAAAAAATAAAAAAATAAAAAAATTTAAAATAAGATACTAATAATAGAATGAGGGAAAAGTCGATAAGATTGGAGCTCAAGAATGAAAATTAGAATAAGGAAAAAGAAAAAAGAAAAAGGAAAACAAGACCTAGAGAGGATATCCGGAATGGGAGTCTCCAAGGTGGAAAAAAATTATGGGTTGAAGTAAATAAGCAGTTATGGGAAGCTAGTTCAAATAGATATGGGAAAATATAAACTTTGAAATTTTATTTAAAAAAAGTTATATGGAGGTTAATTAAGAAAATAGTTAAATAGGTTAGTGAAGGCCGGAAGAGGTAAGAGATATACAAGGTTAAAAAAGTGACAAAGGATTAAGCCAGAGGGAGAGTGGAGATCGCAGTTACAAGTAAATACTATAGGGGTTAAAATATGTAGAGCTAGGGCGGGTTGGGGGTTGAGTAGTTTGAGAGAGATGTGCGAAGGGCGAGGTAAAACAAGGGGGGAATAATCGAGGCTATTAAAAAAGTGAGAAGAATTAAAAACAGGAGGGGAAGAATAATTAGAGTGCACAGTGGAAGCAGTAAGGAGTTCGATATCGAGGTGTGCAAATGGGATATGGAGTAGATAGGGCTAATCAACAAGTAAATAAAGGGCTAGGATATAATATGAATAGAGTGGGTTAGTTATCACGTTGAGAGGGAAAAGAATGAAGAATGGAGGTTCTGCAGGGAAGCGGACGAATGCATTAAAAGGAGTTAAACGGGAAAGAAAATGGAAAGCCAAATAAAGTTATACAGTTAAGGAGGTTAAGTGGAAAGATTTAGGGGGTAATGGAAGAAAGGTGTTAAAACTAAGGGAAATGCGAAGCTAACGAAGTTTATGGGTAATTTATTAAGTTTACATCGTATCCTCTCCGCTGGACTCTTCGACACCGGACTTTTTGGCAATCGGACATTTGCTTGCACCCTGGCATAGTTTTGCCCTACGTTTCTTTCCCTACAACTTTTATTTTATTTCATTTTTTCAAATTTTAAATCTTGGCCATTGCCAACTTATCTATCCCAGCGACTTCCTCTGATGATAAGATTTTGATCTTTGAAAAGCCTGGCTTAAGGAAAATTTAACTTGAATAAATTGCCTTTTTGCGGTTTATACCTTGCTTTGAACTTTTGAATTGAATTTTGATTTGGCTTTTGCTTTCTCTAATTCCTTTCCATTCTCCTTCATTATATATATATATATATATATATATATATAATAAATAAAATAAATATTTTCATATTTTTATATATTTTTTATATATTTTTTATATTCTCAAATCTTTGCTAACAATAATATAATTCTACTGATTTATCTCGATGATCTCCTCTGATGATTAAAGCTTGCATTTTTGAAAATCCATGGGTTAAGGAAAGGAAAAAAATATTGATATATTACTTGTTTAACCTACTTAATGATTCAATAAATATTGTTCTTTTTCCAATTTTTATTCACATCATTCATTTAATTATATATATATATATATATATATATATATATATATATATATAATCTAGGGCATGGGTGGCACGTGCACTAGCCATGACGCATTGCACAATTAAAGGTTTAGAACTGAACCCAGATATGAAAGAAAACATGTATTCAGGCGCAAAGTCGTATTTGAAATCTTCGCTCTTTACTTCTCTAAAGACAAGTATATATATATATGCGATATCAGTTGCAGGGTTCACTTATTTGAATATTGGGTTCGAAATATTTTATTAATTGACTATTATATTTTATTGAATTTTTTAATTCAATGATTGTTTGTATTTTAATATAATAAATAGTTCTGTTTCACAATATTGTTTTTATTTCCTGAACAAATATTTAGTGCTTGTGTTCAAATGTTTATTTCTTCAGAAGGAACCACTTCATCTACAACAAAGTACGAAATTCAAAAAACTGTATTTTTAAAAACAGCTTATTTATATGCGATATCAGGCGCAAAGTTAACTAATTTGAATATTGGTTTTAAAAGAGGGCATTTTATTAATTAACTATTATTATTATTATTATTATTATTATTATTATTATTATTATGTACTCACAAGGTGTTCTCAGACAGGTCATTATCACCAGTAGTGTTTCCTGGAGTCTGAGTGACAACAAGTCTGCCCAGATTTTTCACCTCATTTCGGTCATCACCGAAAATAACTTTGCGGTATCTCAACAGCCGCTTATCCCTGATTTCTCGCTGGCATTGACCATTGGTATTACCTGGGACCTGGGTGGCAATGTATCGCCAGGGTGCCAGCACTCTCCGCACTCTTCTAGTGGAGGTATGTTTAGTGATGTCAGTCCTCGGTCTACTAACTATTTTGTGTGGCGTCAGCTAAGACCGGTGCCATTAGTAGGGGCAGTTTATTATATTTCTTGCAGTTTCTGTTCCTTCGTTCGTGTGGTCGCGTTCTCCCTGTAGTTTTGTTTTCTTCCTATTTTAACTTTCATATGACTGGTTACCGTTCGTAACTTATGTGGGTTAGTTTCTGCATTCGAGGATTTCCTTAAGATTGCAGCTGTGTTTATTATTGTCGTATTTTCTATAGTCTCAGTGATCCTTTTGATTCTAATTTCTTCAAGCGTTTTCTCCACCGTTTTGGAGGCTGTTCCTAGTGCCCCTACGATTATTAGTATTATCTTGATTTTCTTATGTTTCATATTCCTTTCAGTTCTCTGGCTAATTCCGTGTATTTGCTTCGTTTTTGCGTCTCCTTGATCTTCACACTGTGGTCTGTTGGAATGGCAAAATCTACAATTTGGCATGAGTATTCCTTCTTGTTGACGATTATTACATCCGGTCTCCTTGCTTGAATGAGTTTATCTGTTAGTATCTCCATGTCCCAAAGGAGTTTGTGATTTTCATTTTCCAGTACCGTCTCTAATATATGTGTGTATCATTGGTCCAAGTGCTCGAAATGCATTAGTTTGCAGAGTTCCCAGTGTATGATTTCCCCCAGACAGTCGTGTATGTTGCTATGGTCTTTTTGAACTAGTTTGGTGCATTCACTTATTATGTGGTTTACTGTCTCGTCTCTTTGTCCACACATTTTTCATTTGCTGTTTCCTTGTGTTTTATCTATTTTCGCTTTAATGTGGTTAGTCCTAATAGCATTGCTCAGTGCAACTGTTAGAGATTCCGTTCTCTGTTCAGCTGCCCTTTTCTTAGCCAATATCCAGGAATGTTGGTTGGTCTCTTTTCTGGTCATTTCTATGAAACGTCCATGTAGTTGTTTTGTTTCCAATATTTCTTTTCTTGTCTTTTTGCTTCTGGTTCAAGTGCATCCAGTGTTGTTCATTGGTGTGGTGTCTCGTGCCGCGTTGACCAGCATTTCTGTGTTCTGAGTTATGTATTTCTCCAATTCTTTGTTGTGTCTTCCACGCAGTCTTCTATACTTACCAGTCCTCTGCCCTTCGCTTTTTGTACGTAGAGTCTGTCCTATCATCCTTTGTGTGTAGTGTGTTGTGCTTGGTCATTAATTTCCTAGTCTTTTGGTCAAGGTTCCTGAGTTCACTTTTAGTCCAGCCTATGAATGGTCTAGAGTATCGTATTAGTGATACTACCCAAGTGGGTATTTCTTTAACTAGGTTTATGCTATATAAATCCGTTTCTAGGAGTGTTCTTGTTCTTCTTAGGTATTCTTTTCAATCTTCTCTTTCATTTCTGTAGAGTTGACTGTGTCTGCTTCCAGATCTTCCAAGTATTTATAGCTCTCTTGTTCGCCTAGCATCCTCATCTGATCTTGGTTGGGCAGTTCCATGCCCTCTACTGTCTCCAGTTTCCCCTTTTTCATCTCTAGCTGTGCGCACTTTTCCATTCCAAATTCAATTTTAATGTCCTGACTTAAGATTCTTGTCGTATTTATCAGCTGTTCTAGTTTCTTTTTGTTTTTGTAAACAACTTCAGGTAGTCTATGTTCATGAGGTGGTTTATTTTTTGTTTTGTGTCTGTAAACTTGTATCCGGCATGACATTTCCTGAGTATGTATTTGAGTTGCATCATGGCTATAATAAATAGTAGTGGTGATAGGGAGTCTACTTGGAAAATTCCTCTCTGTAGTTTTAATTTCAGTCAAGTGTTTCCCTCCAGCTGTTAGTACTAGTCTCTATTTTCTGATGGTTTTCTTAATGAAGTAAGTAATCCTGTCGGGTATCTTGTACATTTTTATCGATTCAGTTATCCATGCTTGAGAAATTTTGTTGTAGGCTTTCTTGTAGTCAATCCATGCAATTTTCTACTTTCTGCTTTTTACCGCATTCAGGATCTTTTGATCTATGTATAGAAGATTATGTGTCCCTCTTTTCCCTTTTCGGCATCTATTTTGTTCCTGGGAAGGCAATTCTAGCTCCTTAAAATGTCATCAATCAACAACGGCTTGATGAAATTGCAAGTGAGGACAAACTTTCAGTTCTCTAGAGTATACTCTAAATGATGACCATGCTGGACAATACCCTACAGAATGTTTAAATGCATTAGTATTTCCTGGTATGCCAACAATCAAATTAAGGCTAAAATCTGAATGTCGCAATTATGTAACTCCGAATTCTTGCTGCTTCACGGTTATGCAATCGTACGAGACAGTGTGTTACACGCATGCAAACCAATGTGATAGAAGTTGTCATACAAACTGGTGTGGTAATGGACGAACTGACACTCCTTTCACAGGTGCTGCAATCAAATTAGAAATGCCTCAGTTCCCAGTTAAATTGTGTTTTGCCATGATAATTAACACAATCCTTAGCAGTGTTTTGTCTCAACTTGACTTCATCTTACTTTAGCCATGGGTAGCTTTATGTAAGATGTTCAAGGGTAGGCTCTCCACAATGTCTATACAGAAGGTACAAATACCTTTTATCCCCATAAAGGGGGGGGGGTGCCAAATCCATGTAAGATCCTATTTTAATCGCCTAAATTACTTGTTTCTTATCGGACTTTTCTTTTGATACTATATTATTTATTTATTTTAATTAAAATCAGTACTTTATATTTTCCCCGAGTAACGCTGAGAAAAGGGTCCTGCTAGTATATATATATATATATATATATATATATATATATATATATATATATATATATATATATATATATTTATATATATATATATACCGTAAGTTACATAGATCCTATAAAATTGCACCCCCAATAAAATTATAGATATAAATCTAGAGGCTAAATCACTACTTACATATATGAATCTAACCAACCATGCAGAGGTAGTAACACCAGCCACACCCAGATTTTCCTTAAAAGACCATAAGACTAACGTTCAACAAAACCCATCAATACGGCTAATTTGCCGATCAAAATCTGACCTAGCCATAATCAGCAAAAAGATTCTAGATAGGGTCATTCCAGCTATCAGAAATAACATCTTCTTTTCTTTGTGGCAGTCATCAGATAACGTAATTGAATGGTTCCTGACCTTAAGGATAAACATAGATTAAGCTTCATAACGTTTGACATAGACGACTATTACCAATCTATTTCCCCAATTCTCTTAAATAAAGCTCTAATTTTAGCGAAAAATCATTCTGACCTTACTGATTTAGAAATTAAACTTATTACACTAGCCAGAAGATCTATTCTCCAATTCGAAGGCAAGTTATGGACTAGAAAGAACACACCCAATGATTTCGATATTACTATGGGGTGTCGATTCTGCTCAAGTAACTGACCTAGTGGGTATCTTCCTCTTAAATGAAATCAAACTTAATTTTTTAAATATAAAAGGGGGCCTATACAGAGATGATGCCCTATTTGTCTCTAATGAGAGGCCTAGAAGGTATAGCAAAACAATTGAAGCCTTACATGATTTTTTCAGAAATTTCGGCCTATCCATTACTGTTGATCCTGAGAGGAAAACCTCTAACTTCCTAGATATCACTCTTAACCTCAATGGCGGATTATACAGCCCCTTCCATAAACCTAATCTGACTCTTTCTTATGTACACAAACTATCTAACCACCCGGAAGCTATAATCACTTTAATAATCCCTTCGGTTTCCAATAGAATCTCCAGGCTTTCCGCTAATAAAAACATTTTTACCAAAACTCACAATTTTATAATAATGCCTTACTTAACTAAGGATATTCTAAAAAAATAACTTACAACCAGAATCAACAGGAAGATACAGGTGTAATTATTATTACACATAATATGATAATTAGCCATAAGAGCCGGACCAAAAGAAATACAAATGACCGTAGACAGCAGAGGCACTCCATCAAACCTGATATTAATGAGCAACATATAGATTGTTCCATACCTACTTCACGTAAACGCCTTAGAAGAAAAACAACATCTGGTTCAACCCACCTTTTAATAACAACGTTAAAACCAATATTTCCAAGGAATTCTTTAAAATATTAGAAAACTCCTGTAAATACCCACATAAATATACCTCTATACTTAATAAAAACTGAATCAAAATTTCCTACTCTACTATGCCTAACATAGCCCAAACAATAATTTCAGCAAATAGCAAATAAATAAAATTTATCCAATCCAATGCTAGTTGTTCCAACCCCATAAATGAATGCAACTGCAGGCGTACCATTGGAAAACAGATGCCCATACACTGACATTGTGTATGCTCGTACTGTAACTGAACTAAATAATTCTACAATGAACCCTAGAGATCATATAAATGCAGTCCCTAATCAAACTCCACAACTGAGCCTTATGACTAATTTGCACCATAATGCTACACCTAATAATTCTACTATACATCCTCAACCTCAGCAAGCCGAAAACGATCATCTAATGGTAGTTAACGATAACGCTAACCATAATATACAATTAATGGACCAATCTAATCCATATCATGATAATACAGTAAACAGAAGTAGACCCGTGAATAGGAATACAAGTGGTTCAGGAAGAATAGCAAACCCTAAGATACACACTTATATTGGGGCCACAGCAAATCTAATTAAAACCCGCATATCTAAGCATAATTACTCCTTCAATAACAGTTTCAGCAACAACAAGACATCACTGACTACTTTAGTTAAAAATCTAAGATAAAAAATATTCCACAAAGTATAAAATGGTCCATCCTGAAAAAATCAAACTCTTATAATCCAGGATAGTGCGGCCTATGGAACTCAGAGGCCGTGATGATTGCCACAGCAACTAAACGTTTAAATTTGATCAACTCTAGAAATGAATTAGTTTCCAAATGTCGCCATAAGAGGAAATTAAAGTATGCACAATTCAGCCACTCACCAAACCCACCATAGCTGATTGAGTGAGGGTGAGGACCAGCTTCGGGGGATCCAGTTTTGGAGGTTGTGTTTGTTAAATCTTCCTTTCCTAAAATGTTTAGACATTGAAAATGCCTAAATATCTTCTTTTTTTTTTAAGTTTAATAATAAAGTTTAATAGTTTAAATTTTTTAATTATTAAATTCTAAATGTTCTAAGAACTTCTTAATTATTAATTTCATAAATTTTCTAAATTACTTGATAATGCTAGATACGTGAATTGGATAGATGACTGTATCTGTACCTTTATATACTTAAAGCAGACGATCAAATAGTAAGTGTGAAGGAGAAAGTGTCTGGAGGGTTTGACCTAAATTTACATATCCGTCTCTGTGACCCAGACTTTTAATGTCTGTTGTACACATAACTGATTTGACCCAAACATTTAACATCCGGTGTACACATAACTGGTTTTATACATCCGTCACTATATGATGACATTGCCTTGTTAACGCGGACATTTAACATCCGTTTGTACACGCTTTTTGAATTAGTAGACATTCAACCACTTTTGCGCAGCTGGCTTACCGAGGAGCCGGTTTTTTTTTTCGTTGCGCTGTCTACAGGGTTTGTGAGAGCTTGATTACATTCGAATATTATTTTTCACTGGAGTAATTTTATCGGACTCGGAAGAAAAATGGCCGAAAACATCAGGTCAGCTTAATTTTATTCGAATTGACATTAGCGGCGCTTGCATCTAACTAGGAAGTTATGGTTTGCACAACTCCTATCAGCTCATAAGAACCCTTAATTGGACATTATAATATTCACTACCAAGTGAGTTTTCTTAACTTTTCATATGATTTGGTTGTTTCTATCGTTTAAATTGGATACACTTTTCACTGTCATATACTGCATCGATAGCAAACAAATTTCCCGCCTGGATAACTTTTTCGTTTTTGGACTACCATTCACCACCTGGATTGTTTTTTAATCAACCTCTTTGACATCTTTCTTGAAGTTGTTTTAAATTTTATAGCCTTGGATGAACTGTATATATTTTAACAAAAAGTATTTGATGTTTTATATACTTTTATGTATTTTATATATATATATATATTTATATATTTTCAAAGTTTATTTTTATTACCTGCAGTAATGTCACTGCGGTAATGGTATTCTGAGGAGAAGATTTTCTTTGAAAACTCATGAGTTAAAGAACTTTAAAGTACTTTGCTTGAACTTGGAGTTCTAATAAAATTTGATTCGCACCTTATTTTATTCTTTCACTTTATCTAGTGCTATATATATATATATATATATATATATATATATATATATATATATATATATATATATAGGATCAAATATGAACCAAAGTAAAACTTTTAGTAGATGGAACCTATTGGTTAGAGGATTAGCTCAATATACGAGATAGAGCAATTGTAGAGATAGAAGAAAAAGAGTGATAAATATGCGACGATTGTCCAAATTTATTTCAAATTTCAACTGTTCAATGCAAGGTGTATTCAGTAATAAACTAGTGTTTATTATTCTTTCCTTAAGTCAAGGCTTTTCAAAGATCGAGATCTTATCATAAGAGGAGAAATACAGATGGATAAGTTGGCTTTCGAAAAAACCAAAGTTCAAATATTTGAAAAATATGAAAATTATTTTTAAAAGAATTTTTGTTAAAAAAAACGCAGTGAATGAAAATCTGCATATCTTTTTTACGGAACTTTTCTTTTCATTCACTGCGTTTTTTTTTAACAAAAATTCTTTTAAAAATAGTTTTCATATTTTTTAAATATTTGAACTTTGGGTTTTTCGAAAGCCAACTTATCCATCTGTATTTCTCCTCTGATTATAAGATCTCGATCTTTGAAAATCCTTGGCTTAAGGAAAGAATAATAAACACTAGTTTATTACTGAATACACCTTGCATTGAACAATTGAAATTTGAAATAAATTTGGACAATCGTCGCATATTTATCACTCTTTTTTCTTCTATCTCCATCTTTATATATATATATATATATATATATATATATATATATATATATATATACATATATATATATATATATATATATATATATATATATATATATATATATATATATGTATATATACATATGTATATATATACAGGGTGGGCAAAAATAAGGGTCCTATTTTTAAAAATTCATAACTTTTTTATTTATTGATTTAAAAAAAAATTTTTTTAGAATAAGTAAAGGACCCCTTCCGAAGCAAGCATGAGCCGTATTAGCCCTAAGGAACGTACCCTCATTTAGAAAACATTATTTTTGCTTAAAAAACTCAAAACAGTGTAAAAAACAATACTTTAGTTTTTGTAAGTTTTAAGAAGTGTTTTTCGGCTAAAATTTGTTTTGTTTATTTCAAAAAATCTCGGAAGGGTCAGTCTACACACACATAAAGTTTGGTGAGTTTAACTTTTATTTTGTGGAAGTTATTCAAATTCAAGTTATTCAAATTTAAAGATAGGACCCTTATTTTGGCCCACCCTGTATATACATATATATGTATATATATGTATATATATTTATATATATATGTATATATATAGTGTAGATAAATACAATTCAATATGTTTATAAATATATAAATACATATATATCAAACACATGTATGTCAAATACGGTTGTAGAACAAGTTGTGTAGCGCATCTAAATTCAAAGTGAAACAAAAATAGCGCATGCGTACGAAATGTTGGCAACTTCTGATTTAGAGGCTATGTTCTGGCAAAACGAGAAAAATACCGTTAGGAATTTACGTTATATTATGGTATCTTCTTATTCACATGACATGTTACACTATACATTCATTTACCCGTTTCTTGTATTATGTTATAAGGTTATTAATGCCCTATTAGTTTTGTTAATATGATATATTACATTATATTTAAAATAATGACAACAAATATAATGTCTTGCTAAAACGAATGCTCGTTAGAAGATTATCTAAAAAAGAATCTCATATTTGCATTATTTCGATTATAATAGAGAGAGTTGGCTTTACGAGTGTCTCTCTATCGCAACTATTCGATGAAACGTATTGAGCTTGCACTCGGCCTGCCAACCCAGCAGAACATCCGATAATACTTCCTCGTGTTTACATATTGGTTTTAATAAAGGGAATTTTATCAAGTATCTATTACTTCTTGTTGTAGAATTAATTATAATTATATGTAAAAAAAATAGAAAGGATTTCTTTATTTTCATTGGACTGATGTCGTATTCGTTTTGTGATCCATAGATCGAATAATTGTGTAGCTCTTCGTTTTAAACAGTCTTTAAAATAGCGTGTTTATTTATTATAGTATTAATTTTATTTTTAAATGTAGAATATTTACTTGTGACGGTTAATTTAAGAAACCTGACTCCGAAAAACTTGAACAGTTACGAATCAATTTTTCTCTATGTGTAAATCTTTCAGGAATGAATTAAACGAAACATGGGAAGATTATGGCTAACATTCGAAATAATGGTTCAACCTGTAATTCCCTTTTCCAGTCTCTCGGCTTAAATCTTTCAACGCTTATTACAGGAATGAATTACACGGAGGAGTATGGCGAACATTCGGAATGATGCCACTACATGTAATTTCCCCTTCTAGTCTCTTTACACAAATATTATCAATAAGAATGATTGAGTTATTATGAAGTCCTGTCGGCTTATCACTCGTTGGAATGAGATTAAAGCTTTGCAACGATAAATAAACATGCTGGGCATATTTGTATGTGTTCTGCGGTGAAGGAGATTAATGTTTCTGTGTCACTTATTACATAAACAGGTTGTTTAGAGGCACTAAATGTGTCAATTGCTTTATCAAAGTAAGACAAACATATATATGGAGAAGCGTGTTTTCTATAAATTAATCAACAACTTAGGTTTCAATTTTTTTAGCGAAATGATTTCTACTCAAAGAGCTTGAAACGCTTCAGTATAATGCCTCACCAAAACAATATGTTGTTGGTCCCCCGATTTATAAAATCGGGAGACCTATGTTTTGAAGCATTTCCGTCCGTCTGTCCGTCCGTCCGTCCGTCCGGATTTTTCTCCGCAACCATCCATTGAATTTCTCTTAAATTTTGCATGAAGTTGTAACTTTTGTCAGGTTAGAAAGTGACATTCTCTGATTTTTGGGGGTCAAAAGGCCTCGAAATGGCAAAAAATGACATTTTTTGCCCCATAACTTTTCATCCATCCATTCGATTTCTCTGAAACTTGACCAAAATGTGGAGTCAATTGTTCCTAATAGAAAATAAGTATCGCTGACCTTGGAATAAATCTGGTTCGCGCCCCCAGGGGGTCAAAAGCCCCCTAAAATGGCAAAAAATTACCCTTTCCTCTCATAACGTTTGATCCATACATTCAATTTTTTCTGAAACTTGGCCAAAATGTAGAGGCAATTGTTCTGGATATAAAATCAGCATCCTTGACCTCAGAAAACTTCTGGTTCGCGCCCCCAGGGGATCAAAGGGGTAGGTCAAAAATGCCCAAAATTGCCCAAATTTATTGCATTTTACACTCGCCACATCGAGTCACATACAGAGAGGGGACCACGCATGAGCGGCTTGTTTTTTTTATTGTTTATGTGTTGCTTTTGTTCACCGTAAACAATGCATATTTCTATTGAGATATAAGTAACGACTGTGCTTGGAGGTCAGCTTTATAGAGGGCATCTTAAATATGCAGTTGTGCAGAAAGGTATATGTTCATGTTACTTTTTATTCTCATTGTCATTACTATAGTTTTTAGATAGAGTGGGTACGACAAATGGGTGTTTGTTGGATGTCAGCAAACAAAGTACACACAAGTAGACTATTAGCCAAGTCTTCATCGATGGGGTTGTTGCCACGGAAAAGGCCACAGTAAATAAGTACATGATCCCTTTCGATACGCGACACGGCGTTACAGTTATAACTGTTAATAGAGCAGCTGCTTTTAGCGATACGTAAGAGTTAAGGCTCCTGTACTACCAGTCGGAAACAGAAACTGTAAAAGCTGCCAACCCTGTACCCTAAACCTGTAAAGACAAGAACGGCCCAATCAACTCCTGTGAAACTAAGTGACAAGAAAGTATCCTCAAATTGCACAGATGAAGAGATAGAGATGTAGGGAAGGCGTTCATTATCCTTGTCAGAAATAAGAGCAACACTGGGTGTCTTTGAAAGCTCACTGTGATGGTACATCTGCGTCTAGCTTATACACAAAGAAGGAGTATAAGCCAGGCGATAGGTTGGGTCTACTTTCTCCTTAAGCAATTGTAGGTTGGGAAACCGGATATTTTCGTTCGAATCTCCAGCTCTAGAAAGGTTTACGGCCAGAACTTAGGAGGTCCCCAGTAGTTCTATGCCAAGACGTAAGGAATCAGGACATGGATTTTAGATCAGATGTAGAATGTTCTTAGATGGATTATCTGACGCGATCTACCAGTATATTGCTGTTATTGCAATGGCGTTTATCGCGATAGAGTTACGCCGGCGTCTTCCCTAGCCTGTACTACGTTCTGAACCATGGCGACCTAAGCACAGCAATACTGAGCAAGGTCACAGGGATGGTTAACCAATTGCGATTCCATCCTGGACGACCGACCACGTCTCGACCTGATAGTCCAGTCAAGTCCTTCCTGGTGGTTTTCGCCGGTACGCTTTCACCGACAAAACAGATAGAGTTACGTCGCGAATTAATTCCCCCTCTGGGCGAGGAGCTGCATGCCTGAACCATCGAAAACGTTGTTGCAAGGAGACAGCACAGACTTTAGTTTGAGCCATTGGCAGAGAATAGCAATGAGGACAAACATTCTGTGTGTGGTATTAATGTATTTAGCAGCATCGTCTAATAAGGCAAACGTTACTACGAACTAACAAAATATAATTCGGTGATGAAAAGAACGTTACTAATATTTATATTAGAGTATAGTTTCTGTTGATGATCAATCCCAAATAGGCAATACATCTGAAAGTTGTCAACAATGCTATACAAGCTTATAATTAACTTGGCTCCCCACGAGGGTAGAGTTACGCATAAGGTTGATTTTTTATTTTTGGAAAACCCAGCTTCCCATTAAAAGGGGCACTCTGGATTGGGACAAGATACTAATAACCTCAGTTTAGAATGATCTCTCGTTCCCTTACCGATGCCAGAAAGGCTTAAGTGTAGTATCAGAACAAATACTACCCTTTGCTCCAAACAAAAAGGCCAAGAACTATAATATTGTCATGCAATATGGAAACACATTCATCAGTAACAAGCGAATATAGATAATCTATAAGATCATCAAATAAGTGAGGAATTTATATTTAACTAGAATATCATCGGTGTCGCCCGGAATAAATATTGACTCATGTATACTCTTTCTCTCAGCCCTGAACCATATCTTACTTTTTATATATATATATATATATATATATATATATATATATATATATATATATATATGTGTGTGTGTGTGTGTGTGTGTGTGTGTGTGTATGTGTGTGTGTGTGCCAGTAGCTATAAAATATACCGTTTTGAGATATTGCATAGAGCAGATTCCAAGAACCATTTGAAACTATTGGAATCTGTCTCTATCGCTATTCGCAAACCTTCCTTTGGGGAACTTTGAACCGCCTCCCTTCGTTTTTTTGTTTGTTTTTTCCTCTAACGTAGTGCCTTTTAATCGTTTTTTTAACGAAATCATTCAATTCACTTCTTTTAATCGCTCCATCGTTAATTTTGGCACATTCAATTCCCCGTTTGCTTTTTCTTTTACGATATTATTGATTACAGACTATCGATTTTCTCCTGACGAGATGATAGTCGAAAGGACCTTTGAGAGATTTCCGCGTATCCTTTTTAAATGCATTTATAAGTGTTGTACCTCAAAACATTTATATATATATATATATATATATATATAAAGATAGATGGACGAAGAGTAATAAACATGCACGAATGTCCAAATTTATATCAAACTTCGATTGTTCAATGCAAGGTATATTTCGTAATAAAATTATGTTTATTATTCTTTCCTTAAGCCAAGGCTTTTCAAAGATCAAGATCTTATCATCAGAGGAATTATACAGATAGATAATTTGGCAATAGAAAAGCCAAAATTCAACATTTGAAAAAATATTTTAAAAAATGATGGGTGAAAAAAGTTCGTGTAAAAAAATATTGGGTTTGTCCAGGTTGTAATTGTCCGCCGATAAAGTGTCCAATGGAAGAAAAGATATATATATATATATATATATATAATTTCTATAACGCAGAACCTACGATATGATTGCAAAAGACACTAATACAAAATTGAATACTATTATCAGCTTTCTCGTATTTTTTTACTCGAGATATGCTCTGTCTGATTTTCGTATCGCCCCTTTGTGTTCGATGGTATCCTATGACAGAGAGACATACATACAGACACTACAAATATAGCATCGATTCGTCGAAATCGTTAGTCCTGCGTGCATTTAAATGGAACAAGTCGAAGTCATTAAAACTTGGTAATCTTTCCAAATATGATTTTGTTGGCAGTGTATTATCGAAACTGTTACAGGAAATTAACTGACTTGCATCTTGAACTAGAATGGAGAAGGTGTAATCATAAAAAGATAATTCGTAATGATTTTTTTTACTTCGGGTGCAAAGCAATTTTGAGGAAAATAATTTAATTTGTACTCATCTAAGAATTGTCATATTTTATTTTAACTGTTTCTTTTTTTTTCTATCTGTTACGTTTTTCACTGCTGAATTCTGTATTTTATTTTAACTGTTTCTTTTTTTCTATCTGTTACGTTTTTCACTGCTGAATTCTGTATTCTTTTTTTCTCCCTTCTTTTCCATGCCGGTTTTTCTGTTACTTTTTACCTGCGACATTTTTATTCGTATTAGTCACTTTAATTGATTATATAATCGCTTGACATCCTCTCGGTTTGTCAATTGTGCATTACTTTTATTGTTCTCCTTTTCCAATGTCTCTATTTTATTGTTTCTCGTCACTTTTAATTCGTTTTTACAGGAATGTGTGCGTCAATTGATACTATCTAGCAAAATACCGACAGAATTATGTAAAATTGTAATATTACCGTTCAAATTTTTCAGGAATTCCCTACCAGCTTCGTGTCGATTTTTTCTCGAGATAGGTTAGTCAATTTCTAAAAGCTGTCCAACACATGCATGTATGTAAAACAGACGTTAAACCGAATATGACAATGATAATGATTAGCTACGAACAAATTTGAAGTAGTAAATAATATACAGTTACTTAGTCCGAAAAATAGATCTGAACTAACGGCCCGATTTCTGGAGTCAAAGAGAAGCTTCTTCAGTCATGTTGACTCCCTAACAAGATATCAGGAAGAAACCAGACATCAGCTCTGAACTGGAGGGCTAGAGAATGCCCCTCCTCCTACTGACATGGGAAGTCCTCCTTCTGAAGCCCATCCTCCTCGATCAAGAGTTCGCTGGGTCCAGTAGAAGACACTCAACTGCTTCAGAACAGGAATGGGCGATAAAATGTTGCTATGGCCAGATCGGACTACAAAACTGACCCAATCATGGTTAATGTATAATTAAAGAAATGTTGGCCCTGATCAGTATTTAGATAAATGACCATTTTGGTATATAAAGTTATGTACGTTTGGACGTGAAAGTAACTATAAAGTCACATTTTCTAATACACGTAGGCAATGGTATAAATCCTTCTCCGCCGACTGCCTAGTTATATCTGAAATAGCAGGATAGATTAGATTCTTTAACTTTGAAAAATAAAAAGTTCCGAATAAAACCAATCTTTTTTCGCTCATCCCAGCGATGCTGCCCTTCGTCTGAGACTTATTATTGTCACTTGTTATGCAGGATCAGGTGTGCGATTAGAGGTTATATAACGCTTGACCCTATAAAATGCTCATCAGGCAAATATAGTTTTAGAGATTATCTATTCTCTCTTGAGAAAACAGAAAGCCAGTTAGTAATGTATGTATATCCATGCTATAATTTCAAAGAATTTCAACCGATTCTTACAGAAAATCTGCATATCAGCTCTATTAACAATAAATATATACTTACCATTTTCCTTAAAGATATTCTTAGGAAATCCTGAAAGCTCATACGAAACCACTATTATTTCTAATTATAGGGGCATTTAAACTATAGGCAAATGATATAGAATTTCACAGATTCACAAAATTTGTGAGTTATTGTTAAGGGCTGAACTCCACAAAATTTCAAACATTCTAAATTCATACATTTGTTGCACATAGTAAAGAGTATCATATTATTTTAAACCTACCCTGGAATATATACTCTTGATTAGTAACGTTAAGCATATAATCCTGATTTATATTTTACAAAATTAGGATTTAAAGATGAGATCACAGCAGGAATTAAGATCATAAACTTCTTAGATTAAAGATTTAACATAACCCAAAACATATATGTAAACTACCAGCAGAAATAATAGGAACATTAAAAGAATAAAATAGAAATAGGAAGATTATTTAATATACACCAGCGGTAAATCTCCTCCTAAATTGGACATATGTTTCGTAATTTTTTAAAGCCGGTATTTTCCTATAAATAACACGCTTCATAGAATATTTAATAAAAATACAGCTATAGCTGTACAAATAACTTAGAAATTAATAATAAAAGCAATAATAAACCGATTTTCAACCGTAACAATAGGCAAAATAGTAATAACGCTAATAATGATTGTAACTGTAGATATAAAATTGAATGTCTGTCACAAGTAAAATGTTTGACAAAGAAAAAATTTTTTTAAGAACCGTGTTCTCAGACGATACTCTAAGTCATACAATTTAACATATATGGAGCAAGTATTGATTTTAAAGCTAGATTCAGAAACCATAAATTATATTTCAATAACATGGATGAGAAAGTAAACAGCTCATTATCCAAATATATACGGTCTATAAAGTAAAACAATAAGGTGCATGTACTGAAATAGAGCATTTTGAAAAAGGATTCAACTCCTATACTACCCAACCCCACCGTTTTTCTTTGCATTAATAAAACAATTAGCTATTATTACGTTCCCCGATAGAAATAAACTACTGAATCAAAGAGATGAAATAGGTATTAGCTGTAGACAATTCAAATAGTTCACCTTGGATAAATATAGTAACAACCGAGAGAATTTACCATAATATTCCATAAAAGAAACTCAATAAACCCACTATCTGGTTAAACATTGTAATAAGAACCTTTTTGGCGAATTATACAACTAATATTACTTTAAATACGGTACTAATTATAATTAAATTACGTATTAAGCTAACTAATTAACATATAAGTTTCAATATAAAGACCAAAATAAATCATGTTAGAATATAGTTAGGCAATTGAACAAAATAATATTTAATAATTAATCAAATAGACAAATAAATACAAAACCCATAGTAAATTGCTACAAATGAATAGCATATTTAATAATATCTGTTTAACTTCCATGATAATTTTCGTTAACAAGGGTTAATGAATCATTTTTAGAATTGTTGGAATTTCACTATTTTATCTTATTGTGTGACTTGCCTGTTATCGCATTTTATTTTCATGTATACTTATGTAATTGTATTATGTTTGTGTTTTTGTAGTTTTTTAATATGTGTGATTGCCATATTTTATTTTTACAGACTTTGTGTGCGGGTGTTATAATTATGATGTATGATTTTAGAATTATTTGTAGTATAACTTTTGACAACTATTCTCCTGATATTATCAGTTTAGCTTAATAATATGTATAAATATAATAAGTTTAATAACTACTGGTTTAATCTTTCTAGTTAACTGATTGGAATATTAATTAATTTATAAAAACCCCAGTTGACTTTTTTACCCCGCTCAATAAACCGGTATTATCCGGGCCTGGATTTACGCCGGTCTATCGTTTGTCCGTCCTGTGCAGTTCTAGGATGTGCACCCTCCCAGGCTTTGCCTTCTCACCCTTTGAGAGGGAGTTAGTTTATTGCTAATCGCCTGGGGCGCTCCTATCGGGGAATGCCGACGGGGCTGCCCAGGCAATTTTTAAATGGCCAGAATGCTCAAATTCTCGAGCGCTGGTTCTTTCCCACTTTCCCGACCTTGTGTCACATCTTACCTTGTGGCACGAAAGATAAATAGACCCAGTTGACTATAATAGATAGATAATTTTAATTAAGTAATATTATATGTGTGCGTAAGTAATATAAAATATACGGTGATATGTGTATGTAGTTGATCTGTTTTTTTAACCATGTTTACCCGACGAAATAGTGTATGTTAAAACTATGCTTGCTGACAAGTGTTGTGCCTAGACTTGTGTGTGAATATTCGTTCTGTCTGTGCGTGTGTATGTATTTTAGATGTGTAAGTGGTAAGAAATGTGTGTTCGTATTAGGTTATTCATTATAATATATATATTCTCTATTTGGATGTATACAATTTATGCCTATAGTTATCGAATGTGTAAATGTATAGGAGGATGGGTGAGTTGAATTACGCTAGTTGGTGATGATAGAATTTGACACGCTTAAAAAGTCTTCACTCTCCCACACCCTCACTTATAATCTGGAGTAGTACGCCGTCGCCGAATAGCTAGCCCTGACTGACTTTCTTTCTGACATTTCTATGATCATAATTACAGCCCCGATATGGTGCGCTTAGAACAGAAACGCGAGTTAATTTGTGTAGGCTGTTAATGTTTATATAAAGTGTATTTATAAAGCTCTACTTCGTATTGAGGATTTTGTGAAAATATTAGTTTTAAGTTTATGTTATCAATATATTTGAACTCGCTCAATTAATATATATATATATATATATTTATATGCATATATATATATATATATATATATATATAGATAGATAGATAGATAGATAGATAGATAGATAGATAGATAGATAGATAGATAGATAGATAGATAGATAGATAGATACATTTACTTATAAAATAGATCATTCAGTGAAGACCGGTGTTGTTCCAATAAAAACAAGCTCGATGATACTCGATTACAGAGTACAGAGCATTTATATGCGATTTTATGAAGGCTTACCAAAGCATTCCTTTCAGGACACCGATGATCACCATTAAAGGTATTTTTCTTACAAATATTATTTATTCAAATTAAATGTTTTTTCCTACACGTGTTTCACTACCAATAGTGATCATTGGTGTCCTGAAAGGAATACTCTGGTAAGCCTTCATTAAACCGCATATATATATATATATATATATATATATATATATATATATATATATATATATGTCATTCCGTCTAGAGAGACTATGGACACCCCTGAAAGGGGATGACTGCGCGTTTAATTGTGAAGCAAGTGTTGCGTAATCCTTAACATCACCTCTCCTGAGTCGGCACTGCTTGATTGCAATGGCAAGCAATTCAAGACGACTGGAAACAATGCCGAGATAAGCAGAGAGCACATACAGCACCTGGCATTCCCAAATGGGAATATATATATATATATATATATATATATATATATATATATATATATATATATATATATATATATATATATATATATTGAAAGTAGGGTTTACTTTAATAGCTCTAACTTTAGTTATATCATAAGGAAATTATATAACGCCAATTCTTTTCTATATAATTTGAGAAATGTACAAACAACTAAAAATTAAAAAATTAAAATGACTTCATTGCCTCCCGAGCAACACCGAGTAGATACAAGTAATTCAGAATAAATGTAATATATCTGCATAATTTAGTATAGCCTCATGGATTATTCATTTAGCAGAAATGTTTAATATTCCTCAACTATATTACACATTTGAATGAAACACACCTTGACTGGTTAAACTCGAACGCCATTTTTTTTTCAAATGTAAGTTGCGTAACGTAATTGAACGCTATTTTTTTCTATGATAGAAATTGCTTGTGGATAATGTTTTATATCCTCTTATTGATTAAATTTCTTTTAATATTTCATTTTTTTAATGAAAATATGGAATGTCAGGGATAAATATTAATGTTATATGTCTATATAAAAGTAGAAGTATGTGATCCTTCGAGCTTGTATTTAATTGTTTACATCAAGAAAAAATAAGTCTGCAAAGCCAGTTAATTATAAAATATAAAAAGGTGAAATTACAAAATTAATCCCTCTCTTCGTTATTTCCCTCCCCCTCTCACCCTCTCTGTCTCTCGTTTTTTACGATTAAATAGTTCCTGCTTGTGGTGATATGCCCTTTTGTGTATAATAAACTATTCCAATCGTTTTATTCTGACGTTTCCTTATTATCTTCGACTGTTAATACACAGAGAGAGGAAGTGAGAGAGAGAAGGTGGTGGAAGCGAAAGGAACAGAAATTAATTAATTAATTAATTAATTAATTAGAGAACTGTAAGTAAAGTAAATTGGTCGATCATAGTCGAAGGCGACTGAAGGCTCCCTTTTTATTAGCAACTACACCGATATGTAGCGTAAGGCGTCACTCCTTTCCCATGATTATCCACTTAAATGTGATCCTCATTTTCTAATACTGAGTGTTTAGTAAGAAACTAGAAAGAATAATTATTTAGTGTTTGGTATGACTTGACCGAGGATCGAACCTTGGTCTCCCAGCCAATTAGCGTACACGCTAATCGTTCTGTTAAAGCAAGCTCGAGAGTTGCAATAGTAATAAATATCCCAAAAGTTCTGGATACGTGAAAATATAAACTCGAATAAAACAGGCATAAGTTTATAACCGTATTTCACTTGACTAGGACAAACGCTCAGCTATGTAATGTATGCTTAGGTAGGGAAGTCAACATTTAAAATAAGCTCCAACTTCAGATGTTTGAATGCAAATCTGTAAGGAATGTTGACGCTAGGTTCCATGCGTTCGTTCGTGTCACATTGCACATAACTTTTCATAATTCGAAAATTAACGTCGGAATGGCCAGTTTATAAGGTTTAAGTTTGAGAGAAAACTCTGCATACAAAAACCTCATGTATAAATATCTACTGATTTATTGAGGAGAACGAAATGAACTCTAAAATCGTTACAGACGAAAAAAAATGTAATTTTAAATGTTAAGCTTGCTGCCTAAACATGCCATACATAGTTTATCTCATAATCCTAATTAGATAAAATTCGGGTAATAAAGTCCTTTCTCATCCATTCGAATATTTATATATATATATATATATATATATATATATATATATATATATATATATATATATATATAGTCTCGGAAGTTTCTAAACCATTAAAACTATATTAAAAAAATTTTTTAAAAAACAAAAAAACTTATAGTCCCAAGCTTTCCAGTGGAAAATCACTCATCAAATTTATCAATTTATTTTTTACAGTTATTATATTAGTTTTTTTCTAACACTATTTTAAGGGATCATCAGTTGTTTACCATGAAAAACTGTTTCGGGAATTTAAAAACAAGACAGTATTTAATTTCATTATATATGGGTGTGTGTATGTGTATATATTCCAATTCGAAGCGAAGTTCCAGTCTCTGCTGTAAAACATTATATGACTAAGCTTCGTGTATATGTCTGTCGATTCGATATCATATAGAATTTAAATTATCTTATTTGTCATGTTAATTGGTGGTTGATTAGGGGTTGAATACCAGGCTGCAAAGTTAAAGGTTACTTTGCCACTGGGTTCAAATCTTTCAGCCGGTAGTAATTATTATCCCCTACACTGAAGATTGCGTAAGCAGGAAATACATGTGTCTGTAGGTAAAAATAATATATATATATATATATATATTTATTTATATTAGTATATATAATATATATATATATATATATATATATATAATAAAATATGAAACTAAAAGTAAACTTTTAGTAGATAGAACCTATAGTGAAGTGGTTTAAGCTCAATATACGAGATAGAGCAATTATACAGATAGATGAAAGAAGAGTGATAGACATGTAAGAATGTCCAGATTTATTTCAAACTTTGTTTACGGACAATTACCAACTGGACAAAGCCCATATCTTTTTCCCACTCTCTATTTCTTAATATTTTTTCAAATGTTGAATTTTGGCTTTTCTACTGCCAACTTATCTCTCTATGTAATCCCTCTTATGATAAGATGTTGATCTTTGAAAAGCCTTGGCTTAAGGAAAGAATAATAAACATAATTGTATTACCGAATATGTCTTGCATTGAACAATCGAAGTTTAAAATAAATCTGGACATTCGTACATGTTTATTACTCTTCTTTCATATATATATATATATATATATATATATATATATATATATATATATATATATATATATATATAGTTCGCCCCAAACAAGGCATGATGCTACTGGAGATGTAAGGGACTACTGAGAATAAAAATGTAAGTTTTTTTGGGGGGGGGGATCTTACGTTGTGAACTATGCAGCAAGATGTATGTTTGCATTAGTTTAAAATTCTGCATGTCAGTTGAGTCGGGGAAACAGGGAGCATGGAGGCAGTTTCAGAGGTCGGCAACAGAGAGGAAATAATCTATTGGAGTAGAAGGCTCTCTTGCATCTGACGACCTCCACAGTTAATCGATGGGACCTAGCTGATTATCGGGTTAGTCTAGTGTATTTCGGAAGAATGGGTACCAGAGCAGCAAGTTGATCGGACCACAATATATTAAAGTTCTTGTAAAACAGACATAAGGATGCAAAATTGCGGCGATAGTACAGGGGCTGGTGCTTGGTGGATAGTGAATGACCTATTAAGCTTGATATTTTTTTTTTAATCTTGTCAGAGAGGGAGAGACTAGTGAATGGTGCCGCTGCCAAGATGTGGCAACAATAATCCATGCATGGGCGGATGGTAGCTTTGTAGAGATATAGGATAATGTCAGGTCTGAGAAGTTTACTAGCACAGTAAAGGGAGCCCCCTTCTTTGACGCAGCCGCCTTGGCAATGTATTTAACGTATTTGTTCCAATTCATGTTACCGAGGAGTGTATATATATATATATATATATATATATATATATATAGAGAGAGAGAGAGAGAGAGAGAGAGAGAGAGAGAGATGTATATATGTATTGCTATGTGTAAGTATATATTTTAATGGCATTTTGATTACATAATATCCAAATACAAGCTTCGTTTGATAATAAATTCTATATATTTAGAAACACTTGTGATTCCCAAAAAGCAAAACAACCACGAAAGAATTCTGAGATGATTTATTTCAGTTGTTTGATTTTGTAGCCCATAAACACTGTTTTATAAAAACCTCTATTTTTGTGTCCTATTTGCTTCGCGCCATAAATACAGTAATATCTTACCTATGTTCTGTTATCTTCTGTTCGAAAGCAATATATAATAATACAATGTATATACTACCATTCAGTATTTATTCATTAACTTATTTTGTGCATAACGAAAATAATAAGTCGCCTATCTTTATATTACAATCATCATTATTATATAGAAGTATTATGCTTCATTATTATTCTTATATAGAAGCTAAGAAAGTTATTATTTTAGCATCTACTTTGCATACATATTCGTGGTGAATACAGACATTTATATTTAAATTAGTTGAAAGTCACTATTTCTCTTAATGATTACAAAGACATTAATGACTATTAAGCAAGTAGTTGAATCAACATTAAGTGAGAGGTTAGGGTTAGGATTAGGGTTAGGGCTAGGGTTAGGGTTAAGGTTAGGGGTTGGGTTAGGGCTAGGGTTAGGGTTAGAGTTAGTGGTTGGGTTAGGGTTAGTGTTAGGGTTAGGGTTACGGTTATGGTTAGGGCTAGGGCTAGGGTTAGGGTTAGGGTTAGGGTTAGGGGTTAGGGCTAGGGCTAGGGCTAGGGTTAGTGCTAGGGCTAGGGCTAGGGCTAGGGTTAGGGCTAGGGCTAGGGCTAGGGCTAGGGCTAGGGCTAGGGTTAGGGCTAGAGAAATACACTGATAGTCAAGAGAGTTGTATCATATAAGAATAAATGTAGTGGCATATCATGCATAGAAAAAAACCCTAACCTTATTACCGCATAGATTAATATTAGGCTAATAATTTCCTCAGACCGCTTTAATTAGGAATTACATTCCTGCTCTATGTTTCCCCGAATGTACCGACATGCAGTAATGTAAATGTAATGTTTACAAGCAGATGCTTGTAAACATTACATTTACATTACTGCGGAACTTCTTATGTAAGATGGTCTCATAAATATAGACCCTTACGTCTCAGTAGCCGTATGCTTTATTAGGGTGAATTGAAATGCAGAAATCTAAATGCAATGTTTACCCGTATATAGCTGCACAACTTCCTGCGTAGTATGCCCCTATAAATATGGGGCTTAAGTAACAGTAGTCCCTTATGGCTCAGTGGCAGTGTGCTTTATTTGGGGGTGAATTGAAGTTTCGTTACTTGTATGGTTTGGTTTGGTAGTTTTGTTTTACGGCATATCAACCCTTTTTGGGTTATTTAATGCCGAATCTGGTCATTATAGTAAAAGTTTTTATGTTTCAAGTTCTTTATATCTTCAAATGTTTAATCATCGTTTTTGGTTTGGTAGTTTTGTTTTACGGCACATCAACCCCTCCCGGGTCATTCAATGCCGAATCCGGTCATTATAGTAAAAGATTTATGCTTCAAGTTCTAAAAATAAAATAAAAAAGGGGAGGGAGAAAGGGAGAGGGGCTGTTGTTTTTGTTTTTGGTTTTGTAGAACATAATTAAGTTTTACAAAAAAAAAAAAAAAAAAAAAAAACGTCAATGTAGGTGAATTTCGTCTCAGGGAGCCACAGGGCAGCCTGATCTGGTATCACCAGTCGTTACTTGTAAATTAGGGCTAAAAAGAACAATTAAAACAGAATTATGTCTCAAAGATATCCCAATGCAAAAGCTATAGCATGGTTAAGCAAGTATGTTGTGTTGTTAAAATATATAGGAAAAAAAGCATTATATAAAGATTAAATGTTGATATACTCACATTTAGTATAATAATAATAATAATAATAATAATAATAATAATAATAATAATAATAATAATAATAAATATATATATATATATATATATATATATATATATAATTGTGACGATGTCTGTGTGTGTATTCAATGCATTTCCACATTTTTCAAAGAATTTCGGTAATCTTTTTGTAGCAAATTGATTGTAGGAAACGATTACATACTTGATATCATTTCACTCACCGAAATAGCAGTTGCGCATTGGATATTTTTATGCTGCTTTCTTGTTTATCTTCGAGAAGTGCAGGGAACAAAATGTGTCGTTGCAGATTGCTTTTGTGGATCTCACAAAAGCGTTTGATACTGGCAGTCGTGAAGGGCTGTACTTGGCACTTTCTAAAATTGGTCGTCCTCCAAAGCTCTTGAGTCTCGTAAAATCATTCCACCAGAATATTAAAGAGACATTACAATTTGATGGGAACCTGTCTGAACTATTTGACATTTGCAATGGATTGAAAGAAGGCTGTCTTTTGGCCCCAACCCTTTTTGGGATGTTTTTCTTAATGCTTCTGAGGCATGCTTTTGGTGATGCAAATGAAAGCATCCTTCTTAGGAAACAGTCTGTAGCTTGATTGCCATATATATTTTCATTGCTTACTACCTAGCTCTACTTACGTATCGAGCACTGTTGAAGTAAATACTGAAAACTGATACATAAAAAATCATATCCCCTTATAATATTTTATGTGGATACATGAAGTACTAATATATATATATATATATATATATATATATATATATATATATATATATATATATATATAAAATGTAGTTACACGAAATTACGTAATCATCGATGCAATAATTTATTTCAACATTGTGGTATTTTCAAGCATCCGATTTAGACGATTACATTTTTGAAACTGAAAAAAAGTTTTAATTCACACTCGACAATTCAAATATAATTGGAAAGAGGGGGAGTAACAACCTATGTAATACATATTTGGAGAGAGGGGGAAAGCATATTTAATCTATAAGTATGTAGTGAGAAGGGAATTGCATAAGTTATTACAGTCAGGGAAGAGGAGGCCATATGTATAAGTAGAAATTGTAAAAGTGGGCATGGAGGAGGGAGGGGGTCATGTTTCTCAAAAATCAGGTCGTGTCAAAAATCACCAGTATTAACCCTCCCTCTGCTCTTTGGAGAATCACACTTACTGTCTAGCGACTAATGTACATACATATGGGGTGTATGTTTTTATGCCTGCCTGTGTACGTGCGTGATGTCGTCTCCGACCTTGGTCTGTGTCTATTTTCAAATCCCTTTTTTTAGGTCCCCCCACCCACAATATACATTAGCAGATCGTGCATTTTTGTAGGCTTTTATCAACTTTCAGTTTTGACGATATTCGTGGCTTTTGTAAATTCGTACAAAAGTAACATGGACAACTATTGTTAAGCTGCAATCATTTAATCTGTAAGTGTAGCTGCAAATGCTGTATCACATGTTAAGCGTGCCAGACCAATGGTGTCTCTTATAGAGATGTGAGCAAGCATGTAAAATGCTATTTCACACTTAAGCGTGCCAGACCAATGGTGTCTCTTATAGAGATGTGAGCAAGCATGTAAAATGCTATTTCACACTTGAGCGTGACAGACCGATGATGTCTCTTATAGAGATGTGAGCAAGCATGTAAAATGCTATGTAAACCTCGAGCGTGACAGACTGATGATGTCTCATATAGAGATGCGATCACGCATATAAAATACTATTTCACAATTGAACGTGACAGACCGATGGTGTCCCTTCTAGAGATGCGATCACGCATGTAAAATGCTATTTCACACTTGAGCGTGACAGACCGATGGTGTCTCTTCTAGAGATGCGATCACGCATATAAAATACTATTTCACACTTGAGCGTGGTAAACCGACGTACCCTCAACGGACAAAAAGGCCTCTTATAGAAATACGAAAAAATATTTACAAAAATTATATTTTGAAATTAAGCGTGACAGGTGGCCCGATTGAAAAGCATCTCATAGATGTATCTTATTGTACTGACTTACAGGGGCCGATAATAATCAAGACAATACGATGGTATATTTACAAGAGTGTATTTACAGAAGTATATAATAGTCTGTTACAGAAAGTCTGCGTCCGATACTGTGGCTATTATTGCTGCGACACTTAGTTGTAACTCTATATATAGTGTCTGGTAGAGTTCATCTATTTCTGGATAAGGTAGATCAACATCACACCATAACACTTTTAATCACTGGAGCATAGGCGGATACGTGGCGATCTCATCCTCGCTTTGACCATCACGTGCGGCATCTATAATGTGCCGTCTTCTTCACACCGCTCTACAGAGATGGCTTCCTGGGAACTCACAGAAGCTTCCTTGATACGATTTCGGCTTAATCGTCAAAATACTTTTTTGGGTTCTGTTCATGGGCGTTGGAACAAACTGCCGGAAGCCCTAATCAGCCTACAAGTATCAAAACAGTCCAAAGCGAGGCTGGACTCATTCTGACCATTGTTCATTGCATAATTACCCTGTATATAACCCCCAACCTTTTACAAAACTCTCTTTTACATGGCTCTAGCTCCGTGCTAATCCTTTTCTACATATATTAAATTGAATGTTGCGCAACCGACGGATAAAGCCTTTTATAGATATGCAAGGTCGAATCTAAAAAAAATCAATCGTCACAAACTAATACGTATTTAATGATTCCAGAAATTCCTCACACAACGTTTTTATTGTTTTGTTTTTTTATTCCTTGTCGATCGATTATTGATTCATCGGATTGATTTATCCAACGAAATAATTGAATGGATTTATCTCTTTTATAAATGCGTCCAATCATCTCTATCATGGCCTTTATTGGTCGGTCACGCTTAAGGTTGAAATAGCATTTCCGTTGGAAAACGGACGCATCTTATTTGCATTGCAATAAAAGGTACTGTCCGTCGCTCAGCCTGCCATGCTAAAGTTTGAAATAACTTTTTTGTTTAGGTCTGTCACGCCTAAATTTGAAATCATATCCTCGTTTCGTCTGTCACGCTTAAGTTGAAAATAGTACTTTATTTCGGCTGTCATAAATAATATTTTCGCATAGTCTGCCACGCTTATTTTCGAAATAATACTTTCGTTTAGATTGTCACGCTTAAGTATGAAATTATTTTCTCGTCGGCTTGTCACGTTTAAATTTGACATAGAATGATTTGGGGTCTGTCACGCTTAAGTTTTTTTTTAAACATTTCATCGCTAAACGCGTAAATTGAATGGATGCATCTGAAGAAGATCCGTGTTTTTTTGTCTTTCTTTGTATTTTGTTGAGTTTTTTTTTTTTCGTCTGGATTTAGATTGTTGAGTTGTCAGTGATTTTCTCTTGAAGAGTTAAGCAAATACGATTGACAATTTGCATTGATCGATACGATTTGCATTCAAACATTGAGTAATCGATCGACCGTAGGATTATTGATCTCATTTGTACACTATCTCTCTCGATCACTCCCTCTCTCACTCTCCCTCTTTCTTTCTCAATCACTCTCCCTCTCTCTCTCTCTCTCTCTCTCTCTCTCTCTCTCTCTCTCTCTCTCTCTCTCTCTCTCTCTCTCTCTGTATCTCTCGTTCTCACACGCTGTATTTTCTACTCCTGCTGTCACACTCCGTCTCTTAAACACTGTCTTTCTTACTTTCCGTCTTTCTTACTATCTAACTCACACTTGTACTCTCTCTTTTTCTAACACTCACTCACTCACTCACACATACACACACACACACACGTGCGCGCGCACACACATTATCTCTCATTCTCTCACTCCCCTACTATAAGCAACACTTTCTATTCACTCTCACTTCCTTCCACTCTTTCTCTCTTTCTCTCTCTCTCACTCGTATTCTTTTACTCTCTCTCTCTCTCTCTCTCTCTCTCTCTCTCTCTCTTTAACGCATGCTGTCTTTCATTCTCACTCTTTAACTTTTACTCACCTTCTCTCTCTCCTTTTCCCTGTTATTGCCTATCTCTCACACACTCTCTCATACTCTCTCATACTCTCTCTTTCTTTCTTACACGCTCTCCCAATATTTAACTTTCTCTCTCTCTCTCTCTCTCACTCTTTCTCTCTCTCTCTCTCTCTGTCTTCCCCCCCCTCTTTCTCTCTCTCTTTCTCTCGATATTTTTCTCACTCTTTCTCAAGCTCACTCTCTCTGAAGACTAAATGTTCTTATGTTGGGTTATAGCTTAAAAATACATCCTTTACATCTTTTATAGAACTTTGCTAAACAGATATTTTCTTTGTTACTATTAGCCTATTGAATCGGCAATGGCAAGTGTATATCCTACTGGATCTATTATGGTCGGTTGCAATCGGGAAAAGTATCAAATCGCAATTCTCTCATTGCTATGGGCAAAATGGTAACTTTTCTTCGATTAATCATGTTATATACCGCCTCACTTCTTCGGAAGTCGGTATAAATACATATTTGTACAGACGAACAGATGAATACTCTTTTTGATTGGTTGATGATTCTGCTCTGCTGGGCGGGGCATGTATACATGATTGCGTGTCTGTGGTCGGATCGTCATTAATTACACACAATCTACACCAACACACGTATACATTAAATACTGAATGATTTACTTTACTTTATCTTAGGTACATGCTTCAGGCAGAGAAGGGGAAGAGAGGGTACTGGTTATTTTTAGGACTAGATTTACTACATTTGACTCGTTACACACCTAAAAATTATGCGTAAAATTTTTATTCGACCAGGTGGTTATTACTTTACGAGTGGTGTCTTCCTGCGGCACGTTCTCATGCATGTGATATTTGAGCTTTTTATCTCTTGTCAGCTTACTCCCTAGGGAGGGAGGGAGGAAATGTTTTGTATGCAAAAATAGATTGCAATGTGTTGTTTAGGTAAAGTTGCTGTTATTTTCTGTAATAGCAATAAACCAAGCGGAATTGCATTGTTAATAGTTCGAGTGTGTGTCTCAGAAGAGGTTCCTACTACTTAAACGCTCGTTAAACCTTTTATAAAGCTAACCAAGTTTGACTGCAAAATACTTAAAAACAATGAAATGGGAAAATAATTAGTAGTTGTAATGAACCTGTGTCATTTACCTTTAATTTAAATTTCAATAACATTTGAGGTGAAAACGTTTTTGGGTGGAGTGTTTCGGCGTCCATTGGCTCTCCTTTTATACGTGAAAAGCGTAAATATACAGTGTTTCATAAACATGGTATTTTCGAAATGCCGGGTTTTCATAGGTAATGAGATTCCTTCTCAGAATGTAATGGCGCCTAGCTTAATACACTATTCTAAATGGTGTTTGATTTCAACTTTTTTCGAACAAAACTTTAAACTTTCTATGTCACATATAATGAAAGATCATTTTATATCAGAGACAATTTAGAATACTATATTGGTCCAGGTGCAACTACGGGGTTGTAACACAGGTTATAGATGGGTAAGACGATGATGGTCTATAGTAAATCATGCATGCCCAATAGCTACGTCACAGCCGAGTAATGCCGTCTGGGTCAACGCAGTTCTCTCTTCCTCTACTATTTATCTTTCAAATGTGTACTCGAGTTTGGTCGCGATTCGTCTTGAACTCAAATTAACTTTCATTTACGTGTTTCATTTGCCTCCACTCTCCTCTCACTGTGTCATGTTTTCAATTACCGATGGATTTATATACTGTTATACATCTGTGCTGTCGTTGTGGACCCAGGTTCGATTCTTCTGTTGATAAACCCACTCGGACATCGATGTTTATTTTAAAATGGTTATTTAAAAAGAGAAAGTCACAGAAAAACATCACCGAGGCATGTTACTTCGTAGACGTTGGAGAAAGAGAAAAAAAACAAACGTATAGATAGACGAATTGCTCGTCTCGTTACACAAACGAACACCGTGCGCGCCGCCCCCATTAGGGGACAGCACTCAAACACGTATTTTCTGCTTGAAGGCTCGCCAGCCAAAGAGATAAAAAAAAATCTCCCACCGAAAGTCACGTGGTTTCATCGAATTCCTTTTAGAGAAAGCCATTGATTTGAGATGCTACATATGGCTACATATTTTCGACAAGCAATTTGCTCAGGTCCCCAACTGAATCGTGCCTGTCGCTCAGTAAGCATAGGTAAATAATCAAATAAATATTTTTCTCTTGCAAACATATTTATATTTTTCTTCCAATACCAGTGGCAGTGTAGACTTCTGGGGTTGTTGGCCAACTTTCGATTGCGTTCCTTCAGATGATTCGCACGATTACGTCTCAGTTAAAAGACGATCCTCATGAAACGGAATCGCTATTTCTGCGTGTCTCACTGGCTGTTGTGCAGTAGGAAACGCGTAATGCTTTCACTATTGCGGTTGGCAGAGGGCAGTCCACTAATTATCTGTCAATCAAATCAAAGTCGATGAGTTGATGTAATTCTTGTGATAAAAATATCATTTTAATTTTACAATACAAAAATAATAATTTACAATTAATTAAAAAAAACAATTGTACAATTAAATAACAAGTAAAGCATAGGTGTGCTCATTACAATTTGAATAACGTCAATCTACTTTTAGTTATTCTTGAAAAGTATATCATTTTTGCCAATTTTGAGCGAATATTTCAGTCGTTCTACAGGCATGCAGTGCCTGTCTGTTTCTTGGCCTTTTGGCTAAGATCAAAGTGTAGTATCTGTTCCGATGGATACTGCACCCCATAGACTGGTATTGTCTTGGCCTTCGGGGCTTGATTTACGCCGGTCTATGGGTCTGTCCTGTGCAGTTCTAGGATGTCCACCCTCCCAGGCTTCGCCTTCCCTCTTTGGGGAGGAGTAAGTTTATTGCTTACTGCCTGAGGCGCCCTTACCGGGGAATGCCAGGAAATTTTTAAACCCCACTTTCCCGACCCGACCTTGGGTCACATCTTACTTGTGGGAGTAAGATAAAAACTGGCCTTGTGCCTAACTCCTGGAGAGGAGTAAATCAATACAGGGGTGCAGTGCTGTTTAGGTCATAAACTGAAAATACTTCGTCTCACAGCATCTCTTCCGAACAACCCGTACATAAATACATGGACAATGGAGAATTTCTAGACGCAGTACTCTCAACGATATCGCCTAACAAGCACTTGTTATCGCTGGCTTCCCGTCGATCCTCGTACCAGTTAGCCTCCACAGACGGGATAACAAACGGCCCGATGACCTGACGTCGTTTTCCTTTGCTAACCGCAAGTCGCGAATATGAGATGCGACTCGTGCTGACACTTTTACGCCCTCGTCAGTAACAGAATCAACGACAAACCCTGGGCATGTAGGAGCGTAAACGGAGGAGCACAAGCGATAAAAATACGCCGTTCTTTTAGACAGATTTGTGTTCAAACCGATCGTTGTGGTGACGAGTGGGGCGATAGATCCCGCCACACGGGATTCTTCAGAAACCTCTGTGTATTAATGATGCGTCACACCGGGGTCCATCGTGGATTGACTTAGCTTTATGAGCCCCTCTTCATCGCCACTATTCCTCTCTATAACCATTATTCGAGAAAATCCCTTCAGCATGCTCTCGACCATCTAAGCCAGCAGGACATCCAATGAAATCTCTTAATATTTTCATATTGGTTTTGAAAAAGGACATTTTATTAATTAACTATCATTTGCCGTTGTTGAATAAATTCTATTAGCAAATATGCAATCAATGACCCATTAGGCACTAATTTTCACTATTACGGAACAAAATGTTTCGTAGATGTCATATTTCTTAGAGTATGGTTCGTTTCCAACGTTAATTTATTGTAAAATCAGCATTGATACACCGATCGTGAATGTGTAAATGTGTAACATCGGAGTTCCAAAATACTTCCTGTAACGAGATTACTCGTATGGATGCAGGGAAAGTATTAATAATACTCATCGTAATAAGTATAATAATAAAAAATAATAATTCTATAATAGCTATTACAATTACAAGAGCTGGGGGTTACAAAAATTGGCTGATAAAAAGTAGGATAATATAGGAATTGTATTCGGAATGCGCTTTTTGAATTCAGGTGTACTTTCACAGATCATAAGTAGAATGTGAATCGAAAAAATAAACATTCGTCATTTGTTGTTTTGAAAAGAATGTGTGAAAGCATCAACAATTTTTTCATTGAGTCGTGAGAAAGTTCTGTTCACT
>OY744533.1:78013689-78021189 GCA_963556195.1 Sepiola atlantica
CTTATTCTTATTCTTATTCTTATTCTTATTCTTAATCTATTCTTATTCTTATTCTTATTCTTAGTCTTATTCTGCTTCCTTTTCTCCTTCTACTCTAACGACTTTTCTTCTTTCGTTTTTCTGACTCAACACAAGTTTATTCAACGCTTGACATGTCGTAAAGTGTCGTAAATAAGTTTAGTTTTTTTTCTTCTGAATGCCAGTCGCTCTATAAGGATATTCGCAGATACTTTACTTAAAGAAGCATGTGTAAATAAAATCCAGCGTGTTGATGTAGAGTCGATTGAACCAATGTGATAGCAACGTGATAGAAGTGAGATACGAAGAAATGTCGACGGCTTTTTTAGATGCGTCTTCATATTTCAGTAAGAGACTTCTCTCGTCGGTTGGTCTGTCACACTTACGTTTTCTTTTCGGTAATCTACACAAACAAGCTGTATAAAAATGTGTCTATCACTTGTGACAATACGCAAGCGTTTTTGTAGTTGTTTTAAAGACGCCATTTTCTCTAGTGTGTCACGCTTAAAGTTGAAATATAAACACTCGGTTTGAAATCGCATTTTAATCAATCTGCCACGTTTGAATTTGAAATAGCATTTTAGTCAATGCATTAAGCTTAAGGTTAAAATGATAGTTTTATCGGTTTGTCATTAAGTTGAAATAGCATTTTCATCGGTCTGACAAATTAAGTTTTAAATGACATTTTCGTATCTGGCTACGTTTAAGTTTGAAATAGAATTTTTATCAATGTGTTTAGAATAAGGTTAAAATAATATTGTTAGCGCTTTGTCACGGTTAGGTTTGAAATAGAATTTTTGTCGGTCTGTCAAGTTAAGTTTAAAATCGCATTTTCGTCGGCTGGACACGTTTAAGTTCAAAATAACATTTTCGACAATGTGTCGAGCTTAAGGTTAAAATTATACTTTTATCAGATCGTAAAGATTATGTTTGAAATAGCATTTTTGTTGGTAAGTCAACTTAATTTTTTAATTACATTTTTGTAAGTCTGTCACGAATAAGTTTGAAAAACATTTTAATTTGTGAGTCATATTTATGTTTTAAACCGCATTTTCATTTATATGTTAAACCATAGTTTGAATCGACATTTATGTCGGTCTGACGCGTTTAATTTCGAAATAAAATCTTCCCCGGTCTGTCAAGCTTAATTTCGAAATGATATTTACGTCGGTCTGTCACGTTTAAAGTTTTAAATAACATTTTTGTCGATGTGTCAAGCTTCAGTGAAATCCAATTTTCGTCAGTCTGTCACGTTTTAGTTTAAAATTATATTTTTATGGGTGTGTCGCGTGTAAGTTTTAAATCGCATCTTCATCAGTCGGTCAAGCTTAAGTTTGAAACGACATTTTGTCGGTCTGCCAAGCTTAAATTTGATATGACATTTCCGGTGTTCTGTCTCGCTTACGTTTAAAATAGTATTTTCGTAGATCAGTCAAGCTTAAGCTTAAAATAGTATTTCCGTTGGTCTATCAGACTCTAGTTTGAAAGAGCTTTCATTTTCGTTGGTCTGTCAATCTGGATTGTATTTTCGTCGAAAAACGCGCAGATTAAATGAACGCATCTTAAGAATATCCGTTATTGCTATGTTTAAACACTGAGGAGAAGTCCTTCGGTCAGACAACGAGTTGGCGATTGTGGACAGCTGTGACGTCTGTGCACAGAATGAAGCAATATTCATGATCGAAATATTTACGTATCGGTAGGGAATGGTCTACTCAAGAGTAACTGTAGGTAAATATAACAGTGGTAAGGAAGAAGTGTAAAAGGAAAATATATGGAGATTAGGCGAAGGTGAATGAGAGAGAGCGCGTCTGGGAAGAGGAATCAATGAAAACAAAATTAATGCAAGTAGAGGAGAGATAGAGAGTTAAAGTGTTGGAGGGGGGATAAACATCACGTAGGTAGAGGGTAGAATAGAGAATAAAAGAAGAGGGAAAAGTCAAAAGGGAAGAAGAAGAAGAAGAAGAAGAAGAAGAAGAAGAAGAAGAAGAGAGAAAAAGAAGAAGATAAAGAAGAAAAGAAGAAGACGAAGAAAAAGAAAAAGAAGAATAAAAAAGAAGAAAAAGACAAAGAAGAAAAAGAAGAAGAAAAGAAAGAGAAAGAAAGAGAAAAAGAAAAAGAAAAAAGAATAAAAAAGAAGAAGAGGATAAAGAAGAAGAAAAAGAAGAAGAAAAAGAAAAAGAGAAAAAGAAAAAGAAAGAAGAAGAAAGCGAAGAAAAAGAAGAAGATGAAGAAGAAAAAAAGAAGAAGAATAAAAAAGAAGAAGAAGAAGAAGAAGAAGAAAAAAAGAAGAAGAGAAAAGAAGAAGAAGAAGAAGAAGAAGAAGAAGAAGAAGAAGAAGAAGAAGAAGAAAAAGAAGAAGGCAATTTAATGTTAACTATATGTTTTAGTTTCGTAACTCTGAGCTCATTTTCCTTTTAATATTTGTTCTTGGCTTGATCGTCAGACACGTTTAGAAGCCGCTAACGTAACCGTCATCTGCACTCCGACCACCGATAATATCTTCGTAAGAAAATTTAAGATTTCTCAATTTTCTGTAAATCAATTGCTGAATGTTTTTTGCAAAAATATTGGCACGTTTTCACAACATCGTTATGTTTGTTTACATTTATAATCTACATCGTTTTTCTCTGTCTTCAACACTTTTTCATTTTCCAGGGTATTCGGCGATAATAGCTGATAAGCAATAGAGCAAAAAAAGGCTCTAGCCGAGGATTTGTTATTTTCAGAGAATCTGCTTAAGGTACCTAACGTATTCCATTATCTAAAAGATAGGTCGTCATGTAAACACTGTGAAAAGATCCTAGAAGGACCTATGACCAAGGAAGAAACGATCGAATACTGGGATTTCAAGGATACTAACTGACAGGGGTTTAGTAAATACTAATCCTAAGCTCCGTAAAAACCTGGACAGTCTGACAAGTTCATTTTCACTGCATCAGGTCGTCTTTACGTACTGAAATCTACGAAGAATGCCGTTCTTGGGACTATAGATTTCCTGAAAGTCCCACTGAAAATTCCGCTCTTTCGCAAAAGCACAAAGTTTGGGGGATGAAATGGGCAAGAAAGTATTTGAAGATGGATATGAGTCGCGTTCTTTTACTGATGAGAGCTGAACGATCGTTAATAGACCTGGGCGATCCCTGGCAAATGTTTGGGTGCATTTCGAAGATGGGCGTCCTCGTCGTTTGAGACGTCATTAATAGGACGAAGTCATTATTCAATTCATTTGGTTGTTGGCGCATTTATTACCTCTCTTGGAAAATTATTCCAGGGTCCAGGGATACTGATTGAGAAGGCGACTCTCCTCTGGTTCAATCTAAATCGGCGGTGACATAGTTTCTTGTGGTGTCCGTGTAGACCTCTTTCTGGTGCAGGAGTAAATAATAGGTCCTAAGGGATATTATGATGACCAATGAGGAGATTGCAGACCAAAATGACATCACCACGTAATCTTCAGTGCTCACGGGAGAAAAGGTTAAGTTTATTGAGTCGGTTTTTATAGGGGAGACCTAATAGACCTTACATCATTCGAGTAGCGAGGCTTTGAACTCTCTCAAGATGATAGATATAAATTATTAGATATGGAGCAAAGTTCTGGACACCGTACTCTAACAGTGGTCTGACGAGGGAGAAATTAAGTGGGATGAATATTTCAGGAGTGAGTAGCAGGTAAAACATCGAATGAGAAATAGTGTTCTTTACTTTGTTTGCAGCCTGAATGCAATGTTTAGCTGGTGTGAAGAACGAGTCGAGCAGAAAGCAGCTCTTTTGTTTAATTAGCTTGCTTGATAATAGCCGTATCACCGTCGAGAATAATAGCCGAGTCAAAAGGAGTCCACACTGCAATATGTCAGCATTTAGCGACATTAAGGCATAAGTCCCATTCAATGGACCATTTCCATGCACGTTGAAGGCTAGTATTCAAAAGATACATTTCGCTTCTACGTCATCTGCAAATAAGAGCACGTTTCCACCAATCACTTACGGCATGTCGTTTATATAAAGTAGAATGAGAATAGGACTCAGCACGGAGCCTTGAGGAACACCGCTGCAAGCATACATTTCAGAGTTGTGCCATTTACCTGTCTGTGCGATCACTAAGAAATAATCTTATCCACTTTATAATCGATTTATGAAGACCATAGGTATTGTGTTTATATAAAAGTAAGCGGTGATTGACAGAGTCAAATGCCTTGGCAACGTCCAAAATAACAATGTCAGCCGGAGGCAGGCATCACTGTTGTTAGTTCTATCAGAGATTTTGATGGACGAAAATTGACATGTGTTGCCTATTGTTATCTTCTGAAAGATTTTTTTGTGTCTTGGTTAGATGACATGCTTCTTTCCTGAAAATGGTACTTTATTTTATGTATACGTCTGCTCCAGCTACCAAAGCCTTCTAACAAAGTTTCGGCATCCAAGGTGAAAAGTTGATAATCTGATCGCCGACTTGCCACAATTAAAAGTCGATTGAAAGCTTTTGAACTACTATCGAGAACAACATTATAGGAAGTTACCAATAGCGCATCAAAGGCAGTCCCACGTGTCACTATTAAGAAATTCACTAGACCCTCCGGGCCAAGACAGTTTATCTAATATATATATATATATATATATATATATATATATATATATATATATATTATATATTATAATATAAAATGAAGTAATAAAATAAGGTGTCAATCGAATTTTATTAGAATTCAAAGTTCATGCAAAGCATCCTTAAGTCCTTAGCTCTTCTGGCTAGATGTGATGGGATTCAGTCTTATTTTGCTCAATTCGGATTTAACTGGTTTTCTAATTAAACAACGAACTTGGATTTGACTTGGGTTGCACATCTCGGGATTTCGGAACTTTGATTGGACTTTTTGTATTATTTTGATTGATTTATTTATCATTAACATTGAATATGGACACATTTCGCGACTGAATAACTTTGCCGGCCCCTTCAATTTTACGTATTTGGACTGCTGTTTGTATCTTGGAGTAATGTCCTTCCTGATTATGCTTCTCAACTTGTATGACCTGGATGGACTGTATGGATTCAACAAAAGTATGTTTTTGGATTGATATGTTTGATGTTATGTATTTTTATGTATTTGTGTATATAATTTTATATATTTTCAAAGCGTAATTTTATTACCTGTAGTAGTATAACTGCGGTAATGGTCCTCTGAAGAGAAGAATTATCTTTGAAAACTCATGAGCTAAGGACTTAAGGATGCTTTGCATGAACTTTGAATTCTAATAAAATTTGATTGACACCTTATTTTATTACTTCATTTTATATTATAATATTAATGCTCTATCCAGTATATTGAGCTTCAGTTTTTTATCCGGATGTTTCACTAATTATAAGATATTAGTTGACGCTTATATCTTTTGTTGGATTGCTTCATATATATATATATATATATATATATATATATATATATATACGTGTCCAAATTCTTGTATATATTATATATTAAATAGTTGTTAACGCCAATACGTAGTAAAAGTGCAATAAAGTGTTTTACACTATTAAATGAATTTCTAACGCTATTGATTATGTTTAACTATTCATTTATTTATTTTATTTTTATCATCGCTTCTGTCTGAATTCATTTTTTTTTAAACATTGACTTCACGTCAAAGCTTTAATTATTTTCTTATGGTAATGTTTTAACATCTATTTACAAGAATATCTTAATAGCTCAGTTCGTAGCACATCAGACTGAAAATCTCATGGTTCGGTTTCGATTTCCATTTATGGCAGCCGCTTTATTTGTTAGAAATTTATTATTTAGTATTAATGCAATATTTACCATTTGTAAAAAGAAGTTAAGACATTTATTTTAAAAATTGTGATTGACAGACAGACAGACACACAGAGAAAATGTCCCTTATACAGGGTGGGCCAAAATAAGGGTCCTATCTTTAAATTTGAATAACTTGAATTTGAATAACTTCCACAAAATAAAAGTTAAACTCACCAAACTTTATGTGTGTGTAGACTGACCCTTCCGAGATTTTTTGAAATAAACAAAACAAATTTTAGCCGAAAAACACTTCTTAAAACTTACAAAAACTAAAGTATTGTTTTTTACACTGTTTTGAGTTTTTTAAGCAAAAATAATGTTTTCTAAATGAGGGTACGTTCCTTAGGGCTAATACGGCTCATGCTTGCTTCGGAAGGGGTCCTTTACTTATTCTAAAAAAAAAAAAAATTTTTAAATCAATAAATAAAAAAGTTATGAATTTTTAAAAATAGGACCTTTATTTTTGCCCACCCTATATAATAAGTGAATTGATACAATCACTATGAACTCAGCTGATATAATAAAACTCTATGGAGGTCACGTAGGTAAATAATTAAGGTGTTCACTAAATGTAATTATGTTATTGAAACTATCTGTTAACTAAACTTTTAATTGATCATTATTCTGTGTGTTTATTTCTTATTCATAGCAACAAAGGTAAATAATTGGGTGTTTTTATTGAAAAGCTATTTCTTTCCGAACAGTCGAAATTGACTGATTTCAATAAATATAACTATTTTCTTTCAAATACTAAGTTCTGCCGTAAATATAACTTTTGCTTATGATATACTAGATTATCTAAAAAAAACTTTGAGACATTGATACACATCAAATTGAAAAGTCGTAGATAATGCCCATCCATTTTAAGTCCATAGCTGCTACTGATTATCAAATCTCTTTCTTGAATTGCACTAGCGAATAGATTTCTTCAATTTACAGCAGAAGGTAAGTTGGATCATAGAATTAAGACGTTAGACTTGCAAGGTCGGTAGTGACGTATCCAGGGTCTGACCGAATCTTGGGGTTCATGCGCTCAATACGTCTAGTCACACTGTGGATTATATATATATATATATATATATATATATATATATATATATATATATATATATATATATATATATATATATATATATATATGGGAAAAGAAGGATGAAGGTAATCCGACGTAATTGAAGATGGAAAAGGAAGAAACAAAAATGAAGTTTTTATGTGTTCATCAACGTTTCGTCTTTATTTGTAAGACTTCTTCAGGATGACATTTTTCTTTATATCATCATCTTGAAGAAGTCTTACAAATAAAGACGAAACGTTGATGAACACATATAAATATATATATATAAATATATATATATAAATATATATATAAATATATATATATATAAAAATATATATATAAATATATATATAAAAATATATATATAAATATATATGTATATATATATATAAATATATATATATATATTCTGTGTATCGATGTGATACTAGTGTAAAACCTCCTAGTGAGAAGCGCAGATATTGTTCCTCGTGCCTTCTAGACTTTTACAGACCATGCCACAGATGTGGCAGGGGTTGTGATGATCTGGTGGGGGGTTGCCATAATTGAAGCCACCTGTTGCCTGTGTTTGTTTCTGCAGCACATAGAGTCACTGGTGATTCATCAAACCGGCACGTG
>OY744533.1:78023689-78033689 GCA_963556195.1 Sepiola atlantica
ATTAAATAGAGACTCAATAACTGCGTCTATGACGTGGAATATAAGAAAACAATACCTATCGATCAGTGTCTAATTTCCCGAATGGAAATCATAGCGGGACTACAGAATCGACTATACGATGTTCAAATTCTATTGTGGTTATTTACACATTAATGCCGTTGGAAAAAGTTATGAACACACACTCCCAACAGCTGTATGTAAAATAGCAACTTGTATTCAGCTGATCGTCTACAGCGAATAGCGCGTGGTGGGTATTGAGCTACGCCATTTAATAATCACAATGGAGTTATATAGCGTAAAAGAGACAAGCCAAATATTACTTCGGCATAAACCTAATCTACCAGTACTTATCGACAGTAACATTATCCATATATTCCGATTGAAAGAATACCACGAATTTTGCTGACTCTGTTTTCCTCTGAAAATACGGAATTTCTCAACAAGTGACAGCTGTTAATAGCCGAGTCTGGCAGGACTGGTGGAAAACAATCGATTTCTATATTTGGTTCAAATAGTTAATATATACTGCATATGATCATTGACTCCTCTATATATTATATATATATATATATATATATATATATATATATATATATATATATATATATATATTGCAAAAAATATTTAGAAAAACCTGGACAACGCATTTCTTTTTAATTTTTTAAAATAAATTATGTATTTACTTTGAAAACTTGAGTACTTTCGGTGAGATACACCCTTGTCAAAAGTATAAGCATATTTTTTTTTCTCTTCTTTTTTCGTTTAATCCTCCTTCATTGAGACATATTTATCGCAGTCAAGTTGAAATTCGTCTTGATGTTATCGACGATTAATGTTGATATTCCGGTGTGTGTAGCACGCGGTTACGTGAATAGGGTAGAATGCAAAAGTCACACTTGAAAGCGTTGATGAAATAGTTATATTGGAAATGTCTCTTGACCAAAGTCTTGAAAAGACCAAGGCTATAGGGAGGACGAAAACAGTCAGCAAGAAGAGAGTTCCACAAGCCTGCAGTTCTTTAAAAAGACGCTAATGCAATAGAAAGATATATCATAACACGGAATCTGAACAGCAAATTGGTGAAGACTACTAGACCAACGAGTCAAACACGCTGCAACAAATGAAGCAGGGAATAAATCAGACATTTCTAAAGAGCACACGCCATAATAGTACTTATAGAAGAGAGTAAGACTAGCAATATCACGTCTGTGAGAAAGAGGGTGCAGAGAAAAATCCAGATTGGGGTCAATGAAATTACAGATACACTTCTCTAACTTGTCAAGAACTCTCAAATCGAACAAAAAGTAACCACCCTAAATATGACAACAGTACTCCATGCAAGGTGTGATAATAGACTAAGGTGTGAGAAAATTTTGGAGCGATTGAGACAACCGACTTGACAAGAGGCAGATTCACAGTGAATCCTGTACATATAACGTTATATATAGAGATATATATATTTATAATCAAAATGTTTATTTATACAAGCATAGCGTGGCTACACATTCAGAACATGTTTCAGGCGTAGCCTTAATAAGCTAGACAACCTCAGATCAAAATCTGTAAGCGCAATAAGTTTCAGTCTTATTTATTGTTATTAATTTATTAACCCAGAATGTTATCTTACCTACTGTGTCTATCTTCATGATACATATTGTATTAACATTTGATATTTAGGCAAATATATATATATATATATATATATATATATATATATATATATAGATAGATAGATAGATAGATAGATAGATAGATAGATAGATAGAGAGAGAGAGAGAGAGAGAGAGAGATGTGTATGTCATATACATATATATATAGTCTCGGAAGTTTCTCAACCATTAAAACTATATTAAAAAAATAAATAAATAAATAAATAAAAAAATTAAAAAAAATTATAGTCCCAAGTCTTTCAGTGGAAAATCACTTATGTAAGTCAATTTATTTTTTACAGTTATTATATTAGTTTATTTCTAACACTATTTTAAGGGATGATCAGTTGTTTACCATGTAAAACTGTTTCGGGAATTTATATATATATATATATATATATATATATATATATATATATATATATATATATATATATATATATATATAATTTTAATATTTAAGTGTGTTATACTTACAGGCGAGGTCGTGTCGGGTTTTCTACTCTCATCAGTAGTAGAGGGTCAGTTGCAGGCGGTCGCATGGGCTCGAACGCATTTCGTAGATTCAGCCTAGAATCACGAGCCTAATGCCTATGTGTGGTCAAGTTTTTACTTCGGCGTTTCACCTGTATGATGCAAGTTTCTATAAGTTATGTGTTTTCTACTTCTAACAAATTTGAACCGAATTGTTTTGTATTACCCTAACCGGTTTGTAAAAGCGTTTTGCTTTAGGCCAAAAGTCCCTCGAACCATAACATAAGTTTTATTTTTGTCAAAAGTCGACTACCAACCAAGACCAACAGTCACTGGAAGTCTAACCTAAGTTTTATATCGGCAAAAGTCGGTTATTTCACGGTCGACGTGGTTAGGTCCGGTTGAAATTCTATAGAAGCATTTTTTTTGTTTTTTGGATTTAATTTTGCAATTAGATTATTTTCAATAGTTTCTTTTAAATATCGTGTTTTTTACGCACTTTCGCATTTTCTATGTCAGTAAATATTCAATTACTAATACGAAATAACAGAATATTATTTAAAAAAAGGAATATTCAGCTCTTTGGTACAATAGGGGTGCGTTCGAAAAATAATATTTGTCTTTGATTTAAGAGCCTCAAGTAACCATAAAAATAGTTATAGTCAAATTAAAGCTAGATGATTGGGGGGGGGGCACCCGGACTTAGGGTTAAAGGTGTTGGTAGGTATGATAAAGGGTTTTGCTATGCCAAAATCGTTATCAGAGCGCTAAAAAAAACGGTAAATTTGTAGATTAACACCCGCAGTTTAACAACCCCATCCCTCCAAATAAGATTCTACTTTTGGGAAGCGATTACGTATAAACACCCGTACAAATTTGGTTGAGAAGCAAAAACAAAACCAGTACGTTTCGGAATTAGAGTGTTGCATCAAGCAAGCGTCCTAACCAAACAGCCACGAGACATTACCGCATCAAGAAAGTGAATTTAAGTTCTAGTTATGCTAAGCAGGCACATATAGAAAGGCGGTTTAGAGTGTTCGACGAACCTTGTTGGAACATGCCATATAGCTACGTGACAGTCTATTTTTAATTTCTTCGAACTGGGCTCAACTTCAATGACTCTCTTGTTTTCATTTTACTTTAATAAACAATTTCTCATAAATCAAGGGGCCCCTTTCTTGGGGCTAACACTTTATTTCTATATGAGATACATAGATATCCTAGTGTCTAATCAAGATTCTTCTCTACCTCTCTAACGTTGCGTTAGTAAAGCAGCGAAGAACACTAATTGTCCTCTCCCTAATTGGCTACTTAATCAGGTTATAGTTTAATTTTATTGTGGTCATTTGTGGATTTTGCTAGATTTCAAGACAAGAATTCATTTGGTCTGCTGGAGTATCCAGCTAAGTGATGTTGCTTGAGGTAACATTACTTGGAGAAGGTGCACCATTCCTAGTACAGGGTGGGCAAAAATAAGGGTCCTATTTTTAAAAATTCATAACTTTTTTATTTATTGATTTAAAAAAAAATTTTTTTTAGAATAAGTAAAGGACCCCTTCCGAAGCAAGCATGAGCCGTATTAGCCGTAAGGAACGTACCCTCATTTAGAAAACATTATTTTTGCTTAAAAAACTCAAAACAGTGTAAAAAACAATACTTTAGTTTTTGTAAGTTTTAAGAAGTGTTTTTCGGCTAAAATTTGTTTTGTTTATTTCAAAAAATCTCGGAAGGGTCAGTCTACACACACATAAAGTTTGGTGAGTTTAACTTTTATTTTGTGGAAGTTATTCAAATTCAAGTTATTCAAATTTAAAGATAGGACCCTTATTTTGGCCCACCCTGTATGAGCCAGTGTATATCCGTGTCGAGGGGACCTTATTTGGGTTTCGATGTGTGTGTATGCGTATGTGTGTGTTTATTCTATTCAGTAATCGATTTTGTTCGACAATGATAAGTACAGTTATTTGCTGTCATATGCTGTTAGACTGTAATACTTTTTGGCCGCAGACATATAGCCATCCGTATGGTATATACCCCAATTTGTTGCTAATTTATTTTCTTTTAATGTTTGAGTTCGCAAGGTACTCAATTGACGTGTGTCGCCACGGGGAGGCGCTGCATGGAGCTTGCCTATAGAAAGGCTATGTACTGGCAGGGAATACTTACGCACTCTTCTCTCTTTTCGCCTAGACTAGCCAGCGGTGGAGACTGTAATAGAAAGGTGAGGAGCAAACAACACACAGTGGACCACACTTGATGGATCAATAGACCATTTCGAAACACTTTATTGTCACCATCATCATCATCATCATCATCATCATTATTATTATTATTATTATTATTATTATTATATTGTTTCAGCCTGATATGGCGTTATATATATATTTATTTAGTAATGAGAAGATACATACCTTGCTTCTTCTCCAACCTAAACGATATGCAAGAATGTAATTTTTTCTATCATTTAAAAATGGCGCGAACAAGCTCGATTTTAGAATGAAATCGCAGCTGAAACATGTATGCATTCATGTAGCTAATAATGTTTGTACAAATAAAAGTATTTTCTCTCTCTCTCTCTCTCTCTCTCTCTCTCTCTCTCTCTCTCTCTCTCTCTCTCTGTGTGTGTGTGTGTGTGTGTGTGTGTGTGTTCCTTGAAGTCAACCTTTCCCGTCACTCACTTTATCCAAGACGGGCACGAACATCTGTTCATCCATCTGCTTAGTTCACTACACCGTCAATCTCTCGAGCACTACCACTACTTGACTGAAACAGAGTTAATAGCGGAAGTAGCAAAGGATTTTATGATTTTATATTCACGAAGTAGCGAGGATTCGTCAAGGAGACATAAATTCGATTAACGAAAGCGAAGCATTCGTCGCAAGAAGATGAGAGGTTATAATTATAGTCTTAAAAGTATCCGTATCAATTATATCTCTATCTTATCTAAATAGAGATTTTGTCCGTCTGTCCGTCACAATTCTTTTTTAAAACCTATTAAATACATTGTGGAATTTGTCTCATTTCGAAATGTCAGGGATGTTAACTACTTTTAGAAATCGATAATATAGCATTAATAGTAAATAATAATTTCCTAGCAAATAAAGCGAATGCCTGGACCGGAAATCGAAATCGCAACTTTTCGATCTTCAATCCGACGTTCTACCAACTGAGCTATTTGGACTTTCTTATAAATAGAGCTTAAAACATTACCATAACAAAATAATGATAGCTTTGGTGTGACGTCATAGATTCATGATTTACGTCATGTTTCAAAACATAAATTCAAACATAAGCTATAATTAAAAAAATGAATGTGTTTACATTATCAATAGCGTTGTAAATTAACAATTTAATATTTAATATATACTAGAATTTCGTACTGTAGGGCCCATAATTCTTTTAGATTGAATACGGAAATTGTCTGTCTGTGTTGTAATAGAATATACTGCACTCCCCTCTTCCCTATATAGACTTACTATATATAGAGTTCGTAGCGATTGACAAGCATTTGTTTCTGAAATTAGTAATATCTTTTCTAATGTATGTCTGTCCATTATTGTCCTCTCTATTGCAATAAAGCTTTCTTTATTCCTTATACTAACCTATTAGTTGTTCTTACCACTCGGTAAAAACCTTGTCTATGGTACGCCTTTATAGAACAGTCTATCTTGCTTCTATGTACGATTTACTCATCTAATGAAACCAAATACGCATCGATTTCATCTCTCTCTATATATAAAATACTAAATTGTCTGTATGTTTGTCTTGTGAATAAAAAGAAGGTGGCTAAGAGAGGTACTCGCTGATTGTGGGTTCGGCTTTCGGGGGAAGTATGCCTGACGAGCGAAGATAGACGGATTAGTTTATGGTCGGAGGTAGTTACAAAGCCTATATATTCAAGTACTATCATTCACCTACGTTTTTTTTACGGTGACAAGAGTGGTAGTCCATTCTTATACTCGATGTAGACCAGAGGCTGGATTCTTACTCCAGCATAAAAATCCGTTCTCTGCGCCATTACTTGTTGTTACCAGACCCTGTTGGGGTGGGTCGCTAAAAGAAAATTTCTATTTGATCTCCCCAACTGCTGCCGGACCCCTTCTGAGTATCGCCCCATAAAATATGTTTCAACATATTGCAAAAAGAAATAAAGAGGATTTTTCTTATTTTGCGGACCAAAACCGAGCAGCTAATAGTGTATTCCAACTTCTGTGTCTACACCAGTAAGAAGTTCGGTTGTGTGGTTGGTATGGCCAATGACGCTGAGCAAACGACACTGACCCGAGATGCCGAGAACATGGGTCTCAGTCGCATTGATAGGGGGAAGGTTTTTGACAGTAAGTCATGTCATCAGGACAAGCTGGCGACAACTTTTAAAGGGGAATCTCTGATGGAATTCAACTGTTACTCTATTCCTTCTATGACTTTTTTCTTCTGTCAAGTACACAGCTGCCCCTGGAGATTGTTCTTTCTCTTAGAGACCTTTCACCTGTTTTTGTTGTTACTTATTTTCCCGTTAAGCAAGACGGCACTCGACCAACGTTATTCTCAAAATCTGACTCTATATTCTGTCACCATGTATGACAGCAGGAACATTAATTTAAAAACGATAACCAGACATTTTAATATTTTCCAGGCTGGAACGCAACCGTTCTTTTGTTTTTAAGGGGTAATGAGTCTCGGTCGCATGCGTGGGATGAGGGGTTTTGGGAGCAAGTCATTTCATCGTGGCGAGCGGACGAAAGCACATAAAGTGCGTGAATTCAACTTACTATATTCATTATATGCTGTTTTCCTCTGTGAAAGACACAATTGACTGCCTTCCCTATGTGGATTGTTCTTTCACTGTGAAACATTAAACCTGTTCTTGCTTCTATTTATCTTCCTCCCACAAGGTAATATGTGACACAAGGTCGGGAAAGTGGGAAAGAACCAGCGCTCGAGAATTTGAGCACTCTGGCTTTTTAAAAATTGCCTGGGCAGCCCTGTTGGCATTCCCCGGTAGGGGCGCCTCAGGCAGTAAGCAATAAACTTACTCCTCCCAAAAGAGGGGAGGCAAAGCCTGGGAGGGTGCACATCCTAGAACTGCACAGGACGGACAACTGATAGACCGGCGTAAATCCAGACCCGAAGGCCCGGACAATACCGGTTTATTAGGCGGGGTGAAACCCCCTGTTCTTGCTATTATATAAAACTTTGTCTAATACGCAATCAATTTTCTATTAAGTTTTTTTATGCGATTCACAATTCATACCGACAATCGGACGACTTTGATTTTTCGAAAATGATTGTTCTAATTTGTTAACGTAAAACCGCGCATGTTGGCTATTTTAAATTGTGTACACTGTACCCAGTAATGGTAAAACAAATGTTTCTCAGTAAGATTAAAAATAATGCAATGCTTCGTAACTTTTTAAGAACAAACTAGATTTAATTTCGACATTGTTTTTGTTTTTTTTTAGTTTTTTTATTTCGACTGATTCTTTTTGTTAACTTTATTCAAACCTTGTTTCTGAACTTTAGATTACAACTAAAACATGACGGAGAAGTCGTAATTTAATAAACTGAATCTATTTCAAAATATAATGGCCTCTTTAGTAATGTATCTCCTAATATATTCAATTATTGCTGCTTTCTAATAGACATCTGGTGTCGCCCTTTATTATTGCTAACATGGGTGATCATGTGTTTTCAAGTTTTATTAACCATGTAATTTAGTAGCTCTCTATTATATTAATATTTATAAGTTCTATAGTTTAATCGTCCCAGGTGTGTGGATTTTTTTACTACTTGATCATATATCCATTATGATGTGACACTAAAAATCCCGAACGTTTCTTCTTTGTGTAGTAATGAAGATTGCACGTTAACTGACATCTTTCTAGAATTTCGCTTTTATGGATGCCCCTTAAATTAACTGGAATATGATGCTGGATTTAACCATTCGTAACGTTAATGAATTGGACAATATAACCCGAAACATCAGTTGTACACTGGCGATAAGACTGGAAGTATTTTAAATAGGACCAACAGCTGCGAGTGGACTTTTATTTTAATACATAGCTGCACATTTGAATCAGTCGCATTATCTACCTCTATGCGAAGTTCAGGTTTTGTGGAACTATTGAAAAAAAAACCAAAGGAACCTCAACACCATTAGGAGTGTGTGTAGGCATTTAATGATGTTAGTCATTATCGCTCTGTGCACTTCAGACATTTTGTAGTACTCTTTTATTTACTTTGCTATCATGAAAGCTACGTGAATGAGGGAGCTGTTTTGCGTGACTTGCGTCTTTAGTTTTCGCACATACTTATTAAGCATTTGAGATACCTTCTATTTTTTTCTTTTCCATCTTCTGACTTTTTGTTTTTGTTCGGAGTGTGTGGAAAAAAAGGGTGGGTGATAGAGGTACTCGTTGATTGTGGGTTCGGCCTTCGGTGAGAAATATGCCCGACGAGCGAAGATAGACGGATGAGTTTTGTGTCTGGTAGGAGGCAGTTACAAAACCTATATATTCAAGTTCTACCATCCTCCCACGGTTACCAGCGTGGTGGTCCATTCTTTGATTATGTGTGCTCCAGCAGAGAAATCCGTTTTCTGTGCCATTATTAGTTGGGGTGTGTCGCTAAAAGAGGATTTCTTTTTGCAACCCCTCCGACTTCTGCCGGCCCCCTTCTGGTTATCGTCCCATACAATATTTATCAACAGTCTGTCTATTCTATATTCTCGCTTTACTGATCTAATGTTGATTAAATACACATTTATTTTATCTATTTCCTTATATATAAATACGAAAACGTATGTATGTCTATCCGTTGTACACGCTATACCTATCCAATGAAAACCAAAAACGCATTCATTTTATAGATATATGCATATATATATATATATATATATATATATATATATATATATATATATATATGCATATATATATATATACATTTATTTAATCTATTTCCTTATATATAATTACGAAAATCGTATGTATGTCTATCCCTTGTACACGCTATACCCATCCAATGCAAACCAAGAACGCATTCGTTTTATTTATATATATATATATATTTATATTATGGAAATTGTCTCATTCGCCCTTTACCTATCTGATGTAAGCCAAATACGTATCCGTTATATATGTATATATATATATATATATGTATATATATATATTTGTTTTAAATAAAAGCGGAATTTTACCGCCAGACCCGAAAGCAGCAAGGCTAATCTTTTCAATATGAAGTAGGTGAAGGTTTTGCACAGAAAACACAAGGGAATTCGCAACGATGCGACTCCACTCCTTTTCGGCTCTACGTCTAACACTCCCTATTCTTACCACGCGCAGAGGCAGAGACGACCAAAGACTAACGAATCCTGATGCTGGCTCATCCTGGATTTTCACCAGAGCTCTGTAATCTGAGTTGCACTCCTAATACCGCTGCGTGTCAGACTCTTCCGCTATAGGGGTGAGTTCCCGGCGATATAACTCTGATACTACCACACTGACACCGCTCCTAATTTATCATAAACTCCATGATTTATTTTCTACAATATTTCCTACGAGATGTCTTTATCCTATGTCATCTCTATTCTGCTGAACGTTATTTTTATAAAATTGGGCAAGACGGAAGAATACAAATTTATTTAAGAACGTTCTTCCACTGTTTTAATAAATTTGACGTTAGTTAAAATATAAACATATGAAATATACACAACGCGATTAATGTAGAAGATATTTTATTATAATTATCGGTTTTGCGTGTTTGATTTTCTTGCAATATTTTAATTAACTCTAGGAATACATTAGCAATCATTGCATTTATTTCTGTTAGAAGATTGCAAAACACATGAAGCACTGTTAACAGATCAAAACAAT
>OY744533.1:78038689-78048689 GCA_963556195.1 Sepiola atlantica
AACTACTCATTTAACAACTATGATAAACTTTTTAAAACTCACTTATACTTCGTGTTCCTCAGTTATGTCTATTGATTTTACTATAAACTGTAGGCTATACAGGGTGGGCAAAAATAAGGGTCCCATTTTTAAAAATTCATAACTTTTTTATTTATTGATTTTTTTATTTTTTTTTTAGAATAAGTAAAGGACCCCTTCCGAAGCAAGCATGAGCCGTATTAGCCCTAAGGAACGTACCCTCATTTAGAAAACATTATTTTTGCTTAAAAAACTCAAAACAGTGTAAAAAACAATACTTTAGTTTTTGTAAGTTTTAAGAAGTGTTTTTCGGCTAAAATTCGTTTTGTTTATTTCAAAAAATCTCGGAAGGGTCAGTCTACACACACATAAAGTTTGGTGAGTTTAACTTTTATTTTGTGGAAGTTATTCAAATTCAAGTTATTCAAATTTAAAGATAGGACCCTTATTTTGGCCCACCCTGTATAATCAACCAAGGAGAAAGTCATAAAAGAAAGAAGAAACACTTGAATTTGGTCGATATACTTTTAACTCTACAGAATGAAGAATAGAATTGTGTTGCCTAATTTGCTTCACTTTTTGAGAAGTAGAAGAATATTACTTTGGTTTGATATGTCTCTTCGATAAATATTTTGCGCCTTTTTTTTTTTAGAATAATTTTAATTGTATTGAAATTATCACTCGTTGAAAATGTTGGGACTTATTTCTGTTGCAGGAAACGATTCTGGTGATCGGTCTTACAACTCGTTATGCTATGAGGTAGTTTTGTTTTACGGCATATCAACCCTTTTTGGGTTATTTAATGCCGAATCTGGTCATTATAGTAAAAGTTTTTATGCTTCAAGTTCTTTATATCTTCAAATGTTTAATCATCGTTTTTGGTTTGGTAGTTTTGTTTTACGGCATATCAACCCTTTTTGGGTTATTTAATGCCGAATCTGGTCATTATAGTAAAAGTTTTTATGCTTCAAGTTCTTTATATCTTCAAATGTTTAATCATCGTTTTTGGTTTGGTAGTTTTGTTTTACGGCGTATCAACCCTTTTTGGGTTATTTAATGCCGAATCTGGTCATTATAGTAAAAGTTTTTATGCTTCAAGTTCTTTATATCTTCAAATGTTTAATCATCGTTTTGGGTTTGGTAGTTTTGTTTTACGGCGTATCAACCCTTTTTGGGTTATTTAATGCCGAATCTGGTCATTATAGTAAAAGTTTTTATGCTTCAAGTTCTTTATATCTTCAAATGTTTAATCATCGTTTTTGGTTTGGTAGTTTTGTTTTACGGCATATCAACCCTTTTTGGGTTATTTAATGCCGAATCTGGTCATTATAGTAAAAGTTTTTATGCTTCAAGTTCTTTATATCTTCAAATGTTTAATCATCGTTTTGGGTTTGGTAGTTTTGTTTTACGGCGTATCAACCCTTTTTGGGTTATTTAATGCCGAATCTGGTCATTATAGTAAAAGTTTTTATGCTTCAAGTTCTTTATATCTTCAAATGTTTAATCATCGTTTTTGGTTTGGTAGTTTTGTTTTACGGCATATCAACCCTTTTTGGGTTATTTAATGCCGAATCTGGTCATTATAGTAAAAGTTTTTATGCTTCAAGTTCTTTATATCTTCAAATGTTTAATCATCGTTTTGGGTTTGGTAGTTTTGTTTTACGGCGTATCAACCCTTTTTGGGTTATTTAATGCCGAATCTGGTCATTATAGTAAAAGTTTTTATGCTTCAAGTTCTTTATATCTTCAAATGTTTAATCATCGTTTTTGGTTTGGTAGTTTTGTTTTACGGCATATCAACCCTTTTTGGGTTATTTAATGCCGAATCTGGTCATTATAGTAAAAGTTTTTATGCTTCAAGTTCTTTATATCTTCAAATGTTTAATCATCGTTTTTGGTTTGGTAGTTTTGTTTTACGGCATATCAACCCTTTTTGGGTGATTTAATGCCGAATCTGATCATTATAGTAAAAGTTTTTATGCTTCAAGTTCTTTATATCTTCAAATGTTTAATCATCGTTTTTGGTTTGGTAGTTTTGTTTTACGGCATATCAACCCTTTTTGGGTTATTTAATGCCGAATCTGGTCATTATAGTAAAAGTTTTTATGCTTCAAGTTCTTTATATCTTCAAATGTTTAATCATCGTTTTTGGTTTGGTAGTTTTGTTTTACGGCATATCAACCCTTTGTGGGTTATTTAATGCCGAATCTGGTCATTATAGTAAAAGTTTTTATGCTTCAAGTTCTTTATATCTTCAAATGTTTAATCATCGTTTTTGGTTTGGTAGTTTTGTTTTACGGCATATCAACCCTTTTTGGGTTATTTAATGCCGAATCTGGTCATTATAGTAAAAGTTTTTATGCTTCAGGTTCTTTATATCTTCAAATGTTTAATCATCGTTTTTGGTTTGGTAGTTTTGTTTTACGGCATATCAACCCTTTTGGGTTATTTAATGCCGAATCTGGTCATTATAGTAAAAGTTTTTATGCTTCAAGTTCTTTATATCTTCAAATGTTTTATCATCGTTTTTGGTTTGGTAGTTTTGTTTTACGGCATATCAACCCTTTTTGGGTTATTTAATGCCGAATCTGGTCATTATAGTAAAAGTTTTTATGCTTCAAGTTCTTTATATCTTCAAATGTGTAATCATCGTTTTTGGTTTGGTAGTTTTGTTTTACGGCATATCAACCCTTTTTGGGTTATTTAATGCCGAATCTGGTCATTATAGTAAAAGTTTTTATGCTTCAAGTTCTTTATATCTTCAAATGTTTAATCATCGTTTTTGGTTTGGTAGTTTTGTTTTACGGCATATCAACCCTTTTTGGGTTATTTAATGCCGAATCTGGTCATTATAGTAAAAGTTTTTATGCTTCAGGTTCTTTATATCTTCAAATGTTTAATCATCGTTTTTGGTTTGGTAGTTTTGTTTTACGGCATATCAACTCTTTTTGGGTTATTTAATGCCGAATCTGGTCATTATAGTAAAAGTTTTTATGCTTCAAGTTCTTTATATCTTCAAATGTTTAATCATCGTTTTTGGTTTGGTAGTTTTGTTTTACGGCATATCAACCCTTTTTGGGTTATTTAATGCCGAATCTGGTCATTATAGTAAAAGTTTTTATGCTTCAGGTTCTTTATATCTTCAAATGTTTAATCATCGTTTTTGTTTTGGTAGTTTTGTTTTACGGCATATCAACCCTTTTTGGGTTATTTAATGCCGAATCTGGTCATTATAGTAAAAGTTTTTATGCTTCAAGTTCTTTATATCTTCAAATGTTTAATCATCGTTTTTGGTTTGGTAGTTTTGTTTTACGGCATATCAACCCTTTTTGGGTTATTTAATGCCGAATCTGGTCATTATAGTAAAAGATTTATGCTTCAAGTTCTAAAAATAAAATAAAAAAGGGGAGGGAGAAAGGGAGAGGGGCTGTTGTTTTTGGTTTTGGTTTTGTAGAACATAATTAAGTTTTACAAAAAAAAAAAAAAAAAAAAACGTCAATGTAGGTGAATTTCGTCTCAGGGAGCCACAGGGCAGCCTGATCTGGTATCACCAGGTTATGCTATGATACCAAATTACTATTTTTAGATTTAAGTTTTTATTTAGATGTAAAACCAAATCATAAATTTAAATTATATAAAAATTAATGTAAAAATAAATACAACAATATCTGAACTAATACAATAGTTTCTTATGGGGGAAAGATTAGAGACAAGGTGGATTTTAATGTAGGGAACATTCAGCTATCCATAAAAGGCCATTTTGGAGTGGGACAAAAATTGCCCGAATCTAGATCTAACCGGAAACCGAACATATTTATTCTAGCCCGAAGGTCATTTCCCTTGTCAATTTATTTTCCAAAAATAAAGATTAAGTTTAAGCATTTACAAAATTAACGATTCTCATAAGTATTTTAAATTTTATATAAAATGTATTTTTAATTGAATTAGGTTGACTCTCTTTGCATCTTATATAATTGCGAATAGGATTGATATCTTCGAAGAGGCGATGAACGATAGTCATATATTGAATGATATCAAAGAAATTTGAGTGGTCGAAAGAAATTGGTTTTCCTATTCATTTTGACTTCTCTTATTACGGTTTCGAAAAATATCCTATGGCTTAAAAGAATCAACAGATATTTTTTTTAATACTCAATTTTATTCCTTGGTGAATATCTAACTCATATATTAATTTTATAGTCGCGGAACCCCGTACAAATTCCATGGTGTTTTATACATTAATCTCTATAGTTTACAGTAAATAACAAGCCGCGCGTGCGTGGTCCCCCTCTGTATGTGGCGAGTGTAAAATGCAATAAATTTGGGCAATTTGGGGCATTTTTTACCCCTCTTTGCCCCCTGGGGCGCGAACCAGAATGTTTCTGATGTCAAGGGTGCTGATTTTATATCCAGAACAATTGCCTCTACATTTTGGCCAAGTTTCAGAAAAATTGAATGGATGGATCAAACGTTATGGGAGAAAAGGGTCATTTTTGCCATGTTGGGGGCTTTGACCCCCTGGGGGCGCAAACCAGATTTTTTTCCAAGGTCAACGATACTTATTTTCTATTAGGAACAATTGCCCCCACATTTTGACCAAGTTTCAGAGAAATTGAATGGATGGGTGAAAAGTTATGGGGCAAAAATGTCATTTTTGGCCATTTCGGGGCCTTTTTCCCCCTCTAGGGAGGCTAACCGAATTTCTTTTCAAAAATCGGAGAAGGTCACTTTCTAACCTGACCAAAGTTACAACTTCATGCAAAATTTCAGAGAAATTCAATGGATGGTTGCGGAGAAAAATCCGAACAGACGGACATACTTCAAAACATAAGTCCCCCAACTTTATAAATCGGTGGAACCAATAATATTCCTTTTGAAATAATAAATGTCTGTTAGAGTCAATACTGTTAAAAACGACTCTTTCTTATCCCGTAAAATAAATTGTAATTGTCAAGTAAAATTATATAAGTAAATAAAACAAATATGTCTGTTATATTAATTTATTTAAAACTGTAGCAAGTTAAAACTTTTGAAAAAAATAAATAGTCTATGTTTTCTTACCACAACAATAGTTGTCAGCTAAATATTCTTCATCATTTGAAACATATTTAGTTAAATATTAAATTAAACGAATTAAACGAATTTAATTCTTTCAACTTTATTTATTTAAAACTGTTCTGTTTTAGTCCACGGGATGACAATTTGATTTTAAATATTAATTGTAATATGATTAAAGTTGGTGTATTTTACCTTAGCGACATCAGATTAATCACCAACTATTATCTTTGCTAATCAGACGATCTCATTTTTGTAATGTGTGTGAAAGATGATAACGTACGCACGAACACAAAATTACATTATTGTTATATAGATAAGATAAGCTGTCTCTAAATTCTATTTTAAAGTTTCTTATATTCTTCTCTCTCTCTCTCTCTCTCTCTCTCTCTCTCTCTCTCTCTCTTTCTCTCTCTCTCTCTCTCTCTCTATCTATCTCTCTCTCTCTCTTCTAATTTTCGGGAGGGGGTCGGATTTGTACAGTATATAATAGAGCAGAACATGCCCCTGGCTGATGTCGGTCGATTCCTAATTTTAACTTGATGCCAGACACGGGTGTTCATCTAGAATCTTTGAAACGAATGAACGCTTACAAGCGGTTTGAATTCGATAGCGATAGTCATAGTTACGGTCAACCATTTAAACATTTCTTTTGGGAATAATAAACTTCTGAATGACATTTTTGACTTCGATCTGTTCTGTTCAGCTTTCAAACTCTTCGTCAATTCGACCATAGACGAAAGTTTAGTTAGAGGTGTTAATCCCTAGAGTTTTGTCCAGCAATTAAATTAACTTTAACTTTGGCGTGTTTCAGTAATGTGAGATCACATTACCGCTTTGAGGTCTACGTCTTTACTAACATGGACATTCGCTTATTATCTCCCTTGTTGACTGATGATTTTGTCTCGCTTGAACCATGATGACCTTTTAGATGTAGAGATGTTGAGCTGGATTAACCCGTTGCAAACATTCTCATATAATATTATACAACAAGAAATCTATTACATATGTCTGTCTGTGTGTGGGTCCAGTTAAAAATTGTAAAAAACACACAAGACACGCCACGAACAAAATATTGCACTTTTTAAAAATATTTATTCTTTTGAGGCTCAACTGAAACAGAATTAGTCAGGGATGGTCGACAGTTTAAGTTATTTGTTAAACTTACCATGAAGTAATTTGGAAAGCAATTCCTTTGAGATTATTTAGCGTTTCTCTTTAGAGTTTAGAAGAAATACAAACAATTCGAGGTTGCCCGGGAGAAATAACTTTAAAGCTCGAAGCTCAGCAATAACGTTCTATTCGGTCTATTCAGCATTTTACTATATTTAAACAAAAATGTGTTTCATTATAAGATTAAGGGAGTTGGAAGACAAGAAACTCGGCGTTGTCATAAAGCAATAAATTTAAAACTGAAAGCTCGGGTGAAATTCTTACATTTGTATTATTATATTTCAAACATTAAAAGAAGAAAGGGGAAATGTAGAGGAAAGAGAAGGTGAAGAGAGTAGAAAGGAAAGGGGTAAGGGATAAGTACGGAGATAAATATAGAGAGAAAAATAGAGATAGACGTTTTAAAAGAAAAATGTTACACACACTTTTTACATCTTCTATTTTGTTGTTTATGTCTCTGGGAAACGCCAGGTAGCCACGCTAGTATATAATAATAAGTGTAGTGTACTTATTAAACATTTATTGATGAACTTTTAATTATTGAAATTTTATCTTTCAATTTATTGGAAGAGAATTAATTAAAATAGATTAAAATATAAACATTACATTTACGGTTATAATAATTATAATCTATAAACAAAAGTACCATTTTAGATTAAAGTTTTAATTTAATTATTTTGTTTCATTTAAAAATTAACAATTGTAACTGTTACTATTGTTAGGGTACCTACTTTAAGGACTACAACAAGGAACATTAAAGGAATTTTATTTGAGAACCTTATAAAAGACGAATTTGAAGAAAACAACGGCTGAATGATCCGACAATCTCCAAAGTTTTCAAAACAGTCTTTATCTGTGGACCAAGAGAAAAAGTCCCGTAGTTGGATTTCTTTTCGCCAAAGTGATTTCCCTCTTTTCTTTTTTCTTACGAAAAAAACAACCTATTTTCTCACAAAGAAAAAACGTCAGTGTTTCATTATTTCTATTCGGGCACTGTGTAAATTTTCAACAAACAAGGAATACATGTTTTCTCTACAAAAGAGAAAAAACGTACCACCGCCGAAATTATAAACCTTATTTGTACTGTTGACTAAAGTGCTAACCATAAAAACCACTGTTACGTCAAAAACTTACCACAAAAAGTATTTTTGTCGACCAAAAAGATTGATACTATTTCTTTCTCTCTTGTAAAACTAATATTAGCAGCGTAATATGAAATAAAACAAACTTCTAAAACCGTATTCTATAAATACACCTCTATACGTGGAAGATTTAAAATAAGGAATAAATACCGAATGCAACAACTTAAAACGAAGATAGATTTCAAAATCTTCTACTTGAACAAGTACAAAACACCGAAGAAATACTACTGGAACAAAATTTTAAAATCGAACAGAGACAACAAAAGTTTGGAAACTTATTACTACAAACAATGTCGAGTAGGGGTCAAAATACCGAGAACGAAAATGTTTTTGCTCAAAATGCCGTTTGGAGTTCAATTGATGATTTCACTTACTCCCCAGCCGAGAATAAAACCTCTGCTTCATATTTCAGAAGATATTAAGATCTATGTAAAATAGATTGTGAAAATTGGTCAGACTTTAAAATGGTCGCCTACTGATCCGAAAATTAGAGACCACCGAACATACCAAATTTGTGGACTATATTTTACCCAGAGAAACCAGCGACTTGACCTTTTCTGAAGCTGTTAAACCTTTAACAGAATTATTTAGCCCTAAAATTGTCCTGTTCCATAAAAGGTGGAAGTGTATGAGCTTAATCGGAAAAGACAGCGAAATCTACTCGACTTTCCTGTCAATCGTTAATAAACACTGTGACGATTTCAAACTAGCTGAACTTAGTGAGGATAACTTTAAATTCGTAATATTCGTGCAAAGACGTAGAAATCAAACGAAAGGTCCTTAAGAAGTGAGAATGTGAGCCAAATTGTATATTACAGAAAATAACCGAAGAGTGCAAAATTCTAGAGATATTGAAGAGTCGGGTATTGCTCACATAAGAAAGATACGTTCGAAAAGAGAGATTATTTTCGCGCTCCTACAAAATTAAGCCACTCTAATAAAAACAGGACAAATTACCGCCTAGCCCCTGTTTCCGTTGTGGATCCCTTCATTGTGTTATGGATTGCCCGTACCGTTTTTAAAACCTGTCTGACTTGCATTAAAGAGTTCACATTGAAGAACGTTTACAGAAATAAAAGTCGGGTCACATCCACAAAAACAAACGGACAAGACGCAATAAATATAAGAAAGTACGTACAGGTAAAACTCCTGAATAAAAATGTCAAGTTACTCTCGTTCAGACGTGTCGATAATTAACCTGCATACATGGAAAAGGTCGGATAAACCAATCATGCTAATAAAACAACAAAATAGCCAGAACTATGACTGGTGAAAAACTTAAATTCTAGGGTGAAATTATCATCAACGTTACTTTATAGGGAACTATAAAAACAAATTGAAATTGTTTGTATTAAAAAAAACACCAAAATTTATTTGGTACAGACTTGATGCAACAGTTCAATCTATGGGATTTACGAATCGACATTTTCGTCATAAAATAGAAAATCTGACGACCAAGTCAGATAAACTAATGAAGAAATTGATAAAAACTTTTCCTGGATTTTTTGTTTTTCTGGTGGTCTAGGTCGATGTAAAAAGATGTCAGCAAAATTTGAACTGAAAGAAAACATTCAACCTGTTTTTAAACAAAAAGAAATGTGCTTTCGCCTCATTACAAAGAAATAAACCAGGGATTAAACAGATTAGTAATGGCCGGCATTTTATCTAAAGTGAAGTATAGCCAATCGGATTTAGTCCTCACACACTATAACTTAAACCAAGAAATCATAGTTGCTAGCGACGCAAGTTCGTACGAAATAAGAGCATGCATCCTTCATAAAATGTCAGACGGAACTCAGAAGCCCATCGCTCATGCATCGAAGACGCTGCTTCCAGCTGACTAACATTACTCGCAAATCAGAAAGGAAGCATTGGGAAAAACATTTTCAGTCACCAAATTCCACCGTTGCGTACACGAAAGAATTTTACGTTGCAAACTGATCACAAACCGTTATTCATCATTTTCGATTCAAAAAAAGGTCTGCCCGTACACACGGCAAATAGACTGCAGATATGAGGGGCAATCCTACTAAACTACAAATCTAAAATAGAATACTTACCTTCGAAAAAAATCTATCACGCTGATGGATTATCAAGTCTGGTTCCGAGACATATAGAGACAGCCACTGGAAGATTCCGTGATTGCTTCCTCACGAACTGATGGGGAAATACAAACTATTTTGCGCAACACAATAAAAGAACTCCTTGTGACCCTACATGAAATAAAACATAAATCCCTAGTTAATGGGTTCATTAACATAGCAAACACAAAAATAGCAGAAAAGGATCAACACATTTCAGATAGTGTTTCTCTGTATGACGATGTACTGTGTACAGCGAGTAAGTCGCCATCCCTCAAAAACTACAGAGGAGAATCTTGAATGATTTTCATGTTGGCCACCCAAGGAAAAATATGATGAAAAGCTTAATACACAGCAAAGTATATTAGCCTAAAATGGGCTAGGACATTGAAAACATCGACAATACGTACAAATGCTGTGCCTTGGCGGCAGAGGCACACCTATTAAACATAGTCCGTGGCAAAAAACGGACCTACCTTGATCAAGGATACACTTGGACTTTGCGGGCCCGTTAGAGGGTTTTACTATCTA
>OY744533.1:78053689-78326189 GCA_963556195.1 Sepiola atlantica
CTTATGTCCCCTACGCAAAAATTCTTCAGCAAACCCCACTCTCCTCAATGGTTCACCTCAGAATGTGCTGCTGCTATTGCTGAGAGGCAGAGGGCATTCCGAAAATTCGGCCGCCATAAGTCAACTGCGAACAGACAACAATTTGTAGACGCAAAAAATGATGGCAAAGTAGTGATAGATGAAGCAATGAGAAAGTATACAGAGATAACAAAAAAACGCATTCAGTCACAGAAACTAGGTACCCGTGATGTCTGGAAAATCTACAACAGTGTGATGAACAATGGACTATCGACAATTCCCCCGCTATCAAATCACAACGATGTTGTTTGCACGGCAACTGATAATGCTGAACTACTGGCCAAGCGTTTCGCCTTAAACTCCACTTTGGTCTCGACAAACCACCCTGATGTAATTGAGACTGAGATAGGAATATTTGCTGACGACACTACGCTCTACTCTCGTCATGTGGGCAAACCGACACGCACATACCTGAGGCAATGGGTGAATCCTTAGAAAATGACCTCCAATCTGTAGTGGATTGGAGTCAAAAATGGATGGTAACTTTTAATGCCGCAAAGACAAAGCTACTTTCCTTCAATAACTACAAGAAACCTCTTCAACCACCGATTGTCATGGCAAATAACACCCTACCTGAGAGTTCATCATTTAAACTCCTCGGCCTAACTTTCACAGATAACATGAATTGGAACAAATACATTGAAGACATTGCCAGGACTGCTGCAAAGAAGGTGGGCTCCCTCTACCGTGCTAGTAAACTTCTCATACCTGACATTATTCTATATCTCTACAAAGCCACCATCCGCACATGCGTGGAGTATTGTTGTCACATCTGGGCTGGTGCATCATCCACTAGTTTCTCCCTCTTAGACAAGGTCCCAAAAAGAGTCGCCAACTTAATAGGTCCCTCACTATCCACCAAGCTGCAGCCCCTGTCCAATCGCCGCAATGTTGCTTCCTTGTGCCTGTTTTACAAGTACTTCAATGGATTGTGCTCTGATGAGCTTGCTGCTCTGGTGCCCCAACGACGTAAATTCACTAGACCAACCCGACAATCCGCCAAATCCCATCCATTCACTGTGGAGCTCCCCGGATGCCGAAGAGCTTTCTACTCCAAAAGCTTCTTTCCTCGTGCTGCTAGACTCTGGAACTCCTTCTCTGCTCCCTGTTTTCCTGACGGTACTTACATGCAAAAATGTAAAACTAATGTAAACAGACATCTCGCTGCACAGCTCCCAATTTAGGTTGATCCCTCCCCCCCCCAAAAAAAAAAAAAAATCTCACCCTTTTTTTCAGTAGCCCCTTACATCTACGGTGGCGGTCTGCCTTGTTTGGGGTGAACTATGTTATATATATATATATATATATATATATATATATATATATATATATATATATATATATATATAGTAATATTGCTAGTGTTGGAGATGGTGGTATTTTTTATTACTTTTCCTTAACGTCTTCGACTTTGGGGGCCTGATCACACATGTTTTACCAGAAGAATCTATATGTGGCAACCCTGCTCCACACACAAATGTGAGTGAATCGTTGTGCACTCATGCGAAAGAATACAACCAACAGGCGTGGCTTTTTGAGCCAGCCTTTCTCAGCCAATTCTCCTCTATGATTGATTTTTATTAAAATCAAATAAATCCTTTATTTCTTATTATATCAATATTTACATTTTCCTTTCTCAAAATATTGACAGTATTTCAAGGTCTATAACTGAATCTTAGGTGACATAAAATAAAGAGATATCCCGGGCATCACCAGGTTACCCTAGACGCTATGGCACGTTGTTTTTATGCCTTGTTCATTATTTCCTAACAAGTCGCGATTCTCTTGGTCTCTTCGTAGAACAAAACTCAGTTCGTATTTGGGATACAGAAACACGGGTTGTCGGGGGGGGGGACTCTTTCCTTCGGTCGATGGGAAAGATATGCGAACGGTTAAATCAAATCGTAACATTTCCAACTCGCCAATTGCAAACATTGGTTTCTCCCCGTCTGCGAACTTTCCAGGGAGATTAATCCTATGGAAATCCGTGTCCTTCGAGACAAAATTGTATTAACGCAGGTTGCAACAGATGCGCTTCTCTCAGAAATAATAAGAAAAGTCGAGTGGCGTGGATGGGTGTCGACAGCGGATGTTCTAATGGAAGTTGGGTGTAAGTAGATTAGCACCACCCCCCTCGTATCCGCCTCCATCTTATATCACCAAAATAAATATCTATCATATTATTCAATTTCAGAATATTATGATCCGTATACCTTGCTTAGTAAATCAATATGTATGTACAAACACACACACATATCTTCTAATATATAAAGTAGAGACGATTTTTCCCCTGTACCTTCTCGGAGAATAGGAAAATAACCATATGCATCACAGGCTACTAAACTCACCATTACATTAGACTTATTCACTCGACCGTGTTTTAGTACATTTGTTATTCTTTTTCCCCAGCTAACACTAAATATTACATTTGGCCCGCCATCCACGCCTCTCCAAAAAACCAACTCCATATAGGTGGTAGCAAAAACTTTTCTCCCTAACAATTATGTACTGTCACTACACTCATCGACACCGGGAACTAATAAACACAGTTTACTTTTCACAAAACAGTCCGTCCTTATTTATTATTTGCCTGGTATTTATTTACTACATAATATAAAGCAATTGACAATGACTTAATGACTGCTCCCGTTCACTCCAATGATTTTGCGCGAATATCAGATTACGTTCTTTCTCATTCTACCTATGAGTTGACCTATTTTCACATTTATTTGTAAGTCGAAACTGTGGCGCAGTGGTTAAGAAGGCAGGTGTCATGATCGCCTGTTTTAGCGTTCGATCCCATTCGACGCGGCTATTTTTTTCTTTTTTTTAATTCAAAACATTCGCCAACACAGTAACTATAGGCCGTTTTTTTTCATTCGACGTCATGCAATAGGTCGTACTTTCTCCCGTACAACGGGCGACGGGTTCCGCTAGTATATATATATATATAATTATTTATAAATAATTTTTTTTTTCAAATTAACCCACATACACATGTGTTTCACATCAATATGGAGGAGAGAATCCCTGCTGGTCACACGGTTCGAACCTATATACAAAAGTCATATTAAACTCAGTAGTCGGAGCGCGTACCAATGTTGCCACCACGCACTGTCTTAAAATGGAAGAGTAAATTAACGTGTTAAATGGCAAAGCGGTCATAGAAGCAAACTGTTGAGCGGAATATATATATATATATATATATATTAAATTATTTTACCTATATACGCTAGCGCTTCGAGCAGGGATGATAATCTCGGACGGTCGCACAGTTCGAACCCCTGCCACAGAATCAACCCAGACTCCGTAAGAAAACGCTGTAACCATTAGGCCACGGGACATTACAACATTGAAGAAGAGGATGTAAGTTCTATTTATGCGAACGGCGGCATATCAAGAAAGACTGACTAAAGATTCTACGAACGTTGTCGAAATATGCCTCATAGCTGTCAGTTTATTTTAAACTTCCCGAACAGGGCTCAACTTAAATCTCATTAAAGGGGCTTATGACAATATTAATTTTAAATAGATAATATTAAATTATTTTTACCTACATACGCTATATGTGTGTGTGTGTGTGTGTGTGTGTGTGTGTGTGTGTGTGTGTGTGTGTGTGTGTGTGTGTGTGTGTGTGTGTGTGTGTGTGTGTGTGTGTGTGTGTGTGTGTGTGTGTGTGTGTGTGTGTGTGTGTGTGTGTGTGTGTGTGTGTGTGTGTGTGTGTGTGTGTGTGTGTGTGTGTGTGTGTGTGTGTGTGTGTGTGTGTGTGTGTGTGTGTGTGTGTGTGTGTGTGTGTGTGTGTGTGTGTGTGTGTGTGTGTGTGTGTGTGTGTGTGTGTGTGTGTGTGTGTGTGTGTGTGTGTGTGTGTGTGTGTGTGTGTGTGTGTGTGTGTGTGTGTGTGTGTGTGTGTGTGTGTGTGTGTGTGTGTGTGTGTGTGTGTGTGTGTGTGTGTGTGTGTGTGTGTGTGTGTGTGTGTGTGTGTGTGTGTGTGTGTGTGTGTGTGTGTGTGTGTGTGTGTGTGTGTGTGTGTGTGTGTGTGTGTGTGTGTGTGTGTGTGTGTGTGTGTGTGTGTGTGTGTGTGTGTGTGTGTGTGTGTGTGTGTGTGTGTGTGTGTGTGTGTGTGTGTGTGTGTGTGTGTGTGTGTGTGTGTGTGTGTGTGTGTGTGTGTGTGTGTGTGTGTGTGTGTGTGTGTGTGTGTGTGTGTGTGTGTGTGTGTGTGTGTGTGTGTGTGTGTGTGTGTGTGTGTGTGTGTGTGTGTGTGTGTGTGTGTGTGTGTGTGTGTGTGTGTGTGTGTGTGTGTGTGTGTGTGTGTGTGTGTGTGTGTGTGTGTGTGTGTGTGTGTGTGTGTGTGTGTGTGTGTGTGTGTGTGTGTGTGTGTGTGTGTGTGTGTGTGTGTGTGTGTGTGTGTGTGTGTGTGTGTGTGTGTGTGTGTGTGTGTGTGTGTGTGTGTGTGTGTGTGTGTGTGTGTGTGTGTGTGTGTGTGTGTGTGTGTGTGTGTGTGTGTGTGTGTGTGTGTGTGTGTGTGTGTGTGTGTGTGTGTGTGTGTGTGTGTGTGTGTGTGTGTGTGTGTGTGTGTGTGTGTGTGTGTGTGTGTGTGTGTGTGTGTGTGTGTGTGTGTGTGTGTGTGTGTGTGTGTGTGTGTGTGTGTGTGTGTGTGTGTGTGTGTGTGTGTGTGTGTGTGTGTGTGTGTGTGTGTGTGTGTGTGTGTGTGTGTGTGTGTGTGTGTGTGTGTGTGTGTGTGTGTGTGTGTGTGTGTGTGTGTGTGTGTGTGTGTGTGTGTGTGTGTGTGTGTGTGTGTGTGTGTGTGTGTGTGTGTGTGTGTGTGTGTGTGTGTGTGTGTGTGTGTGTGTGTGTGTGTGGTGTGTGTGTGTGTGTGTGTGTGTGTGTGTGTGTGTGTGTGTGTGTGTGTGTGTGTGTGTGTGTGTGTGTGTGTGTGTGTGTGTGTGTGTGTGTGTGTGTGTGTGTGTGTGTGTGTGTGTGTGTGTGTGTGTGTGTGTGTGTGTGTGTGTGTGTGTGTGTGTGTGTGTGTGTGTGTGTGTGTGTGTGTGTGTGTGTGTGTGTGTGTGTGTGTGTGTGTGTGTGTGTGTGTGTGTGTGTGTGTGTGTGTGTGTGTGTGTGTGTGTGTGTGTGTGTGTGTGTGTGTGTGTGTGTGTGTGTGTGTGTGTGTGTGTGTGTGTGTGTGTGTGTGTGTGTGTGTGTGTGTGTGTGTGTGTGTGTGTGTGTGTGTGTGTGTGTGTGTGTGTGTGTGTGTGTGTGTGTGTGTGTGTGTGTGTGTGTGTGTGTGTGTGTGTGTGTGTGTGTGTGTGTGTGTGTGTGTGTGTGTGTGTGTGTGTGTGTGTGTGTGTGTGTGTGTGTGTGTGTGTGTGTGTGTGTGTGTGTGTGTGTGTGTGTGTGTGTGTGTGTGTGTGTGTGTGTGTGTGTGTGTGTGTGTGTGTGTGTGTGTGTGTGTGTGTGTGTGTGTGTGTGTGTGTGTGTGTGTGTGTGTGTGTGTGTGTGTGTGTGTGTGTGTGTGTGTGTGTGTGTGTGTGTGTGTGTGTGTGTGTGTGTGTGTGTGTGTGTGTGTGTGTGTGTGTGTGTGTGTGTGTGTGTGTGTGTGTGTGTGTGTGTGTGTGTGTGTGTGTGTGTGTGTGTGTGTGTGTGTGTGTGTGTGTGTGTGTGTGTGTGTGTGTGTGTGTGTGTGTGTGTGTGTGTGTGTGTGTGTGTGTGTGTGTGTGTGTGTGTGTGTGTGTGTGTGTGTGTGTGTGTGTGTGTGTGTGTGTGTGTGTGTGTGTGTGTGTGTGTGTGTGTGTGTGTGTGTGTGTGTGTGTGTGTGTGTGTGTGTGTGTGTGTGTGTGTGTGTGTGTGTGTGTGTGTGTGTGTGTGTGTGTGTGTGTGTGTGTGTGTGTGTGTGTGTGTGTGTGTGTGTGTGTGTGTGTGTGTGTGTGTGTGTGTGTGTGTGTGTGTGTGTGTGTGTGTGTGTGTGTGTGTGTGTGTGTGTGTGTGTGTGTGTGTGTGTGTGTGTGTGTGTGTGTGTGTGTGTGTGTGTGTGTGTGTGTGTGTGTGTGTGTGTGTGTGTGTGTGTGTGTGTGTGTGTGTGTGTGTGTGTGTGTGTGTGTGTGTGTGTGTGTGTGTGTGTGTGTGTGTGTGTGTGTGTGTGTGTGTGTGTGTGTGTGTGTGTGTGTGTGTGTGTGTGTGTGTGTGTGTGTGTGTGTGTGTGTGTGTGTGTGTGTGTGTGTGTGTGTGTGTGTGTGTGTGTGTGTGTGTGTGTGTGTGTGTGTGTGTGTGTGTGTGTGTGTGTGTGTGTGTGTGTGTGTGTGTGTGTGTGTGTGTGTGTGTGTGTGTGTGTGTGTGTGTGTGTGTGTGTGTGTGTGTGTGTGTGTGTGTGTGTGTGTGTGTGTGTGTGTGTGTGTGTGTGTGTGTGTGTGTGTGTGTGTGTGTGTGTGTGTGTGTGTGTGTGTGTGTGTGTGTGTGTGTGTGTGTGTGTGTGTGTGTGTGTGTGTGTGTGTGTGTGTGTGTGTGTGTGTGTGTGTGTGTGTGTGTGTGTGTGTGTGTGTGTGTGTGTGTGTGTGTGTGTGTGTGTGTGTGTGTGTGTGTGTGTGTGTGTGTGTGTGTGTGTGTGTGTGTGTGTGTGTGTGTGTGTGTGTGTGTGTGTGTGTGTGTGTGTGTGTGTGTGTGTGTGTGTGTGTGTGTGTGTGTGTGTGTGTGTGTGTGTGTGTGTGTGTGTGTGTGTGTGTGTGTGTGTGTGTGTGTGTGTGTGTGTGTGTGTGTGTGTGTGTGTGTGTGTGTGTGTGTGTGTGTGTGTGTGTGTGTGTGTGTGTGTGTGTGTGTGTGTGTGTGTGTGTGTGTGTGTGTGTGTGTGTGTGTGTGTGTGTGTGTGTGTGTGTGTGTGTGTGTGTGTGTGTGTGTGTGTGTGTGTGTGTGTGTGTGTGTGTGTGTGTGTGTGTGTGTGTGTGTGTGTGTGTGTGTGTGTGTGTGTGTGTGTGTGTGTGTGTGTGTGTGTGTGTGTGTGTGTGTGTGTGTGTGTGTGTGTGTGTGTGTGTGTGTGTGTGTGTGTGTGTGTGTGTGTGTGTGTGTGTGTGTGTGTGTGTGTGTGTGTGTGTGTGTGTGTGTGTGTGTGTGTGTGTGTGTGTGTGTGTGTGTGTGTGTGTGTGTGTGTGTGTGTGTGTGTGTGTGTGTGTGTGTGTGTGTGTGTGTGTGTGTGTGTGTGTGTGTGTGTGTGTGTGAAAGTCACGGACCGGAATCCCTAGACTTCAGTTTCGCCCTTTTTGGGGGTTTTCAGTAAGACATACGAATATATATATTGATTACACGTATTTAGCCTGTCACAATAGAAAATATATTTCAAAATTTCTACCCATTCTGGATTTGGTTTTGATTTTGTGTTCGAAATTATAGCGAGCATTTCCATTGGATATTTTCTGTATTTAATTGATAAATATTGTTATAAGCCCCTTTAATAAATTGAAGTTGAGCCCTGTTGAAATAATTTAATATTTACTTTAATAAATATTGTTATAAGCCCCTTTAATAAATTGAAGTTGAGCCCTGTTGAAATAATTTAATATTTACTTTAATAAATATTGTTATAAGCCCCTTTAATAAATTGAAGTTGACCCCTGTTCGGGAAGTTAAAAATAGACTGTCACATAGCTATATGGCATGTTAAGACAACGTTCGTTGAACACTCTCTCGATAGTCTACTATCGATGCCTGCTTGGCCTGAATAGAATTTAATTCCCTTTCTTTGCATCGTAATTGCTCGTGGTCGTTTGGTTAGAGGGCTTGCTCGCGGCGTCTAGAGTGATTCTTTTACTCGGTTCGAATCTTGAGACTGTCTGAAATTATAATCTCTTACACTGATGATAGCGGAAGCTTGAAACACTAGCGTGTGTAGGTAAAAACAATAAAACTTTTACTTTCATAAATAGTGTGTATATATAAATATATATATATATAGAGAGAGAGAGAGAGAGAGAGAGGGGGGTGAGAGAGAGAAGAGTATTAAAAGGCTATCACAATGCAATCAATGGAAATGTGTCGGCGTTGAGAAGTAAGACAAAAACAAGTAATTTTATTTTATTTTATTTATTTTTTTTTTTTTTTTCTATATAGCAAATTATACTTGATTAGGCAAGATTTCAACACTGTGATGTAATGTGTGTGACCGTGTTCTATAATACATTTCGAGGAAGACCTCTTTGTCAAATGGTGGGTGTTTCAAATCTCAAAAACACGTCCGGAATATATATATGTGTGTGTGTGTGTGCGCGCGCGTTTGTGAAATTATAGTTCTCATATGTATATTTGTTCGTTTATTTGCTCATAACACACCCACATCCATAATCATATATATTCTGAAACTAGATCACACATGATACTTGAATGAGTTCATTTCAGTTTGACTAAAGGGAATAACACATTATCGTGAGGTCTCCGTTTGCGCTTGGCATGCATAACAAATAAAGAACCGATCTAACAAATTTATAACATAACCAATTTATAATATTCTCGAATCCCATGGAAAATAAAAATAGGAAAAACAACCGTCCTAATCAAACTTGCGAATTCCAATTGTCTGTTTGATGAAATACAAGTCAGGGGATTCCTACACAGTACCAGCTTGCTTATCAGTCGCATTTTTAGTCAGCGGACACGAAAGCCTAACAGCAAGACGAGCTTGGGTACCATAGCCAATAAAGCTTCATCGGTGTCATAAACATCGGTAAACTCCCATTCTTCCGGTACTTCAATACTCCGATCACTAAGCGCGCCGGCTCTTCGCGTGTCTGAAACTGCCGCCTACCAAGTCTCGCTTGCACTGCAGAGCCGTCACCTTTATAACAGTTATCAAGTCGTTTTTTTTTCTTTCTTGACGTCACACCCACAATGGACTCGTCCACAATTCATTTTTGCCACCTTTCATTATCTTACACCTATTAAAGAAATGTCTATACAAATACTAAATAGAAAACATCCCAAGTATAAATTAAACCCGAACCAAACCAGACATAAAAATAATAACAAATCAATCGCTTCAGAAAATTCCTTAAATAAAAGACCACTGTACACGATTCCCCATTCAAAATCGTACCCTTCTAATTTCCCATTCGATATGAACCACCCCTCAACCAGCCATCAGAATTTACTTTTACACCCTTCCTTTAATTACCTAGATTTAAACAAAATATCAACATAATATAGCCAATTTCGATTTTATCGTATTTTATTATTATTTTTTAGTTTGGGTTTTATTTCTATAATTTATTTATATTTAATAATAGCTACTCAATCTCTCAACACCCGCATTTGATGAAGAGGTATTTCCTTGAAATATATCATGGAATACGGTTACAAATATTAGATTACTGTGTAGAAGTTTTGACTATAATGTTTTTTTTTAATCACTTCGTTTTTGTTCCCATTTTCAATACCGACATATTTCCATTTCTTACCTTGTGATAGCTTTCTATGACTCCTCTATATAAATAAAATTTAAATTAAATTTTAAAAAAAACATCCCCAAACCCTAAAATAAGTCTTCTGTAAACTGGTAACTTCTTCCACAAAAGAAACTTTGGAAAAAAGACATCAGCGAATAAATGTTCCCTGTTTTTTTTTGTTGTTTTTTTTTGTTTTGTTTTTTTGTTTCTTTTTGGAAAAAAGACATCAGTGAATAAATGTTCCCCTGTTTTTTTTTTGTTTTTTTTGTTTTTTGTTGTTTTTTTTTTGTTTTTTTTTGTTTTTTTTGTTTTTTTTTGGAAAAACGACATCAGTGAATAAATGTTCCCCTGTTTTTTTTTGTTGTTTTTTTTGGAAAAGACATCAGTGAATAAATGTTCCCTTGTTTTTTTGTTTGTTTTTTTTTGTTTGTTTTTTTTTGTGAAAAAAGACATCAGTGAATAAATGTTCCCCTGTTTTTTTTGTTTTTTTTGGGGGGGGAGCACTCCTTCCCGTTTTTCTTCGATCTCTGTATGGTGCTGATAATTTTGCGCGGATATAAAGACGGATTCTCAGAGACCGTCTGTCGATAACGATGAAACCCCGGTACGCCCAACAGATACTGTTTATATTAGCTCTTGAAGAACCTACGATTGAGCACTTTATTGAGTCTTTCTGTTCAACAAACTTTGATATATTATGCGTGTGTGTTAAGCGTTGGAATGCAAAACACATATTACTTACACATGCATATTCACACTAACAAATATATATAAACATACACATCTTTCCACCTCGTGTCTGATATTCACTGAACATTTTCCTACTAAAAACACGAGCTGTATAAACTTTACCAAATGAATATTTCTTCACTAAAACTGACTTTTATATTCATGTAAACTTATAGTTATATAAATGTTTTGTTATTTAATCATGTTTTCCTTAATTTTTCATTGACACACTCTGTTCATGTTAAGTTAGCACTTGCTAGCTGGTGACCATTCTATTCCCTCTCAATATTCTATTTCATTTCCATTTATTCAATATGCATGCACGCTCGTATATGTCCTCATTTACTTACTTCGCCATAGCGCAACGGATAAAGTGCTGAGTATAATCAATTCCAAGTGACACTCTTCTTGAGGTTGAAGGTTCGGTCCTCAGTACAGACGAGACTAATGATATAATTAAGAATTACGTAAGACTTCTACCCACTTATGGCTGGCGGAACGAGACTAGTCTACCCTCGTGGATTAAATAAAGGGTCCAGTTCAAAATTCCGTACAAATTCCCGAGTTCGACAAGACGCACATTAAGAAGATCGGAGATTTAATCGGTCGAAACATTGTGAGAATAACATCACACGTGAGGGCAGTAGTCCGAATAAGACAAATAATACTGAATATTTATAATCCTAATGTAGTCAACTAAGTTTTATCTGAATAGCTAAAACGTTTGAAGTCAGAGAAAAATTTTTGTAAAAGGGCGACAACTCTCAAGTTTACACCAAAGTTGCTTCCCTTGCGTCAGTAAAGTTATTCTTTCTAAATGTGGAAAAATCAACTTACTTATCAACTTACTTATCTGTATCTCTACAAAGCCACCATCCGCCCATGCATGGAGTATTGTTGCCACATCTGGACTGGTGCATCATCTACTACTCTCTCCCTCTTTGACAAGGTTCAAAAAAGAGTCGCCAACCTAATAGGTCCCTCACTGTCAACAAAGCCCCAGTCCCTGTCCCATCGCCGCAATGTAGCATCCTTGTGCTTGTTTTACAAATACTTCAATGGATTATGCTCCGATGAATTGGCTACTCTGGTGCCCCCTCGACATAAATTCACTAGACCAACTCGACAATCAACTAAATCCCAACCATTCACTGTGGCGGTCCCCAGATGCCGAAGAGCTTTCTACTCAAATAGCTTCTTTCCTCGTGCTGCTGGCCTCTGGAACTCCCTCCCTTCCCCCTGTTTCCCCGACAGAAATTTAAAATGAATGTAAACAGACATCTCGTTGCGCAGATCCCAGTTTAGGTTGACCCCCCCCCCAACCTTCTCCCCTTTTCTTTCTTCTCAGTAGCCCCTTACGTCTACAGTGGCGGCCTGCCTTGTTTAGGGTGAACTACGTTAAAAGAAAAAAATCAGACTGGAGCATAGTTCTGTTCCGTATCATAAGGCCATTCTCCCAAGCATTATATCCCTCTTCGGGAGAAGGGGTTGTTTTATTACCGGTCGCCTGATGCGCCCAACAAGAGAATGCCGACGAGTCCAAGCGAGGCTATTTTTATTATTTCCCAGAATGTCCCCTTTTCTTTTCTTTTTTTGGGGGAGGGGGGAGGGGGGCTAAATTTCGCATATTAACACTCTTAGTGTCACACCCATTCTACGTGGTAAAAATAAATTAATTAAATAGGTAATATTGAAGAATCGTCCCTTTAAATGACGGCCTATGTGACGTCAGCACTTTGACACCAAAATAATTAAAATATACTGGATTATTTTCGGTCGGTAACCAAAATTACGTAAAATAAATAACTTATTGTTTTGGATTATTTCATTAAGTTTATAACTCTATTCAGTATACATTTACTTATATTAAATTAACATTGTCGTATTCAATACAATTGCTTTGGCAATATACTTTATTGCATACGGCATTATCATGAGGTGTAAATTTCTAATATAAGCCTATTTTTTTTTTTAAGTTTATTGTTTGTAAAATTGTAAATTTATAATATATTTTTAAATCATTTACATAAAAAAAAACACTTCAAAAATACTGATTTTATTATTTGTTAATTAATTGCTATTTTAATGAAAAGAAAATTGAAAAGGAAAAGTTTACTGTTTGTTAAATTATAATTGTGTAGAATATTTATCCACTGATACAAAACCCATGATTTTATTTTCGCAATAAAAATGAAAACAAATTTTTTTTTTACTAAAAAAAAAATCAGAAAACAAATTTTTATTTGGCAAGTTACGGAGAAAAAAATAGCCAAGAAAAACTTCCTAAATAATGCAACATATTATTTGGTCAATTAGTGTCAAATTGCTGGCGTCATTGACAGGGACGATTTTTCAACATTACCAATAAATAAATAATAAGACTTTATATTTCGAATTTGGAAACGAGTTTGTTGCGTTATCTCTATTTACTTGTCTCTACACGGGAACATAGTTAGACCAAAGGTCGTGTAGCAGTTATCCCTTCCTTTCAAAACATAACAGCACTAACTGGCCGGTAGGTGTTGCTGTTCACCGTCAGGTGGCGCTGAAAGCGACCAGGAGTTATCTGGCCTTAGGGGATACATAACCAAGGAGCACCGGAAAAAAGTCTTTTCTCTATTCAATTGGCCTCGCTGAACGACGCTAAGACACCAGCGCTCCGTCAACACGTGTTCAACAACGGTTAGAGTTCTCAACTCATTTTCTTTGTATACGGTTTTCAAGGACTTTCCCACGCCGGACTCATTTCTTCACATACTCTTTTCAAGAACTGTTTTCTATCGACACACATACATACACCACACACGTCATCATCCCACATACACACACGTTCAATAAACCTTATTTGAACTACCTCCTTTTGTTTGTTTATTATTACTCTGTTTTTGCATGCAACAATTGCTTGATTTTATGAACTCGCTTAGTCGTTTTTTATGTGTGGAAAATCTAGCTTTCTGAAGAGGGGCACTCTGGATTGAAGTAAAAATTACTTGCCACTCACAGTAGAAGAAATTATAACGCTAGGTGCATTTTTGTTGTTTACAAATTTAACAATATCGGAGAAAGTTTTTTTAAAAATTTTAGATCTGAAAACAAAAAACAAATGAATAATTTATTACACACACATAGAGAGGGGGGTAATTTTATATTAACTTACATAGCTAACTAAAATTCGGATAATTGAATGTTTTTTTTGTTTGTTTTTTTAATAAATAACATTTTTACAAGGTGTTGAATGTCATCGTCTACGCCTTTTAATGCTACAAGATCTTTTTATTATTAGAGAAAGAGGGTCTAGATAAAATTAACAAACAGTTATTAGCAGATTAAAAAAAAATGTAAAAGTACTTAATTAAAAAAAACAAGATTTGTTAAATTAGTTCAGTTCAATTTTACAACAGTGGCAAAGCTGAAAAATACAGTTTTTGTGTTTTAGAAAAAATATATATAATACACAACTTTTAGGTTGTTTACGTTTCAGCGTCCCAAGAAGATGTAATTCTACGATTGGTAAATTTTTACTATCTTACCCAGCGCAGTTTACCCCCTAAAAAAGTTCAAATTCTACTTTTTTGTGCAAATATATTCAAACAGCCTAAAAAATATCCGCAAAGAACGAATTTTAAAAAAAATTAAATATTTAAGATTTTAGAGTGGGGGATCATTTTCCTTTATAAATTTAACGTAAAATGAGCACCCATTTCCTGGCCACTTAGCGTAAAACGAGACATGTAACCGACTTGAGTTTTTAATTTTGTGGGGGTGACTTTTGTAAAAAAAAATAAAAGCACGTAAAATTTTTGCTAATTAAATTTTTTTTAGGGGGGGGGGGGTAGGGTTAGGGTTTAAGGTTAGTGTTTAGGTTTAAGGTTAGCGGTAGCGGTTAGGGTTTATTAAATAAGTAACCCCCCAAATAATAAATTGGCTAAATTTCTACGTATTTTTAAAAATTCCTTTGCGAGTATTTTTTTAGGCTGTTTAAATGTATTTGCACAAAAAATGTAGAATTTGAGCTTTTTTAGGGGGTAAACTGCACTGAGTATTGATTTACTCCTCTCCAGAAGTTAGGCACAAGGCCAGTTTTTATCTTACTCCCACAAGTAAGATGTAACCCAAGGTCGGGTCGGGAAAGTGGGGTTTGAAAAGCCAGCGCCCGAGAGGTGAGCACTCTGGCCATTAAAAATTGCCTGGGCAGCCGCGTCGGCATTCCCGGTAGGGGCGCCTCGGGCAGTAAGCAATAAACTTACTCCTCCCCAAAGAGGGGAGGCGAAGCCTGGGAGGGTGGACTTCCTAGAACTGCACAGGACAAACCCATAGACCGGCGTAAATCAAGCCCCGAAAGCCAAGACAATACCAGTCTATGGGGTGCAGTATCTATCGGAACAGATACTACACTTTGATCTTAGCCAAAAGGCCAAGTTGCTGAGTAAGATAGTAAAAAAATACCCTACGATTTTTCGATTTGTTGTTTATTTTTAAAACAACAAATCGAAAAATTGGTGTTTAGGAATTTCCCACTGTGTTATGGCGACCAAATCTTAAATTTCGACCAGTTTTAACGAAAAAAAAAATGCTTATATATTTTTGTCCACTTGACTTTCGGTGGATTTTTTTAGTTTCACTTTCCCCGGAGCCCACATGATAATCAATCATGAATAATAGTTGTGAAGAAGTCGTACCAGCCTTAGACCTCGAAACGTCAGATGACATCAAAACGATTAGATGGTTGTTCGTACAGCATAATGACGGTAAATGTCAACGGCCAATATCTTTTTAAGCCAGTAGTGTTGGTTGTGCACAAAATGCAACCGTAACAAAAATATACGGCTTGGGCACGGCCATAGTTAGTTTACTTACGATGGCCACGGCTTGAAGCCTTTTTTTAACGTTTTTCATCTAACGCTAAGCCAAATTATTAAAATTGTATATTATTCTTTAGAAGAGTTTCCTAAATTCGTTCCCAGCAGATGAACTCGCCAGTTTAAGTCCATGGTGGATGGATCACTCTAATTCAACAATGAACTACTACTTTGTCTATAAGGGTGGCGTCCGTAGACTGAATACAGTTATCGGGCGATCAATTATGAGGCTCTTCTAAAGACTAATATACAATTTCAATAATTTGGCTTAGCGTTAGATGAAAAGAATTTAGGAAAACTCTTCAAAGGAAAACTCGGCAACGGAAAATTCGTCAATGGGAAATTCGGCAACGGAAAACTCGGCAATGTTGGCCAAGTAGGAAAATTCGGCAATTATCGAATAAATATCGATTGAAAATAGATTTTAGAACCGTTTTTACAGGAGATGTACTTGTAAATACGGGGCTACCCCCTTCCCAGTGAAGAACATTTTTTTATATTATTTTTTTTGTACTTGTGCAGGTTATGAACCGGGCTATTTTTTTAGATAAGATTTTCAAGTTAAATTCAATTTTTACGATATCTTTTGTTTATTAAATTGTTAGGTGAAAGTACAAAATAGTTAACAAAGCCCCCCTCACTCCATGTTAAGAATGGCTTTCTAAATAATGTTATTTCAACCCGGTTCGTAATTACGTTACGAAATTAAAGGTTTGGACCGGGTTATTTTTTACATAAAATTTTCAAGTTAAATTAAATTTTTACGATATCTTCTGTTTATTAAATTGTTACGTGAAAGTTACGAGATTAAATCCATCATAATTCATTTAAATTTCTTCGTAAACAAGTCAGCCATTTTAATTGACAAAACATCAATTATTTCGTGTGTGTGCAAAACTTGAAAGGAATTTATAAACTATCGAGTAGAAAGTCATTTAAACTGGCTTTAAATTCTTAGAAAATGTCCATGTATTTAAAAAAGCAAAATTGTTTTCTTGTTCTCGTAACTTAATTACGAACCGGCTTGAAATAATAACATTATTTAGACAACGATTTTTTACATGGGGAGAATAGGGTAGGTGCTTTGTTAACTATTCTGTACTTTCACCTAACAATTTAATAAACAAAATATATCGTAAAAATTTAATTTAACTTGAAAATCTTATCTAAAAAATAGCCCGGTTCGTAAACTGCACAAGTACCAAAAAAATAATATAAAAAATGTTCTTCACTGGGGAGGGGGGTAGCCCCGTATTTACAAGTATATCTCCTGTAAAAACGGTTCTAAAATCTATTTTCAATCGATATTTATTCGATAATTGCCGAATTTTCATAAATGAATATGAATCATAATAATTGGTTCAGCCACTTGTGTATGTGTATGTGTATGTGTATGTGCATGTGTATACCCCGCCTATGGGTTCATTTGACAACCAGTTACACCTTAAGATTGCCGAAAACAACCTAAATATTACCGTACACAAACTAAATAGTACCGTAAACAACCGAAGGTACTAGCACAGCTTTTGAACCGGACAAAAACCGAACTGTTTTTTTTTTAACCCTAACCTAACTTTAAACTAACACAAACCTATTTTATTAAGCCTAACTAATATATTAAGAATAACTAATATATTAAGAATATCTAATATATTAAGAAGAACTAATATATTAAGAACTTGAATAAAAAATAAATAATATCTATTATGTTTGTATATAAACATTGACGGCTACTTTACAGTGCTCTATTTATTTATTTAGAAATTACGTTAAATTGATGCAATCAATATCATCAATGACAGTGCTCCACCCGATAACGACAGAATGTTTCGCTGTATCACAGCTATTCACTGTGGCTAGATAAGCACACCTTCTAAGCAAAGGATCGAACAAACAGTCGATGTTCAATAACTCTCAACACCACGGGGCAGGCGCTTTTTGTAAATTATATCCATCATGTTTTTATATAAACATTGACCGCCACTTTACAGTGCTCTATTTGTTTATTTAGAAATAGCTTTGCATTACGATATATTAGTAGCAGGTGATATCAGTTACGACAGTACTCCACCTGAGAACGGGGATGGGAGATTATATAGTCATCCACAGACGGGCTGTTTCGCTATTCAGTGTGGTTAGATCAGCACACATCCCGAGCCAGGGATAGCACCAACAGTCATCTAGTCAATATTAAGTATTGATTTACTCCTCTCCAGGAGTTAGGCACAAGGCCAGTTTTTATCTTACTCCCACAAGTAAGATGTGACCCAAGGTCGGGTCGGGAAAGTGGGGTTTAAAAATTGCCTGGGTAGCCCCGTCGGCATTCCCCAGTAGGGATGCCTCAGGCAGTAAGCAATAAACTTACTCCTCCCCAAAGAGGGGAGGCGAAGCCTAGGAAGGTTGACCTCCCAGAACTGCACAGGACAGACCCATTGACCGGCGTAAATCAAGACCCGAAGGCCAAGACAACACCAGTATGGGGTGCAGTATCTATCGGAACAGATACTACACTTTGATCTTAGCCAAAATTTATTTAGATGGATGCATCCTGGAAAACATTAACTCCTGGAGTTAAAATTACATTCCCAGAATGCATACCACCTTAGGCATAAAAGCCCACTGTGACATTTTTAAACATTTTTCATTGACATTTTTTTTATTTCAAATCAAAGATAAAACAAAGACATTTATTTGACAAAAAGCAAAAACAATGCACAATGACAAAAACCTAATCTACCCTAAGCTAGACATTTGCACTAAAAAATTCGCAGTAACTCTATGGCTTAACCCTACTTAAAATATCCCCAAAATGAAACATGAAAACATGAAATAACGTGGGAGTGGGATAACACATTAAAAACACCCAAAAAGAAAGAAAAATAAAGAACCAAATAAAATGGTAAAGGGTGGTTAGTAGGGCCCTCCCTACCCTCTTGCTAAGTGTGGACCGCCCACTGTTTTCCGGCTCGAGGCCGAGAACAAGCAGATCGACCCCTAAATGGGAGTGGGAATAAAGTGGGGCGTTCTGAAAATAAATTAATCGGGATCTGGTTACGGGAATGGATGGCGTCTTCCAAGATAATATTGCCAAGAGTTTCATCAGCCGGGGACAAAATAAATATGTGGAGTGGGCATCTTTGGAAGCTCTCTAGTGCCGGCAAAAACAAAATCGGGACAGGACATCATTTATACCTACTAGCTAAGATTCAACTAGGCTAATACTTTGAATTTACATTGGGCTGGGTTCCGTAAGACCCAGTACCGCCTGCGCCATGCTGGACCCTCGTCGGATGCACAAACTAGTGTTGCACACCCATCTTCTATTGAACTCCATGCGATGTAGTCGTTTCCAATCGCATCTGATTTTCACTTTAAGCTGATGCTTAAAGTAAACAACCAGATCACGATCCGAAACAGACCCAACCCCATGAACCTCATCTAGACGTGTAAGCCATGTCACTAACCTCGCTGTGGCTAGGATCGCCAGAAAAAACATTCTTTTCTCCCTAGACCATGGCGATGCAACGTCGTTGATGACGTATGCTACATCAAATACCATCGGCTACTCGGCGTCGATACGAGCTGTTACCTCTCTGACATACTCCCAGAGATGACGAACTTTGCTGCAAGTGAAGAAGGCGTGCTCGGCCGTTTCTTCCTCATTGTCCTCACAACGCGAGCATAAGGGAACTCCCTTATGCCATCCCTGCGTAATCTGCCATGGAGGGGCAGTGCATTCCGAACTAGTCGCCAGGTCAGAGAATACTCAGAATTGTTGAGATAACTCTGGCCTGGCGCTCAACTCCACTGGGAGCGAGCCTCCTCACTCGACAATCCAAGCCGCCTCCCAAGCGGATCCGACGCGGACCCCTCCACTAAATCCCGATAAAATCTCTTCCTAGACCGGGCAAGGTCACTGGACCCCGGCAACGCCTTAAGCGCGGCTCGGCATTCGGCGACGAACATGGACTCCCCTCTCGATCTACGTCGACCTTCGACCGAGTGGTCAGGTATGAGGTTGGGAAAGGCGTTCTCAACCGCAGGGACCCACGAAGCGTCCTCCGTCAAAGTACGACTCAGGAAAGCCAGTCTCTCGGCATGTCTATGACTTGCCAAGTCAGGCATCCCCAAGCCCCCATCGCACGGACGTTGAGTACAGACCTGTCTACGGACGTATGCTTTCCGCCCCTTCCACAGAAGTGAAAAGAGCAAGCGCGTGAAAGCAAGAAGGCAGTCCGCAGGCATAGGGAGTACAGACAGTCGGTAAAGGATGAGAGGAAAGACGTAAGTGGCGCACGCCTCCGCTCTCCCCTTCAAGGAAAGTTTCCTTCGAATCCAAGCCCTCACAGATGATTCGACCTGTGCCTGTACTTCCGACGAATTCTTTTCCAGCTGGAGACTCGGTCCGAACCAAACGCCAAGAATTTGAACCGTGCCATCGGTCCAGTTGAAATCACCTGGAAGTGCAGTCTCTCCGCTCCAGGCAGCCAACCGCGGGTCGTTGGACTTGCTGCGGTTGACAATGGCCCCTGTCACTTCTTTGTACCGAGCGAGCGCCTTAATCACCGCTTCTATGTCTTCACGGCTGGACACAAAAACGGTGACATCATCGGCATACGCGGAAACTCTGACTCGCGCATAGTGAGGAGGGATAGCGATTCCGCGCAGGACTGGTGTAGTCGCCCCGTCCCTTAATTTGCGAAGGAAAGGCTCCAACGCCAGGACATAAAGCAGAGGCGACAGCGGACAACCCTGACGCACCGAACGAGAGACCACGAACGACTCCGAAAGCCTACCGTTTACTTGCACCGCTACCGTCGTCAGACGATACAGAATAGAGACCCACTTGCGGAAGTCCGGATTAAAACCGGCAGCCTCTAGAACAGATTCCAAGAAACCATGGTCGACCCTATCGAAAGCCTTGGACTGATCTAAATTGATCAGCGCGGCTTCAGTGTCGTCTTCTATACCCTCTAGGATCGTGCGAACCAGATGCAAATTGTTTTGAATTGATCTCCCCTCCACAGCATAGTTCTGCTCAGGCTCGATCAAATCAGCGATAACAACCTGCAAACGATTCGCAAGAACACGGGCCAAAATCTTTAACTCTGTGTTTAGCAGAGTTATGGGCCTATAACTATTGAAATCACCTACTCCACATTGGCCCCCCTTCTTCAACAATGTGACCACTCCTTAGGTAACCTTCCCAGGGATCGAGCCCTGAGCAAACCAGTGGTTAAACACATCCTTCAGAAGAGGAACAAACATGGGCGACAGCCTCAAATAAACTTCGTATGGCAGACCATCGAGTCCTGGGGATTTGTTGTAGCCGACCTGCTTCAACGCAGTAATGATCTCACCCTCTGTAACGTCCCCATCACAGCTAGCTGCTCGGGCCGCCTCTAGGCGGGGCGAGTCAACCAAATAGCTGCCAAACTCCTGGCCGCGGAGTCTGGGTAGTTGGGTTAACCGATCCTCCAAATGCTCACGGAACCCCTCGCAAATCTCACGAGTCAGTACCAGGATATGTTCTTCCAGGTTATTCACCTTCCGAATGTACCCATCCGAGCCTCGACGTAAAGCAGCCTTACGCTCAATAGTGTCAACGTTCACAGCTTCGTTAGAGATTTTCTTTAACCTAGCTCGAACTACTTGACCTTCATATCGCTCGCTAGCCAAGCGATTGAGGCCCCCCTTAATTAAGGCTATCTCTAGAGGATCCCCCCAGCCACCGCCCGGGGCATCTTATCATCTACACGCTTCTGTGTCCTAGCCCTATCTCGAGCGAGGCGCTGGCTATAGCGGACACAAAAGCGTCTAACGTGAGCCTTAGTTTTAACCCACCAACTACTTCCGATAACCGACCCCACTAAATTCCGCTGAAGTAGTAACGTTAGCTTGTCCCGGAAGTCGGATATCTCCAGTAAGGAGGTATTCAACGTCCAGTACCCAGCTAACCTAGGCCTATCGCTTGAATTCAAACGGGCCATAACCAATTTATGATCCGAATGACCTAACCAAGTGAACGTGGGACAAGAAAAGAAATCTATGTCGCCTCTTCTAACTAACATTCTGTCCAAGTAAGTACTCGGACAGAAGGCCGCGCTAGTATGCCACGTCAACATCTCCCTCCCTGGGTGATCAACGCGAAACCTGTCGACAAGATCGCATGAGGCCATCAGGTTAGACAGGCTGCTTTCACACCACCCTGACCCTCTATTCCCCTCTGACCTTATCCATCTTGGAGTCAAGGACGGCGTTCCAATCCCCCATTAAAACTACTCGCTCCGGACCCCCGAGAAACGTCTCCAACCGTCGATAAAAGGAGACCCTTTCACCAGCAATGTTGGGCGCATAAACCGCAACGATCCGAAACTTACTGTTTTCAACGGCAACATTGACTACGACCAGCCGACCTACCGCATCCGTATGAACAACGCTTACTGTCGCAGACAGAGTGCGTCTCACTAGCAAAGAGACACCACAACTACGGACATTGCCATATGCTGAGATGACGTCATAGTCGTCAGTCAGCACATCACAATCCCCATACGAAACGAAGTGGGTCTCCATAATCGCAGCTATATCTACCTTAAGGGCCACAAGATCCCTTAGCACGCGAACAGCCTTGCTTCGAGATCTCATGCCCCTCACATTCAATGTGGCCAGGTTTAAAGCCATTATCCTAAACTTATATGTCGCAAATGGGCCTAAAGTCCTCGGGAGTGAGGACGCCGAAGGTCTGACCAAGATTGCCGGTCAGCAGTTCGGACGAAATCCGTCCGTCTCGAGCCAGACCTCCCACGTCCAGGGGAAAGGTTAGTTTCAAAACCCGAAAAAATGAGGGATGACCATAAATGGGGACCCTCTTCGGACATCTTGAAGCTAATTTTTTTAAAGACGGGTCCTCCTCGTCAAATAATTTCAACCCGAGTATAGCCTCCTGGCCGGCCTCTAACATCCTCCATAGGGCCCTTGCCCGGCTTCCCTTGTCTTGTCTAACGAACGATGTTAACATCGGGGCCTCGGTAAAATTGGCCGGGTTGTCGACTCTCATTCCTTTTACGTGAGTGAACGCCTCTAACTGTTTGAGGTAGTTCCTCTGGCGTCCACTCAAATCTGACTGGACCTGTGAGGCATCTGCCTCACAGATCCTTTCCCCTGGTAAACACGGGAACTTCTTCGATCTATCTCTTTTGATCGGTGGAGGGGGAGGTGATGTTTTTGGAGGGACTTTTTCCGACTTCTCTATACTCATCTCCTCCTCAACAGCTTTCTCCGGGTTTTCTGCCCTGGCTTTCCCGGTCTCCTCTATGCCCTCTTCAGGTGTTTTTGTGTTGGGAGTCTTCACGGGAGTATTAACTAGGGGAGGGGTATTTTTCTCCTCTGAATCCATATCTGCTGGGGCTGGAGATTGGGGTTTTATAGTGGGAATAAATGTAGTGACCATTTCAGGGACTGTTTCTGGCTTTTGGCTTTCCTTAGCCTCCCTGCTTTTCTTTGCCCTTGGATCCTTTGGGGTCTTTAGGGCTTCATCTTCCACAGTCATCTCTTCCTCCTTCTCTTCTTCCACTTCCGACTCTGAAGAGGGGACAGCGAATTTTCTCTTAATGGCTGCTGCTGGCTGTTTCACCTCATCATTTTTCTCTTTAGCCGGTTCCGAGATGGGGCTAGGGGCCGGTTTCTTCCCCCTTCTGGCCACCACCTTATTCCATCTCTCGGTGGTTTCCGTTGGAGCTGCCTCTTTTAGAACTACCGGCACTGGTGTTGCTGCCTTCAGAGCTGCTGGTGTTGTTACCGGTTTCTTCGTCGGGATTCTTTTGGGGCACACCTTTGCCATGTGTCCTGATTTTTGGCAATGCCAACAAACCGGCCTTCTCCCCTCCACTATTATGGACATGACCCATGTTTCGCACTGGAGCTGAGCCGGGATACCCAAGAATCCTGCTCGATTGAACCGCATTTTGATAGTGTAGTCGCCCGTTTGGATGTTCCGGGCACCCCTGACTGGAACAACCGCCTCGACGTCGCCATACTGCGACATTACAGCTCCCAACTGGTCAGACGAGACGCAGCATGGTACGCCGAGAATCGTCACGGTTGTCCTCCTCATTTGCATATACTCGGGCGTGATGTTGATGCCCCTCCATGTTCTTTCACTGCTGGCCACTTTCTCGGCTGCTTGTATGTTGGGGAGTAAGATATGAGACATAAGTGGCCGGGATCTTCAGATCTCCCAACATCTGTATCATTTTTTCCTTGAGGACCCCAGTAAGCCCCTTGGTCTTTGCATCTGTGGTAACCAATGACACTGTCCTCTTTTTAATACCTTCAAGGGTACCCGGGGTTGGTGTTATTTTGGTACCCTCCGTAAACTCCGCATACTTGTTTTTTAAAAGTTGTCGATACTCCTCTGGAGTTTTCCCACGCTGCCACATTTCCCTGGGAATTTCTAGGAACTTCTGCAGTCTTCATTAATTGGGTCCCTTGTCCAGCCGGGATTGGGGATCCAGAGTCGGGAGAAAATGTTCTTTTGGCCCCCCCCCCCCCTCCTCGTCTTTAGTTTTGCAGGTCCATAGTTTTCTCCCTCTGAAAGGTCTGACGATGAACCCCCCCCCCCACGAGGAGAACCCTAGAAAAATTTCGGGCCTGTATCGTCTCTGAGCCACCTCTAAATCTAGAGAATGGCTCTTCTTAAGAGGTCGTTTGTCAATTTGGGATCTTTGGGAGCTGCCGAACTGGATGTTTGGGACTTCGGCAAAAAACTCCTTTTTAGATACCACCCTACGTGGTATATCCGCGGGAAAATCACCGAAACTAAAATCTGAGACGCACTCGGATGTGCAACCTCCCGACAGGGGAACCAACGGAGCTGGAGTGCCGCTCGGTGCGATACTCCCCGACAATGAGGTGCCCTTGGTGGCAACACCTCCTGGGGCGATCTCGTGTGTGCAACCCCCCTCCATTACGTCTGGGGCGCACTCGGGTGTGCAACCCCACTTCACGGGCACCATCATCAGGTCGTACTCGGGAGTACGACTAACTAGGTCCAAAAGGGTGCTCTCGGCGGTCACACCATGGTCGTTGTCAGCCACGGTGACAACTCCGGTTTGCAAAGCCTGGCTGGCTGGCTGGCTTCCATCTAAAAATCGGGTCCTAAAGAGGTGCAACACCCGCCGATTCGGAGTCGAGGAGACCGTCACCGAAGACCGGTACGTTAGTCTCCCCGAAATCTGCCAGCTGCTTAAGTGTGCCACTCAATAAGACGCTGAAAAAGAACAAAGTAAAAATTAAACGAATCAACTGCCCAAGAGGAGCGAAAAAAGAAAGAAGAGAGAAAAATCCCCAAGAGGGGGGAGAAAAAAGTGACAAAAGCCCCAAAAGGGGGCTTGGTCAAACAACGCTTTAAACCTAGCCAAAGGCCCGGTAGCGGATCACTGGTCTTTGGATAAGATAAAAGTTTCGCACTGAGAACAGATACTACACTTTGATCTTAACCAAAAGGCCAAGTCAATATTAAGTAGCTCTGATCACCACGGTGACAGACGTTGTTGGACAATGAAATCTTTCATGTGGGACCCACCAAATTTCACCCGGGTTCTTGAAATGGAAAACACAAAAACAAAAAAAAGCAGTCAGATTTACTTAGATTGTATGAAAAAAAATTGTTATTTTTTTTATTTTTTTGTAATTATTGTATTCTCGTGCTGTTTTCACTTTATTTTACTGAACAAATACGATCCAACAATTGACAATAACAAATAAACTGTCCTCCGCCGAATTGAAAGACAATTTTCGCTGAACCGTTTTCTAAGTTATAAGAGAAAGAGTCATTCGAGCAAAATATGCAAGGGAGGTAATAAAGAAAACATCCTTAACGAGAGTTATCTCCCCACTTTGTTTAAAAGTGCCGAAAAAACAATTGAAATATTACGAGACACGGTCACTCTAAATCTTATTCACGGAATTCTGTCTCTTCGTAAAGCAGACTAAGAGATAAGAATTTAAGAAACAGACAAGAAGAATACCACATTGATTGAATAATTTCTCTTTCATTTTCACAAATGCCGGAGAGCACCATCCAGACCTCCACTGACATTATCTTTGAGATAAGCTCAGCCCACATATAAATATATGGGCGGAGGGGGGTTACGGTCCGATGAATGTGAATCCCATTCAGGGTAACACGTCTTACTGATGAGACGATCACCAAAGTGTCCCCGCCCGCATTGAACAGCGATAAAACAGCGAGTGTTAGACATTATGTCTAATCAGACATGAGATAGAGACAAGGAAAACAAAATGCTTCGCTGGATGTCCGGAATTACATTTCTCGACCACGTCTACAACGAAGATATCTGAAAGCGCTACGGCATTACACCGATTGAGATACGTCAGATGAAGAAAAATGATGAGGAAAGAACAATTATAACAGATTGCAATTTCCATCCTAAATAAACATTGCAGCGTTGCGGCTTAGATTCACCGCAGATTTTTTGATGACTGTATTCCGCAAGTGTTGGACATTTATTTCTATCAAATATGTAAAGTTCTATTTATGTGCGTATTTTGTAATTTTATCTACGTTTTATTTTATTTTATTTTTTTACATTTATTCCCATGTTTTCGTATTTTTAGTTTCATACGAAACTCTGTGCAAGGCCAGATATACCGGGTGGATGGTTTGTTGTACCGTTGCAGCTTAGAGCAGCCTCGTCTGGTCGTGAAATGTAATCATTTACTGTGGATTTCTTAATGGCTGTAGTCGCCTAGTGGCCGTCTTGGGAAACAAACACAAAAGAAAATAAAAGCGTACGAACAGGACGGGGGGGAGGCGATTCAAAGTTAAAGTTCGGGTATCTATTCTTGTCTCTCCTAGCCACTACTTCATTCTATCCCCTTTCTTATGTTTTCTTTTTGTATTGATAAGTCACCACTTGCGAAGGCGAAAAGCCACTCAAGTATTTGGGTGTATGACTTATGAGAATTGATTATGACAAGTGTTTATTGACATTATATTTGAAAAGAATTATGTTATAGCCCTCAGGGGTGCAGTGTTGTGGAAACGCGTTCAACAGATGTGAAGTTCTTAGAAAGAAAAGTTGTTTGTGGTAATTCCGTTTGATGTTAGACACATGGAGGAAGTAAGGAAGTTGTTTGCAGTGGTGGAAGGAAGACGAGTTCTTGCTGTGGATGTTTTACAAGAAAGTGGGTACTACTCCAGTAGTTGCGCCTAATTACCATGACTGCTCGGCAGCAGCGAGTCGACAGCTTGCGGAAGCGTCCGATACCTGCCGAGTCGAAAACGAGGCTGTAAACAAAACTGGGAAAAAAAACTGACCAATCAGGATGCTGCAAACCAGTTTATATCAAGCAGCCGATTAAAAATTGGAAGGAGACGCTAAGCCAAACTCAAAAAACTGAATTTTCAGCAATTGAATTAGAGAATGCGGTGTAGGCGATGCGCACGACTTTGCCGGTTGACGGCAAGACAAACAATATCGGACAAATATGCATGGAGATGCCCCACCCAGGAATGCAGGGCTTGGGGTGTCTTTGCGATCGGGGACATTTTTTTGCGCGGTCAAATCTGGAGATAGTGACCATACTGAAGATGATCTATCTACAGGAAAGAATCTACGAAAGGAATGCGGCGTACTGTCTCCGACCACACAAGTGGATTGGAAGAATTTTCTACGGGAGGTCTGCACTGAATATCTGTCGCGCAACCCTCGACGACTCGGAGGGCATACGGTGGAGATCGACGAGACTCTATTCAACCGCCGTAAACACAACGTCGGTACAAAAAAACTTGCCTAATTTGAAAAAAAAAGACTTGCCTAATTGAAAAAAAAAGTTTTAAAAAAAATGGTTCAAAAATAATTTTAACATTTTTTTAATTTATTTCAGCTATGGGTTTGTTCATTTCTTTCATTTTTTATGAAAATATATGCATTTCTTTCTTTCCGTATTCATCGTCTTATATTGTCGTCTGCCAACCTTCCATTTTTTTTCACGCATTTTGCGGTTTTGTTTATAGAGCCTCGTTTTCGACTCGACAGGTCTCGGACGCTTCCGCGAGCTGTCGGATCGATGCGGCCGAGCAGTCGCGGAAATTAGGCGCAAATCCTGGAGTAGTACCAGAAAGTGTACATATAGAAGCTCAATCGAACAGCTTCCAGGAAATAATGATAGAAAAGAAAAAAGCTGGCAACGTCTTTTCCGTGAGAAAGAGTCTGTAAAGATCCCAAAACAGACTAGATTACAAAGTCGATGTTGAAGTCTATTTTTTCAAGGCTAGAAAAAGTGCCACCTCTTTCGATGTTGCATCAATACTCCTGTTGGGATTTTTCCCGTTAGAATGAAGGGCGAAGATCGTAGTCCGCTGGAAGAAAAGTTGGGGAGAGGAAATGTAATGTTCTTCAATTCTCTACTAACTAAACGTTTGTGATATAAAGGAGAACTTTAATAGAATATTCCTCTATCTATGTATCTCATATAGAGATCAAGTGTTAGCCCTCGGATTTATGAGAACTTCAACTGAAGTAAAAGAATGAGTAAAGAGTGATCATTACTCTTTAAAACGTAAAAAAAGCACTAACTTTTCTTAATATATTACGTTTCGTATTGAACCGATGTATATTTATTCAATTTATAACTACTAAATTAAAAACACCTACAAGAATACAAAACCATTCAAAGTAACATCATATTTTTTAAAGATAAACCTAATGCCAAAACAAATCAAATAATAGTTTTTGTATTATCTACAGGAAGGTTTCAGATTTCAATACATACGATGTCTTATCGATTTTATAATTCACTTGATTTTCCCTTTTTTTGTATGATGGGCATTACGTTTATGAAAAACGCATCGCAAACGAAGACAAATACTGAGCGAATCTATGTAAAATAAGGAGGAAGACGATTCGTAAGTAGTGAATATAACGAAGACGATACAATAAATGGGCAAGAGAAATATATTAGATAAAATAAAGAGAGACTGATTACCGCTGCCTAAAAAATACAAAGGTTGATAACATGCTAAGCAGCGAAATAGGAAACAAAAGAGCGAGAAAAGCAAAAAAGGAAAGAGAAGTATAAACCGGACCCCACACGTCTCGACACCGTGGGTATCGTCAGCCACTAACGCACAGGTGTTTGATATCCTGGTCGCGGTGCCAAGTATAACAGATACCCCACTCTGTTCTGTGTCACGGAACCACTTATAACATGGTACTCCACTCGTGTCTCTGTCTCGCTGCTCACGCCTCTGGTTCACTACACAGAGATCTTGCCAGACCGTAAACACACTTCAGCCGATCGTCGTAGTGGCAATAAAAAAATATGTCGATCCCGTCTCTGTGAAGGCAAAGGTTATTCAAGCGGCACAAATCAATAATAGAAATAATGCAACAACATCGACCAGGTCTTTTTGTATGAAAATAATTATTAACAAAGATAAAAGAATTGTTTTTACTTTGAAGTAATGTCGATCGTATCGTAAATTTCTTTTGCATTCAACTATTACGTCGTCTCTCTGTGCGCGCATACAATCGTAATTAGCTATTAAAGTCTTAAACTATGGTAAGGAAAACGATGGGTTTTAATTTTCCATGCACGCCGTTTTAATCGGCGTGCGCGGTCAAGACACAACTGGCTCGTTCTGTGTCTCGGTTCTCACTGACTAACTTTCTCTTACCGAGAATGTCCATCGCACACTCTCTTCGTCTGTACTAACGTCCGAGCGAGGGGGGGGGGGGGGGGCTGGGAATGCCGGATCTGGTAAGTCATGGACGTGCCGAGAGATTGGCTTTTCTGAGTCGCTCTTTGACAGAGGATGTCCCGTGGGTCCCTGTGGTTCGGAAAACCTTTCGCAACCTCATACCCGCCCCCGAGGTCGAAGTCCGTCGTAGACCGAATGGGGAACCGAAATTCCTCACCGAATGCCGAGCCGCGCTTAAGGCGTTGCCGGGGCCCAGGGCTCTTACGCAGCCGAGGAAAAGACTGTATCGGGAATTAGTGGATGGGTCCGCTTCGGACCCGCTTGGGGAGCGGCTGGAATGGTCGGAGGAGGAGATCCGCTCTCAGTGGGTTTGGGCGCCAGGCCAGACTTACCCCAACAACTCTGAGTACTCTCTGACCTGGCGACTGGTCCGGGACGCGCTGCCCCTTTACGACAAGCTCACCAAAGATGGAGTGAGGACGGATCCTTACTGCCAACGTTGCGACGACCGCTTGCAGCAAACTTCTTCGACTCTGGGAGTATGTCGGAGAAGTAACGGCTCGCATCGATGCCGAGCATCCGATGCCCCTGAATGTAGCATTGGTTGTCCACAACATGGCCCCGCCGTGGCCTAGGGAGAAAAGAATGGTTTTTCTAACCATCCTAGCCGTAGCGAGAATGGTGACGTGCGTTTCACGTCTTGACGAGGTCCATGGGATTGAATCTGTTTCCGATCGCGATCTGATCGTCTACTTTAAGCACCAGCTCAGAGTGAAGATCAGATGCGATTGGAAAAGATTACATCGCACGGAGTTCAATAGGAGGTGGGTGCACGACACTAGCTTGTGCATCCGTCGAGGCGCCAGATATGAACACATGTTCCCTGCTTAGGCATGACACACGCGGTCCTGGGTTCTACGGAACCCACCCCTATACCTTTCTTTTACAAAGATCCTTAGCTAGTAGAGTGAATGCGTTCTGACCCTGTTTTTGTTTTTTTGGTACTAGAGAGCCTCCAAAGATGCCCACCCCCCACACTTTGTTTTGGCCTAGGTCACTGTACATCTTGGAGGACACCACCACCCGTTCCCACATCCCATCCAGACGCACTTTATTTTTGACCCCCCCCCTTCTTAATTCCTACCCCCAATTAGAGACTGAACTACTTGTTTTCGGAGCACCCGGAAAACAGTGAGCAGTCTACCACTTAGCAGAGGGTTAGGAGGGCACTACTAACCATTTTCATATTTAAAAAAAAAATGTAAATATTGTCCCACTCCCCCACAATGAATTGTTCCAATAAAATATATTTAAACAAATTGGGGATCACCTAAGTAGGTCCAACCCACAGAGAGAATGAGGTATTTTGGTGAGAGAGTCTAGCTAAGGGTAAAGTGCACATAGACAGACAAATTGTATGACCAACAAACCCCCCTCCTATAACGATTCGGGCCTTGTACTTAAGGCAAACAGGAATATCTGCATGCATTGTGTTTTATTTTCCATATTAAATATTTGCTGTAACCGTTACTTTTGTCTAAATAAACTCACTCTCTTTTTCTCTCGCCCCTTTCTCTGTGTCTTTCTTCCCCTCTCAGGGGTTGGGAGGGGTCGCGTCCTTCTCGCAACGATACAGATAAATGAGATTTCTCTCTTTGGTTTTTATTGCTATTATGATAAAACAATTATTCTTCATTTTTCGTTGTGGTGCAAAGGCCGTTCGCCCTAATTACTCACGACAGCTTAGATGGTTATTTTTGACCATCAGCTTAGCCCGCCCGGCTAGGCTAGCACTGATACACCTGGTCATATGTTTTTTGTTTTGGTAGTAAAAGATTTTGCCCAAACTTTGTCCATCTGTTTTAACTCGGCTTTGTGTGAGGTTTAAACAGAATTGACAATTACACGACTTTTGCCAGCTATTTCGTCGCCAGCTCTGGCAGTGTTTGGATAGTCGATTCGTGTTTAATATATGTACTGGTCTTATATCTCCACCTGTTTCCTACGTAGGGTCTAGCATCATCACCAAGATGTATTCTAGTGCGCCACTAGGGTACCCGATCCCCGTTGGCCCCGACTGCTCTGTCACAGAAGTAAATAAATTTATAAGGCAAACCGGTGCTTATCCAGAAGTATGAACAAAAGAACTGAGGAATATGTGTTTGATGTACGTACCTGTCACGGGCTGAATATATCCTATACCAAAAATCATGTAAATAAGGCAAGTAGTTTTTTTTCTTTTATAAAAGAAAAAGTAATTTTACCGATAAACGAATTAGGGTGAAATGTTGCCACAATGTTGATCATATTCAAGAGAGATAATATCCGTTCATCGCAAAAAATTATTTTTCTTTTATAAAATAAAAAAAATACTTGATTAATTTACGTGATTTTTGGTATACGATATATTCATTCCGTGAGAGATGCGTACATCAAACAGATATTTTATAGTTGTTTTAATTTATTTTTTCAAATGTCTCCGTGCTTCTGGATAAGCACCGACAAACCAAACAAATTCCATATGAGAAAACATAATATGTCTACAGAAATGATACTTGGAAAGAGAAACGGAATCTATTCTGACAGCTGTACAAAAACGCGATTAAAACAAACTACAATATAGCAATTATAGAAATAATAAACGGCTGTTGCCAAAACGTAAAGTGATTTGCAACGCTTCTTGAAATTTATCAGTAGTGATAACTTGTCTGAGAACTCCTAGTTGGCAAATAATAATAATAATAATAATAATAATAATAATAATAATAATAATAATAATAATAATAATAATAATAATAATAATAATAATAATAATGAGAAAAAGAAGAAGCAAAAAGAAAAGAAGTAAAATACTATTATTATCATTCATAATAATAATGATAATAAATAAGAAGAAGAAGAAGAAGAAGAAGAAGAAGAGAAAAAGAAGAAGAAGAAGAAGAAAGAGGAGGAGGAAGAAGAAGAAGAAGAAGAAGAAGAAGAAGAAGAAGAAGAAGAAGAAGAAGAAGAAGAAGAAGAAGAAGAAGAAGAAGAAGAAGACATCTTCAATAAATTGCACAGCTGGAAAGGACACAGTCTTACATATTTTAAAAGCGGTGGAGTTGGCACAATTTTTGAATTCAGTTTAGCTAAAAACAGGGCGTAAACAAGTGGGAATAGAATCGCATATCAGGTACGTGAAATCATTATTATAATAGATAGTTTGTGTGTGTTTATTAACAAACCAAGGAATAATGTTTGGAACAAATTTTTTTATAACCAGGGATGTCTCAAATTAACCAACGTTCGAATTTTACATGTAAACAAAGAACATCTTTGATTTTTAAACATAATATCTGTATTATTAAAACTATCACAGATTTCGTGTGTGTGTGTGTCTATCTTACCCATGCGTAAATTTAATGAATAAACATTGGATGATTTATTTCTATTTGATATTAATCGAATATTTATTAAAATCAAAATAAAATGAGAAACAAAAATGATTCTCTTGAAAAGAAAGAAAATAAAATGAATTTAAAGAATCCTATTTAAAAAAAAATTGTAAATATGATCGTATTTTTAATGATTCTTCTCTAGGACATTTACCCAACAATACGTCTCCGGCCGGGCAACGCCGAGTAAAAACAGCTCGAAACAAACAAATAGATATATCAGAAGATTTGAAATTTCTTGGATTTTTGTTTGCAAAACTTACAGATTTAGAATTTATTGATCGGTGTTATAGTTTTCTTTATGATATATTATAAATAACTAGTGGGATCTCGTGAAACCTCCACAGCGCTTTCTTCATCAATCTGTATAATTTACTGTTAATAATAATAATAATAATATTCCTTTTGAAATAATACATGTCAATACTATTAAGAAAATAAACTTTTCTTCTTCTATAAAAATAATTGTCACTGTCAGTTTAATATTATTTAAATAAATAAAACGAATATGTCTTATTTATTTAAAATTGTAAAAATGTCATTCCTTTTCATCCTTAAATGCTTCAATTTTGTATTGGTTTGAGTGAAAAACGTTTTATTGGTGGAATGTAAAATATTATAAATGATTTTCGGACAATATATATGTTTATTGAACAACATAAATGAGGTTGCAAATGTACAACTAAAACCATAATTGGTACAAAAAAACTAATATTGTATAAAAACATAGAACAAAAAGATATCAATTGCCATTCGTCGTAATATCACAGCATTAACAGGACAAAATTCACAGTATACATGCATGAACAGAAAACACCTTATATCTATAATATCAGAATATATTTATAACTATTTAGTATAAAATGTTGATAAAACATTGTCACCCTTATTGAAACAAATTGCTACGCCCCGTTTATTTCAATGCACATGAGTCATTAAATGTCATCCCTGCATCTTGCATCTTTGTCTCTTATTCTTACAATTCATGAAATTATCAAGTCACTCTAGTCTCACTTCTTTCACAAAAACATGGGAAGTTGGACCTCTTTGCTGCTTTGCTTCTAGCATGAGCTCAACACCAGTTTAGGTATTCCTTGTTTTCAAGCAGTGCAATCCCCTGTTTTCAAGAGAGCTAAAGCTACAATTCCACGGTAATCAAGCAGTATTTTCTGTTGGCCATGAATTTTGCGATGAAGAAGCCAAGAATTCAGTACGGCAGTATCAAAAAGATGATAGAACAGAGGCATGTAATATTTACTGCTCCGAACTTAGTTTCTATATCGACTAAACTGTAGTTTAACAAGTCAGAAGTGAAAGCAACAATACAAAGTTATTGCCATATCATTGTACGCAAGGTACATCAATGCAATCGTAGCTTGAAACCATCTCGGTGGAGAAGCCTTTTCTATGTGATTTAATATTCTCTCTATTAGAAATTGTAAGTTTGCCAGTCGATTACGTCAAATTTTTCCAGCTGTAAATATACCTTGTTTGGCAAGCCACAATATTAACTTCAATCAGATATAATAATTGTCAAAGTACAATTAATATCCAACATTTCTTAGAATATTTCGACTCAATCGCATAACATTCGAGGATGCTTTTATATCCGTCTCATCACCTCGTCTTTCATATTTAAAAAAAAAACAGAGATGTATTGTACATATGTAACAAAATCATAGAACAACAAAAGCTACCTCTAATTGATTTTGTTGCTCATATCTTAATAAGAAAAAAAGCCATCAAATTTTACAGGTATTACAATACACTACAATATATGCATATACATAATCATATAGAACTAGAGAATAATGAAGTAATTATATTTTCCATGATAATGACAGGATTTAATCGCTAGGCTCATTAATAAGGCACACACTCACTTGCTTGTGAAATCTAAGATACTGAGTATTGATTTAGTATGTGTGCTGATGCAACATCATTCTAATACCTACTCACACTTGTCAACATACTCGTTGCAGATTTTGAACAAGTTTCAATTTGACAGATTCGCTGAATGTAATATTTAATATACATTTTGTAAATTATCTTATATTTGAAACAACTAGCATATAATGGTTAAATTATGAGAAAATAAAATAAATACAAGATAAACCATTACAAAATTAATTTAAACCAAAAAAATGAAAATAAAATATTGAAACGTCAAAATAATTTATTATTTTGACGTTTCAATTTAAATTTTTATTTATTTTTTGTTTGAATTTACAAAGTAATAACAAATGATGAAAAATATTTAAAAATATGATACGAATTTTACATGTAAACAAAGAACATCTTTGATTTTTAAACATTATATCTGTATTATTAAAACTATCACAGATGAAAAATATAAAAAAATATGATACACAAAACTAAAATGAAATAAAAGGAGTATGGATGGAAGACGTTTAGAGTAAAGTAGTTACAGCTCTTTGTGTCTAAATTATGCTAAGTGTGTGTCTTTTGAAGTGCGCGCAATTAAGCGTGGTTTCATATCAAACATTAAGTTATTTATAGTTGTCTTTAAATCTGATAATCTCAAGTTTCTCATTAAGACATAAAAAACAAAGTAAGTTAACGGATTCACAAGTCTTGGCTTTATTTGTTGTTTGCCCCTTATTAATCTCAAGAAGTGTAAGGATAGTTGAGTATGTTTCTCATATATTTCATGTCTGAACGATAATCTATGTACATGAAGTATATCTTAAACCTCATTGATGTTCTTCTTATATAGAACTTTTACACTACTGGTTTCTCTACGGTGTATATACTTCCGCGGTACATAACTGAGACAGTAATGCAATTAGTCTGCATTCATTTGGCCTTTGGGAATTACAGTTATTTGTCAATTAACATTTGTTTACCTCAGGCTTTTTCTATATACTTTAATGAAACAAAATACAGTTTAATATATATTCATGTTAATTGAGTACGCTTTAGGATAATAATGGATTTAAAAAATATTGTGGCTATTGCAAAATATTGAGTGCTTTATTCTTTTATTTTTCATTTGCTGTAGGTTGTATCAAAATATTCGATGTAATGTCAACAAAAATGCTGGGATTCCTGTTCATTGTGCTTTTGCTGGGGACTCAAGTGAATACATGTAAGGAACAGTCATGGTATACACATGTGATAATATTACTATATTATAATATCAGAAAATACATGCTAAACTATTCCTCAATATTTGGATTGAGTTATGTTATAAAAGACTTTCATTTTCACTGTTCTAATTAGACAAACTTTTGAATAAAATCAGCAAGTGACTCATTTAGTATCTAATATGTTAATTCTCTCCCACTGTATGTAAGTTGCGCCCCCATCCCCGCTTTTATTCTTTATGTCGTCTATCCTTCTCGTTTCTATCATCCTCGTTGTTTGTTAACAGTCGAAAGTAAAATAGAAATGAAAGAATGAAACGATTGGAATGGTCCATTATAAACAAAACATAATATCACCACAAGATGATTCGGCTCTTTCATGGCGGTATAAAACTACGAGTAAATGTTGATGGACAGTTGTCTTAACCAGTGTCAGTATGAAAATAGTGTCATGCCGGGTTACATACCTGCAGTGAGACGTCTTCCCTCGTACCTCGCTGCGGTGTGCTTTATGGTATAAAGATTGTCAACGTAGCATATATGGATCAATGAGGTTTCAGACACCCCGGAACGAGCAAATACGGAAAAGACGAATTTGGGTAAACATCGGTTTCTTAGACTTCCGTGTAAACTTGTAAACCTCTCGCTCACGTTGAGCCTGTCAACAAACGGATAATACCCGCGCACACTTCGGTGATTTTTTTTGTACAACTTTTGTTTTCGTTTTTTAAAGAAACCGTTTTCAATTAAAATAATGCTGCATTGTTTCGTTTTTTAATCGAAAGGTTGGTTTGAATGTAGATTAAGATTTTTTTAAGGGGGTATGTACAATATTTGTTTACAAGCATAAAAAATCTAAATAAATACCTAGTTTTATTTAAAAACTTTGTAATAAATAAACGAAACCAACAAATATTTTTAAAAGACACGGCAAGAATCGTGTCACTTTTTACTTGTATCCCAACAAAGGATAAATTAGACACAATGTCAGTATTTAATATAGGGTGAGTCTTTTAAAAATTAAATCTCTTCGTTAATATTTTTTAAACTTTAGGGATTACAAAAGTTTAAAACCTTTTGTCTCTAAGAAAAATTCATAAACAAACGAAATAACTGTCAGCTGTCTCCTTCATGGGGTAGTTACTAACCGTAAAATAATTGATAATCGGTGGTTGGATGGATACAACGAAAGTAACATACAATTTTATTGTTTGTATCTCTTGTTGTATCAAGCTGATCGTTAGTGCAAACGCAAGTCAAAATCAGTGATCTGTATTTTTTTTAAATATGCGTAACTTAATCTGTTCCATGTTTTAAAATGGAATACAAATGAATTCATGTTTCTGATTTTGTTTTGAATCATCAATTATCTTATTCAATTATTTTCTTCCTAGATTCTGTTGTCTTCAGATATTATTTTTATCAAAGTTTTGTTGCATTTATTGCAGTAAATAAAACATATGTAAACCTGTGTAATAGATACATTCTTCGTGGGGTTTGATCTATTAATAACTTGTTTTATTGTTTGAAATGTTTCTTATGCCACATAAATTCGTAATTTAGTTTGTTACTCCATCAACACCGAACTAAACGCAAATACATCAGTTCACTTCCTATTTCCAGTCTAATAACTTTTACCACTAGAGCACATAGAAGCTGACTCACTAATCATTAAAAACATCTCACTAATGAATCAAAGCACACGGATACAGAATATATTACACAGACTGGCATCTAATCAGTCTCCTACTATAAATGCAACAACGCTTACATCGGTGAAACACAAGGTTACTTAGTTAAAAGAGTATACGAACACAAAAATGTCATTAAAATAAACGACGATGAAACACTTGTTCAACCCACATGGCGAATATTTACTACAGTTTACACTTTTCTAATCTACAAAAAAAAAACATCACAGAATCTCTCTTAATGCGGGCAACGGCCTTCAAACGTAAAACAACCTTCAAAAAGACAACGAACATCAATCTAACAATGGCTCTAAGACAATGAGCCTCAATCGAATAACGACCTTCAAAGGAAAACGACTTTCAAGCAGACAAATACCTTCAATCAAACAACGACCATCATACAAATAACCGCCTTCAATCGAACAATAATCTTCAATCGAACAATAATCTTCAATCGAACAATAATCGTCAATCGAACAACTGCCCTAAATTGAACAGTAACATTTAAATAAATAACAGTCTCCATGAAGAAACCGTCCGTAAATCGAACAACGACCTTAAAATGACAACGGTCTTTACTCAAACAATGACCTTCAATTAGACAATAAACTTAAATTTAAAAAAAGCCTTCATTTGAACAACTGTTATATATCCGAAGGAGAGGTTACAGATGTTGGCATACATATTCGGGGAAAGGGTGTTTGTATGGAAAACTTTAAAAAGAACAAAACATGATCGACAGTAACACATTATAACGGTTTTCCTTTCTCTTACCAATTGTAAAATCTACAAACTAAAAAGATAAGGGATACTACAATTTAAATATAAAAATGGTCCGTCAATTTTCTTTGCTCTTTCGACCTTTGCATGGTCGAATAGATAAGCCAAAATATGTATCGATACGTGCTATATTCTTTTAACAACATTTAAGGACTCGAAAGTGTTCGTCAAGACCTACACAATGTGATAATATGGACTCTTACTACAGCTAACCCCACCGGGAATTAAGACAAGAGAAAATTACAATACGGAAGTAAATGACAATACGTAAGAAAATGACAATACGAATGAAAATGATGATCCAAAAGTGTTACGGAAGTGAATGACAATACGAAAGTAGATTACAATACTACAGTAATGCGGAATTAAATGACAATTCAGAAGAAGAGGAAAATATGGGAGCCACAGATTAATTGTGTTGTACAGACGAAGTAAAACCATGAGGAATAGAGAATTGAGAAGGCAGTATTTATTGCCGAGTGAGGTAAGCTGACAGTAACTAGGAGTGTGTGCGGACGTATCGAAATTCATGTAAAAAGTGCATATAGACGGTATAAAACATTTAAGCAGACGAGAAGAACAACAGTTTTTTTTTTCAATCAATTACAAGTGCGAGAATATTCACTACCGAAATTCGCCCGTAATATGAAAATTCAAACATAGCTTTCTTTCAGTTTATCGGTATTTTCCTTTTAAACTTAATACACGTAGGTACGTCACAATCCACCCTAGGCCTTTATGACCGAAGGCCTCGGCAGACACAACAAGAACTACCAAACACAGCGATCGCATAGACACACAGCTTATCTCACTCACGTACACACAAGTTCATACACACACTTTCTCACTGACAAAACAGAGGCAAGCTAATATACACACATTTACATTGTCTGCTTCATTTATACACACTGACCCATGAAAACTTCAACGATGCCAACTGAAATGAGCATGTCTACTCAAATTTATAAGTCAAAATTACTTAGTTAAATCTATTACACTATTTAAAATTCGTACTAGCAGTAATCCGTTTCGTGTATTTATATGTGTCTTTGTGTCTACTTCCAATTCGGTGATTTTAAACAATTATGAAATATGGTGTTCTGCTTTATTTATAGTTTGGCCTGGCTGTCTGCCCTACACTAAGGAAAAGTGCGAAGATCAGTGTAAAGTACACGAGAGACTTGGGTAAGTCTCTATATAATTGGTTTCCATTGAGTGAAGACTTAGACACAAGTTCGGTTTTTAATGTTGAGGCAATCTAGCTCTTAAAAGAGGCATTTAAGATTGGAAAAATAATTAATTGGTTCAGTCTAGAAAGATTTTTGCTTAACCGATCAAGGAGAAAACAGACAGAGTAGTGTCAGACCAGATACTTCACTTTGCTCGTTGCAAATAAAACAAATACTGTGTTTGGAAATTTTTTGAGATTTTTTAATTTGTATTATTAGCATGACCATTCTGAAGACCGTTGTTATTTCTACAAGATTTCGGTCGATAAAACCTCCGACCTTCTTCAAGACTATTTTTTCGAACTCGGGAATCGTTATGTCAAATTCATGTCAAACATATACGTAATTTCGAACTGAACCTTGCATTTAATTCCAAGGATTAAATTGGTCTAGTTCTTGTCGTGAGATTTGAACGTTCAACCTCCAGAAGACTGTTACTTAAAACGATTCTTACACAGCGCCTTATTTGTGGCACCATGGGTTCATGTAGACCCGTGACATAATGGAGATTACAACGAAGGTTACATCGGCCGAAACATTCTGAAAATAACTTCAAAGATGAGAATAGTAGTCCGAATAATACAAAAACAGATATATTTTTCGTGAACGTTTCAGATAAAAAGATTTATTTAGAACTACTATTTATCAGAGGAGTGTCGTTAAAATTTAAATTCAACTGGCGTAAAACTTGTTTTTTTTTTTTAAATTATTCACTACAAATAAGGCATATTGCTACTGATACGTAAGGGACTACTGTAATTAGGGACCAGATTTATAGGGGGCATCCGGAGTTGGAAGTTTTTCAGAAATATGTTTGTTCACGTGCAGCCATGACAACGTTGCGTAAAGTACGCTAGGGCATCTTTATCAAGAAAACCTGTACATATTCACACTTAAGTCTAGTTTCAATCCTAAAGTCAACTTATTTTTTTTTCTATTTTTACTTTTTTTTCATTGTTTTCTTATTGTCATGTATCACTCTCACGTTATTTTATCCCGAGGAAAAAAATACATTCATTTTTGTGGAGATATGCAACTTAAAACGATCGTAGATTTATACAGACGACAAGTTATATTCAAATCGGGTTCTCTGTGCATCAACGAATTAAATATTCATAAATATAATATAATAATAGATGAATAAACTATCTCCATAAACTGACGAGAAAAATATTTGGGATCACAGAAATGGTCGTCTTCAAAAAATTAAAAGGAATAATCCAATTTTAAAAAGATCTTCGTTTTGACATACAAATTGATTTCAAAGGCGTAAACATTTTATATATAATTTTAACCTAAAGAATGAAAACAACACCGAAACTTTTATGTTTTATTCCCGAATGTAATCATCAGGTTGAATTAAACGATGTAAACAAAAACATTATAGAAAAACTCTGTTACATACATATACTAATATTACTTTCTTTTTTTTTTTCAGCTTTTACGACACCGCTGAAACCATGAAATACAGAGTGGATTGTGAATCTTGCTTTAGCGTTTTTTGCGGGTAAGACATTCAACAAAACAAAATAATTATATCTCATATATTATATGTATATATCTATATCTATATCTATATATATATATATATATATATATATATACATATATATATATATATATATATATATATATATATATATATATATATATATATACTATATATCCTTGCTAGTTGTTTTATTTAATTGCTCAGTAAAACATGTTTGTTAGTTTTTTTACGAAAAAAAATCACCCGATCATTGATTGTAATAAATCAAACACAGAACAATAATAACATAGTTTTTAAACAAAATTGACCCTTTACGAAACAAATTACTGGAAAAATAGATCTGGAAATCAACAAAAAAATAATCATGAGTGTATATTAATTTATTAGTAGCTTTAAACCAAATTAAGTATGTAAATTTAAAAGACACGTGATGTTTGGGGAAGTTTTAGAACAAGTATATATAAGTATATATAGGAGCTGATGAGTAGATATAAAGAGAGCAATCAAAGTTAATAACATTTAATATAAGTAATAGTATAGTTTTGTGCTTCAGACAGAGAAATACCAAATCTTCATTAGTAATAGATGCACGACAGTATATATATATATATATATATATATATATATATATATATATATATATATATATATATATATATATATATATGGAGAATACTGCCTTTAGCTAATCTAATATTCCAATCTAATCCAATCTTAATATGAATTAATGCAAATATTTCCTTAGTATATTAACGTCCAAATCTATAATTCTTACTTGGTATTTATGTACCCTTCACAGCGATAAGATATGACACAAGGTCGGGAAAGTGGGATTGAAAAGTCAGCCCCCAAGAAGAAAATTCCTCTGGCCTACAAAAAAAGCCTGGGCAGCCTGTTGACATACTCTGTAGGGGCGCCTCAGCCGATTAGCAATAAACTAACCTCTTCTCAAAGGATGAGAAGGCAAAGCCTGGGAGGGTGGACTTCCTAGAAATGCACAGGGCTGTAACTCAGACCGGCAGAATCAAGACCCGAAGGCCAAGACGGTACCGGTCTACAAAGTGAGCACCATCGGAACAGATACTACACTCTGAACTTAGCTAAAAGTCCAAGAAGCAATAGCAAATATATTTTTGGTAGTAAACCTTTTTAAATGAATGACAAAATAAACTCGGTTTAATGGGAATTTATTAGTGTAGTATCAGTTCTGTCTTCATAAGACCATCCTCCCAGGAATTATATCCTCCTTTTTGAAAAGAGTGTGGGGAAATCCTCCCATATATTACATCCTCCTTTATGTTTAAAACTTTTAAAAAATCAAATCAATAAATAGTTAAAATAAAAAACTGAAGGGACAAAATAGGCATTTCTGTTCGGCGTTCAATTGTACAATGAGGACTATTTGAATATCTCGCTTATTTCGTTTGATTTTCGCACACATTTTATGATGAAACGTATTAATTAGTCTTTAATTGTATTTTTTTATCCCAAAATAAAATACTAATTTATTTTTTAAAGACATGAAAATCGAAGTTTAATTCAATTCCTTAATCGCTGGCGGCCATGTTGTAATTTCATATCATTTTCTTTTGCGCTTGATATCCATAAAAAGGAAATACGTTTGACTTACTTTTATTTATACAAATATTGTTGGGTCTGCGTTCGCGTTTGACATTCATAAAAAAGGTACCATTGTTTTATTTTATTCATAACAATAACATTTGAATATTTATCATAGTATGTAATTCTTTCACAATTATATAATACTCCCAGCATAGCAAAAATATGCGACCAGAGGGAGCATATATTTGCCAGTTCAAAAAACAGAAATTTAGTCTCGAGAACTCTTACGACAAACAGGAGAAATAAAATCGTTGGTCTTAAAAAATTAGACAGTGTAGACCTAGTTCCTTGTACTATATCTCTTTTTTGGCTTTGGAATCTTATATTGGCAACAATTTATGGATTTAGGCAAATACATCACGCGGATACATTAATTCACAAAAAAATAAAGATTACAATCCGTGTAAATATTGACCTTAAGCATTGCACCCGTTGTTTATGAGAGAGAGGTGAGGGTCGGTGGTCTTTTTGACAGTTTTTATTTAACAAAAAACCAAAATATCCATAAACAATTGATACAGAGAAAGAAATAAACAAAAATGAGAACAGTTGCTCAAATAATCCAAATAATACATATGTTATGTTTGTTTAAATACTATTATTTGAATATCTGTTTTATTTCATTTTCCAGGGGATTTTGGGATGAATTCAAAAGGTACGATAACGAAGACTATTATAGATAGACCGATTTGTGAGGGTGCATGAGCAGAGAAAAGCCCAATAAATATTGAAAATTAATAATATGTACCAGATAAAACGAACATATATCTGATTTTTTTCGCAATAAAATAAACAAAAAATCATCTTCTTTTTGTATTCTGTTTGGCGACAAAATTAAAGTTTTACAATTTTTCTAATTCGTAAATATTCACAGAATATTTATAAATGTTTGCATCATATTTTTTTTCTGTTTTCCTACGTATTTTCATCAGTAAACCATTATATATTAAGAGCTGGATGTCAAGGAATTGTCGATTCAATTCCAAGTGCCACACGTTACCATGTTTCAAATCAAACCTTTGTAAATAGTAACAAAATAAAATAATGTTATCATACATTGACATCTATGCAGACGACACAACCATCCACGGCAACACTTCGAAGAGCATTGATGATCAACAGCTTTTTTTACTCTCTTTTTTCTGCACTTGGTGCAATAGGGAAAAGTGGCTTTTTATTTGTAACACCTCTAAAACCAGGCTTCCTTCCTCCCATCACCAATTCTCGGATCCTCACTTTGCTTCAGTTGAGATTAGTAAAAATGAATAACTCCCTCCTTAAGGAATCACCTTGCTTCGATTAATTCCTAGGATTGTCTTTCACTGCAGGCGTGACATTGAAAGACTTACATCAAATATGTTGCTAAGGTCGCTGGGAAAATAGTAGGATCATTTTACCACTCAAGGAATCACCGCATTTCTAACGCAATACTCTATCTGTATAACACTTACACACGTCCTAAGGTCAAGTACTGCTGCCAATTTAAAAAAATCATTGAATTAAAAAACAATAACAAATTACAAATAATAATGAATTAATAAATTAATTTTAACAAAACCAATATGCAAGTTAGTTAGTCTTACGAATCTGATATCACATCTACATGAACAGTATATTAAACAGATGATCTATTAAATAAGTTGAATAAATTGGGAACCGTTTTGACTTTACCGTTCGTGCTAGAAATGGGGCAAACTTTCGCATTCATGCATATATATATATATATATATATATATATATATATATATATATATATATAGTCTCGGAAGTTTCTCAACCATTAAAACTATATATAAAAAAAATATATATACAAAAAAAAAAAAAAATTATAGTCTCAAGTCTTCCAGTGGAAAATCACTCATGTAAGTCAATTTATTTTTTACAGTTATTATATTAGTTAGTTTCTAACACTATTTTAAGGGATCATCAGTTGTTTACCATGAAAAACTGTTTCGGGAATTTAAAAACAAGACAGTATTTAATTTATATATATATATATATATATATATATATATATATATATATATATATATATATATATATGTGTGTGTGTGGGGGGGGGGGGGTTGTAAGGTTTATGGAAGAGCACCACAGAGTGCAACATTATTAAAAAATTGACAAATCTGAACGTTATACTTATTTATATATACATTACAGAAGATCAGAACAACATCGCTACCGTCGGTTTCATATCCAAAATAGAAGACTTATAATTGATCTCCTTTACGGCAGTTTCTTCAGCCTCATTATATATATTTCTCCCTGTAAAATGGCAGCTTGCGCATTTTGTTAATTTTTAACAATATTTTGATCCTCTGCTTTATTTTAATTTGTATTATTTTTACAAATTCGGAATTTCCACCCGCGACTTTTGCCGATATTTGTGGCATATGTATTTTTTTCTCCTGAAATGAAATATAATGAAACACTAAAATGGGTTGATGTATTATTTTCTCTTGATGTAAATAGACGAAATATCGCTGATAAATTTCTCATCGGCCAATAGAGTGGTTTGGCGTATGAATACATTGCGTTGGACTAGTTCTTCGAAGCGCCTACGTACTGCTTAGTTTTCTATCTGTTGAAAGTTAAAGTCGGACCACTCCAGGAATTAAATGTGTCAAGAGGCGTTGCGACCCCCTTTTTGTCAAGATTTCAATTGTACGTTTTTAATGCTTTCCTATTACTGCTAAAATAAATGTTATTTTCTGTTAAACAACAATGCAGTCGTCTACTCTTTCTTCCGTGAACCAGAGATATATTCTATCGAACGACTCTGAACATGAAGTCAGAAAGACGATCAACCTCATCTAAAACATTTATTATAATTGTTATGGATACCCAATTACATCAACTTTATTAGTTCATCCATTCAATCCACTATTACGCACTAATAATAAGTAAGACATACATTTGTGCATATTAATGTTGCAGATAGAATTCGTTTCATCGTGTTCAATAATTGTTGTTATTCGGCAATTAATAAATCGAAGTGCTGGTAAGCCATGAACGAACAAACCCAATCTTAAAACAGTAAGAGCAATATGTGACCATTTTTAATATGTGGTCACTTATGCTTAAATATAACAGGAACAATGCTCAATTACTGTCATCAGTTATGACAGGAAAACTCGGGATAAATTGGTTGATTTTACCCACGCTGTAACGGGTAATCAATGACTCTTCGACTGTTGTAGTCACACTGAGAGCAAAGCATTATATCTCTTCGCAGGACAATTTCTGGTATTATTCCAGATGAAGCGCCTAATTTTCGTGATTGCTCGGCGGAAACGATCGGGCAGGTCGCGGAAGCACCCGAGAGCTGCCGAGATGAAAACGAGGCTGAAGCAGAGCAGCCGACAATAATTGGAAGAAACCATTAATCAGAAAAATAATGAATTTTCAGCAGTTGTGACAGGCCGAAAAATTTTCTGCGGGAGGTCTGCACAAAACATCTGTCGCGCAACCGTCGGCGACTCGCGAGGCCCAGGGCATACGGTGGAAATAAACGAGTCTCTATTCAACCGCCGGTAAAAAACAATGTTGGCCGTGTTCTCCAGTCGCTCTGAGTCTTCGGGGGATACGACCCTGCAGAGAAGGAGGGTTTCCTGGTGACAGTGCGTAACAGGAATGCCGAAACCCTCCTTCCAATAATCAAGCAGTTCGTTGTATCTAGGACCACGGTAGTCTCCGATTGTTAGAAGGCGTACAACAGGTTAGGAGAGGAGGGCTATCAGCACCTTATGGTGAATCATAGCGAGAACTTTGTTTACCCGACGAGGGCTTGCACCAATCACGTCGGGAGGATGTGGACGGAAGCTAAACAAAGAAATAAGGAGTCGAAAGGACGAGCAGAGCACTCGTAGACGGCTATCTGCGCGAATTCATGTGGCGTCAGTGATGTCGAAACAACTCCTGAGACGCCATATTAACGTAGATAGCAGAAATCTACCCCGTCGATCATCCTCCTTCCACTGCCTCGACGACCCCCTCCTCTTCTGCCTGTCTTTCGTCGATGTCGGCATCTGCGCTCAGCACAACAAAACAAACGGTAGCAAGATCTTTCGAACCGGCCGCAAACATATCAGAGTTATCTGCCTTCTGACTATAAAAACCGGTGTAAACGGAAAATCATTCTCTTTACTATTCAATTGGCTTCGCTGAACGACTCATTTCTTCACATACTCTTTTAAAGAATTGTTTTCTATCGACACACATACATACATACATACACCACACACGTCATCATCCCACATACACACACTTCAATAAACCTTATTTGAACTACCTCCTTTTGTTTGTTAATTATTACTCTGTTTTTGCATGCAACAATTGCTTGATTTTATGAACTTGCTTATAGTCGGGAACACGACCCGATTCTAACATTGGTGACCGCGACGAGCAAGCTTTGTTGTATGGGGCAGAGTAATTAATTTCGTACAAGAACAAGCAAAAGTAATTTCTTCTTTTTTTTCTTGCCCTGTGTGAAACGAATTACGCACCCATCTTTTTCTTTTTTTTCTACCCACGTGGTAGAAATATACAAAAAAAAGAAGCCGCCATTTTTTTCCTGGCCACGTGAAGACAAAAAAAATGCAAAAATGCCGCCATCTTTTTCCTGACCACGTGTTGATGGAAACATTCAAAAAGACGCCGCCATCTTTTCTCTGACCACGTGGAAATTAACACCCAAACAAAGAAAAACAAAAACATTTTTCGGTTTTCTCTCCGGGTGTAAAACAAATTACAACTTCATTTGTTTTTCTTCTCTTTCTCCACCCACGTGTCGAAAGAATATATACAACAAAAAAAACGAAAACGAACAATTTCTCCATTTTTCAGACGTTTTCAACAAATTTCAAAAGCACGTGAATTTCTCCCTACACACAAAAAAATACGACACGAACTCTAAATCACGCATTTAAAAAAAAATACATCGGAATTCAACCTTCAACAAAAGAACATATCTCTTACTACTTCAAACTAAAACTCTACGAACTTTCTTCAATTCAACTTCAAATAACAAAGTCTCCGGCAACTTTTTCAAAAGGAAACAATAACAAAGGGAAAACTGACGGCATCATCCCTTTTCGGTTAGCACGAGGAACGAAATTATAATAACAGAAACAACAAAACGTTTCACGAAATTCGAACTCTCAAACAAAACCACTACAAACAAACACTCGATAATTTAAAGCAGTAAAAAAAACAACAGAAAAAACAACTTTTTCCATCTTTCACCCTCAATCATCACTATGGCTACCGCGGATACTAACGACGTGATATCAGACACGGGCAAACGACTGACAGTGAAGATGACATATCGTCCAGACCTCATCAACCACGAGTGTGAACATCTCAACAAACTCAGCCAAACACGAACAACAACACCAAGCCCCATGACTTAATACTGGTTGTAAAAAGTCAGGATCAGCAAGCATCAACATCACCCTTCAAGGCCTACCAACTCCCTTCAACACAAAACGCGACAACAAAATCTTCTCGGACATTCATCAAGCACCAAACATTCCCGGACCTCACTGACAACACTATGGAAGAAATCGCACCAGTTCAAAAACGAGTACACCTGCACAAGCACTAAATACTCAACAACTGGACGTTCATTGATCAACTGGAGGACCCATCAACTTAAAAGACGCGCACCAACACCAGTGTACTTGGTCATGCTAACTCACTTGCAGACATTTGCGCATCTGACTTTGACCATAGTGTACCACCAATCTTGACAACTAGATGTTCGTTCATCAGTTCCATGTCACGGACTAATCAACATGAACAACATTAACAACTGCGCAGAATCACTTGTGCTCACTCATCACCTTAACTCATCAACAACCGCGCAGACCCCACATGCGCTCACTCATCAACAACCGCGCAGACCCACTTGCCCTCACCCATCAACAACCGCACAGACTCACTTGCGCTCACTCGTCAACAACCGCACAGACCCACTTACACTCGCTCATCACCTTCGACCAACCGTGCAAATTCATGTGCACCACAGACCTTACCAACAATACCGAACACTTACACACTTGTATTTGACCACAACGTACCACTGATCTTGACAATTCAACGTTCGTTCATCAACTCCGCATCACGCAGACTAATCAACATGAACAACGACGCCAACAAGTGCAAATTCTCTTGCACTCAACATTTTTCGACAGAGCAGACCCACTTGCGCTCAATCATTCAACCGCAGACTCACTTGCGCTCAAACTTGATGCAGACCCAATTGCATGCAAACAACATGCAGATCCACATGCGTTACAAACACTCAATTCCGCAGACCCACTTGCGATCAATCATTCAATGCAGATGAAAAAACAGAAATAAGTAGCGTGCACACTACTTTTTTCTAATCTCCAACAGCAAAACAGACATACACATAAAGAATACTTCTCATCTACAACTGTACATATTGAATAATACTTTCAATATTTTTCAATCTGGGGGAGTCCTTGTAGCAGTTTCAAACATAACTGCACCGGTTGGCCGTTAGGTGTCGCTTTTTTACCGACAGCTGGTGCTGAAAAGCGACACCAGAGTTATCTGCCTTCTGATTATAAAAACCGGTTTAAACGGAAAATCACTCTCTTCTCTATTCAATTGGCCTCGCTGAACGACACTAAGACACCAGCGCTCCGTCAACACGTGTTCAACAACGGTAAGAGTTCTCAACTCATTTTCTTTGTATACGGTTTTCAAGGACTTTTCCCACGCCGGACTCATTTCTTCACATACTCTTTTCAAGAACTGTTTTCTATCGACACATCCATACACACACCACACACGTCATCATCTCACATACACACACGTTCAATAAACCTTATTTGAACTACCTCCTTTTGTTTGTTAATTATCACTCTGTTTTTGCATGCAACAATTGCTTGATTTTATGAACTCGCTTATAGTCGGGAACACGACCCGATTCTAACACGTCCTGGCCTTCGTTTTCCGACGTTTTATCAATGATAACAGAGCGCTATTTATGAGTCATTGGGTTAGAAGCACATCCCATATGAATCTCCATTCATTTTTAAGAGTTAGATTTCCGTCAGAACAACTGACTTTTAAACGGCTTAGCGTCTCACGTGTCTTTTGATGATTCAGCGTTTCGTCTGTATTTTTTTTTGTTTTTTAACGGCTGAGAGTCTTACGTCTTTGTTGTCTGAAACCGTTTTCTTATATCGAAGATAATTTTTTTTTAATAAATAAATAGATTAAAATAAATAAAATAAATAGCTTAATAAATAAATAAATAAATAAATAAGTACGAAAGTTCTTGGAGAGAAAAATAATTTATTCCAAAAATGTCACTGTGTGATTCCTATTAATTCTGCCTAAAATGTTTAAGGAACAAAATCTCAGCTGAGGAATCCTTGGTGTAAAAGGCAGAAGATCGACAGAAACGTATTTCAGCTCACTTTGCAATGAATAGTTTCCTTAAACTCTGAAATAAATTCTTATGTTAACAAGCGACTCAAATTACATTATCAGATGTGTTGTGGACCTGGGTAAAGCTGAATAAATGACACAGGAACACATGGTTTAAATGAACAAAGGTATATATTATATAATAGAAAGAAAGATATTACAAGGAGATGTTGCTCTCAACCGCCATTGCTGGTTTGCCTGGGAAGAAGAGAACAAGTGTCACGTGCTTCCCGTATTTATAAGGTGGACGAGTCCATTAGTTCTCTGTAGGTAGGTACAGCACCATAACACCCCCCTTCCAAGCCTTACCTCCTCAGGAGTCTTAATAACGTTTCCTTTTCGGATCTATCTCTAGGTAGTCCGGAGCCATTCGTTTTCTTTTTGGTTGTCGTTTACGTGTGACTACCTGGGGTGCTGGTAAGTTGAAGGTGTCATATATCACGTCCATCACGTCTTCTCCTTGTGGGGCGCTGTCAGTGTCATCTGACAGTCTTTTTCTGATCTGATTTAGATGTCTCTTATGCGAGAACCGTGGTCCTTTTATGATATAGACCATCGATCCGATCCTCTTTTCAATTGTACCGGGTTCCCAGAACGATGCATTGTTTTTGAACATCTTAAAATATACCCTATCTCCTGGGTTGTATTTTTTCTTCGGTACCGTAGAGATTCGGTCATAATTATTATGTTTAGGTAATAATTTATCAAACACGGACTTCACATTCCGCGCAAACATCATCTCTGCGGGGGATAATGATGATGCTATGTTCATGTTTTTTGTAATTCTATATACTTGTAAGAATTGTTGTAAAGCCTTCTCCTTAGGAGTATCACCAGCCTTTTTTAATGCTCTTTTTAATGTGTCTACGAAGCGTTCCGCCTGGCCGTTTGACCTAGGATGATACGGGGGCGTCGTTATATGTCTGATTTGAAACGTCGCGCAGAACTCCTCAAAATCTGATGACGTGAACTGTGTCCCATTATCACTCACCAAACAATCCACTACCCCAAAACGGGCAAATAGTTCATGTAGGAATCTTATCGTAACCTCTGACGTGGGACTCTTGCAACGTAGTACCTCGGGCCACTTTGAAAAACTGTCGACTACGATTAAGTAGTAAAATCCTTCCAATGGTGCCGCGAAATCCACGTGAATTCTTTCCCACGGACGGTCGGTCTTTGGCCATGGGCTATGCTTTATATGCGGTGCTTTTGCCGCTAAGGCACAGCCTTTACAAAGCTTTACTGCTTTTTCAATGTCATTGTCCATACCTGGCCAGTACACAAAACTCCTCATTAACCCCTTCATCCTGGTTATCCCTGGATGGCCAACATGAAATTCTTTCAGAATTTGCTTTCGTAGTTTTTCTGGGATGACCACCCTTTCGTTATGCATGAGTACGTCATCACAGAGTAAGAAACTCTTTGCCGCATGTAAATCCTTATCTACCAATTTCATTTTTGTGCTGGTGATAAATTCATCCTCTTGAGCTTCTTTTTTATCTCGTATAGTGTCACCGGGAGCTCTCTCACTGCGTTGCACAAAATCTCTTTAAAATCTCCTTCTGTTTGAAGAGACGCAATCACTGTGTCTTCTAGAGTCTCTCTCTCTGTTTTGGCACTAATCTCGACAATCCATCTGCATGATAGATTTTATTTGAATGCAAATGTTGCATTTTAAAGTTGTAGTTTAATAAGATAGTTCCCCATCTTTGTAGTCTATTAGCTGTATATACAGGTAGGCCTTTTTTAGATCCATAAATTGTAATTAGCAGCTTATGGTCTGTCTGTAAGGTAAATTGTCTACCATGTATGTATCGGTGAAACTTTGTTACTGCAAATATTATTGCTAGGGCTTCTTTCTCGATTTGAGAATACTGTTTTTCCGCTGGGAGCAAGGTCCTTGATGCATGTGCAATGGGTTTATGGGTTCCATCAGGCATTTTGTGTAGGATACATGCTCCTAAACCATATGAACTAGCGTCGCTAGCTACGATTATGTCCAATTCTGGGTTGTAATGTGTTAGAAATAACTCTGACGTAAGTCTTTCTATGATTTTATTAAATGCCTTCTGACATTCAGGTGTCCATACCCAGGCTTTACCTTTTTTTAATAGCTCATTTAATGGAGCACGCAAATTATGCATTTCTGGGATAAAAACCTGGTAGTAATTTGCTAGGCCCAGAAAACTGTGTAATGTCATGACGTTTTCTGGCGCCGGCATGTTTTTTATTGCGGTAGCCCTTTCTGGGTCTGGTCTTCTGCCGTTCTTGTCGATCACATGCCCCAGATATTTTATTTCCTCCAGGAAAAAATCACATTTTTCTTCTTTTACTTTGAACCCATAATCTTGGATTCTTGCAAACACTTGATTTACATGTTTTTGGTGTTGTTCGATATCTTTGCTGTTGATCAAGATGTCATCGAGATACGCTATTGCGAAATCCAGTCCGCCCAGCATTGTGTCCATTACTTGTTGGAAAATGGCTGGCGCGACCTTAACTCCGAACGCTAATCTTTCGAATTTATATAAACCACGATGTGTGTTTATACATAACAGCTTAGAACAATCTTTATCCACCGGTATTTGTAGGTATGCCTCACTTAGGTCTATTTTTGAAAAAAATCTTCCTCCATTTAAGCTTGTAAACACTTCTTCCGGGGTATGGAGTGGGTAGTGATAGTCCGCGAGGGCAGTATTCAGTCCTGTTGAAAAATCTGCACATACACGAATCTCATTAGATTTTTTCTTTACATAAACCGTGGGTGCTGCCCACTGGCTGTGTTGTACTTTTGATAAAATACCCATCTTTACCAGTCGGTCTAATTCAGCGTTTATTTTTTCAATCGAGGCGAAGGGTACTTTCCTTTCTTTTCTAAATACCGACAGTACATTTTCTTTTAGACGGAATTTTGCAGTCATTTTAGTGCAGCATCCAAGACCGCCAGAAAAAACCTCTGGAAACGAGTTTTTTAATTCTCGTTGTAGTTTTTCCGATTCTGTTGCGCGACTATTTATTTTTTTACAAAATGTATTTATCGGCAACTTCCATAAATCAAATGCCTGCATAAAATCTGAACCAAAAAGATTATTTGAATCCTTCAGTACCAGTAGTTTGAGTTTTTTAGTATTTCCCATTAGGGACACATTTGTGATTAATTCTCCTTCAAATGTAATTCTTTCACCAGTAACTGTGCTTGCCAGCCTGTTTGTTCTTGATAGAGTAGGTTTATTTAATCTCCTCCATGTATGTAAATTTATAATGGAAACGTCTGAACCAGAATCCAATTGCAATTTTATATTTTTATCCAGGATTTTCACCTGTACATATTTTCTTATGTTCATGCCAGTTTCCTTCTTTGTCCTAGTGGCTTGAATCCGCATTTTATTTCCTCTGCCCGTTCTGCAGTGCGAACTTTTATGTCCAACTTTTTTGCATTTCATACAGGTTTTAAAACGGAATGGGCACTCATTGTACCAATGTGGATTACCACAGCGTGAACAAGGGCTTGGTGGCAATTTATTTATTTTTTACTGGTTTGGTTTGTCTTTGTTACATCAAAATTATTATTTCTTATTTTTCTATAAGGTTGAGCTTTTGTTTTTTTATGTACCTTATTTATATGCGCAATGCCGGACAATTCAATGTCTTTTGAGTCCTGTTTTACATTTTTTTGATAACTGCGCGATATTGTTTGTATCAGAAATTCCAATCTTTCATCATACTCCTTTTTGTGTAATAAAATATTTTGGTTCTGTTGTAATAACAGCTTTTGAAATCTTTCCTCAGTTTGTTGTTGCTGGGAGATTTGGAATTTCATTAGTTCGGTGATTATAGACTTAATATCTTCCATATTCAACCATTTAGTTTCTGATTTTATTTAGAAAATTAATATTTTCTCATAATCTTATGATTTTATAAGAGTTCTTTTCTTTAAATTAGCGTTTGCTAGGCGCCGTTTTAATTATGAAAAGATTATGAAACTTTTCCTTTTCTCTATATACGCGTATATTCACTTATTTTTTATTTTTATTTTGAAAATTAATATTTTCTCGTTATTTAATGAATTTATAAGAAGTTCTTTTCTTTAAATTAGCGTTTGCAAGACACCCTTTTAGTTATGAAAAGATTATGTAATGTTCTTTTCTTATACACGTTTTTAATTTTAACGAAGAGAAAAAAAAATCTGTTTCACAATTAATTCTTTCTGCATTTTAAAATATTTCAGTACAAGTCGGAAAAGAGAGAGAGAAAATAAAACTGACCTTTTTTTTTTATCGTGCGTCATTTTTTTTTATGGAGTAACGCACGTGTGTTCATTTCATGTTTTTTGTTTCTTATCTGTTGTTAAAATGAAGCACGTGGTGTCGGTTTCATTTTTTTTTTGTGTGTGTGTTCGTCAAAAAAACTCGCTGTGACGTTCGTCTAAAAAAAAACAATACTCGCTTAATCTTGGTGTTCGGTATTTCTTTTTTTTTGTTAGTTTTCCAACCCAGAGAAAAAACGCGCATTCAATTTCAGTTGTTTTTGTTATTTGTTTTTTTTTTTAACTAGTTTTCCCAAACTAGAGGAACGCGCACCCAATTTCAAGCTGTTTTTTTTTCGATAAGCAGTTTTAAAACTTAAAGCACATGTCTATTTCAGTTTTCTTTTTCTTAAAAGAAAACAATTTTCTCGCACTTAAGAATTCAACGTGTTTTTTGTTTTTTTTTCAGTTGAGTTCTCTTTTCTTCTCTCGACCGTACGGCAAAAACCTTTGTTTGTTTTTTTGTTTTTTTTTGTTTTTGTTTTTTGCGTGCGGCTTGCTGCATTAACCTTGTGAGTGCATTTTCACGTGGTATTTTCAGTTTTTTGACCCAAGAGTTCGAATTGCCTCGTCGCCATTTGTTGTGGACCTGGGTAAAGCTGAATAAATGACACAGGAACACATGGTTTAAATGAACAAAGGTATATATTATATAATAGAAAGAAAGATATTACAAGGAGATGTTGCTCTCAACCGCCATTGCTGGTTTGCCTGGGAAGAAGAGAACAAGTGTCACGTGCTTCCCGTATTTATAAGGTGGACGAGTCCATTAGTTCTCTGTAGGTAGGTACAGCACCATAACAAGATGCAAACACTCCCAGGTGTTAACAGGTAAGAGTTAATTATGTCTCTTTGTCTGTGAAGTTCAATTAATCAGTCGGTTTTAATGCATTTGTGTTGTTATTTATTTTCTAGCTAATCTCTGTGGGGCATTCTATAGTATAACATGTGTCTCATACCTTACTTTGTTATGTATTACATAAATTACAAAATAGAAAATCATACATTCGTATGACTTAAATTACGAAACAGCAGGCACACAAACACAAAAATAATAAAGCAACACCAACCGGATCACGATGGTGCATTTAACCCTCACACCAACCAGAAAGTTTGTAGGTATAACTAAAATAAATATTTACAACAAAAGATTTTTTGGACAGGCGCCTGTACACTGGTACTTGCTTCACGTGCCAGAGCGGAGAATCTACCTCGCCCTTTCATCAAGGTATAAAAAACAAGCAGACGTTTAATCCCCTCTAATAAGAAATAATTTTAATCCACATTCCATCAACAATAGGACGTTCAAATCACTTCTCATATACACAGTCATACTGCCATTTTGTTTTCGCCCCTCCTCTAAGAAAGTATTTGGCCTTTTAAATCACTTTTTTCAGAAGAGTTTTAACTCGCCTTCTACTAGGAGGACGTCCAAATGAACCTCTCATATTAACAGGCAGTATGCGATTATTTGTTCACATGATGAACAATACGCAGCCAAAATCGTCAATGTCTCTACACAATGTCTTCGCACACGGGGTATGTAACTTAATATGTCGGCGCCGTGAGGACTTCAATGTAAGAACTGCTTCATCCTGGCACAGTACCATACTAGCTATCCGGTCTAAACGATAGACATATCTCCTGTAACATAAGGGGTTTATAGCCAGTCGGGTCTTTGGGCGGTTGCACGACGTGGTTCATTAGGCGTCATTGAGAAGGCTTCATTAATTCTCTTCCGAGAATTAATCATCTGACTAGGACCATTGAGAAGGCTTCATTAATTCTCCTCCGAGAATTAATCATCTGGCTAGGACCATTGGCTGGCATTGAAGGCTATTAATGAGGGACAACACCTCTTACTATAATTTGTTTATGCATTCATAAGAACAATTCCAAACTCGAGACTTCGGCTATGTCTGGCGAGCATGCTACCGTGGCACTGAAACACCAAGCAGTTCTTAAACAGCTCGCTGCAAACAAAGCGAGAAGGAGGGGGAGAGACATTGAGAGGGAGAGAGGGATAGAGAGAGAAAGAAATACAGACAATACAGTCGTCAGTGTTTTCCATCTTCAACAATCTCAGGTGACTGTCTGTTTGATTTTTGACCTCCGGCCGCCGTCTATCTCAAATATTTACATTTAAGTAATCATATTCCTTCGTACCCGGCGACCTACGAACGTTAAAACAATTGCCCGACCATGCGACTGACATTTTATTTAAGTGCAGCGATGTCAACTCAGTTCGTCTCCCCGCAAATGCAACCAAAGTCAGGCAAAAAGGCTTTTAAGTGTTGGGGATTGCAACTCCCTCATAAGGTGACTACATCCTTATCTCATATTCGAGTTCCCGGATGACTGTATTTCCCCACCATCCTATAGCAACACATGTTTCGTGTTCCACTAAATACTTTGATCAACCCAATCACATGACATCAATGCATAATTCCGCACTGCATAACACTTGACCTTTCCGTTATTTGCTCAACATCTTTCCGTTCAGTGTTCCTTAAGTTCAACACCTCCACCAACATGCAATGCACCATTGGTCTACAAGCCAATCCACCTGTCAGAGACATCAAGAACATTCTTTAATAAGTCACATAAAAAACTATTTTATCACCCCTGAATGTTCTACTACTTAAGAAAGAAACATTTTATGTAATACTTCTCTTCTCAAAAATGTCTATTTTCCTAGTCAGCCAACTTTGTGTTCTTTACTGATTGTAAAACAGATGCGAGAGTGAACGATCGCTGTAGGTTAGAGAAACCTCTATGCAGGTGTATATTTCAACCAATTACCTCTTAATGTAATGAAATGGGGCGATCACTTTTCGACACCGTCATGATTGCACCCAAAGACCGACGTCCTAACCCCTCCAATCTACACCCTCATCTCAACGTGTGAAGGAGTCACCCTACAGAGTTGTATTATACTCAGTACAAGTGAGATCAAAATCAGTACCAAAATAAGATGAAGTACAGGCAGGAATTCAATCCTTATCACACGAATGATGAAACAAATAAAAGGAGAACAATAAATAACCATGTACAAAAAACGGTAGCACTATTCAATTATTTTCTTAATCTGTAACTGACCACTCTATTTAACGAACAGCAGAAAAAGAGAATTTGTAATTACCTACTAGATACTCTCATCGAGCATCTTCGGTATCTCTGTACAACGGTTTGTCAAGATAATCTGACATGAACATACTTCACCCTACAAGTAAATCCTGAGCAAATATTCGAAATAACATAGTATTCGAAGCCCAAATAAGATGCCATCAACACCGCTATACACTAGCCCATACGAGTAATCGTGCACCTTTCTCCAAGTAATGCTACCTCAAGTAACAGAACGTAGTTGGATACTCCACCAGACTTGATAGATTCTTGTCCAGGAATCCGGAAAGACCTAGTGACCACAAGAAAGATATACTATATCATAATTAACCGGTCATTTGGGGGAGACGAAATTTAATGTTTTTCAATTCTCCACTAACTAAATGTGTGAGAGATAAAAGAGAACTTTAATAGAATATTCCAGTATCTATGTATCTGATGTAGTGATCAAGTATTAGCCCCAGGATTTCTGAAGAACTTGAACTGAAATAAAATAAAACAAAAAACAAAACAACAACAAAAAAATAAGTAAAGAATGATTATTACTCTTTAAAACGTAAATAAAAATACTAACTTTTCTTAATATATTACGTTTCGTATTAACGAATATGTCCTCTCCTTCAACCGATGTATATTTATTCAATTTATAACTACCAAATTAAAAACACCTACAAGAATAAATAAATCGTTCAAAGTAACATCTTATTTTTAAAGATCAACGAATGCCAAAACAAAAAAAAATCAAATAATAGTTTGCCTGATCTACAGGAAGGTTTCAGATTTCAATACATACGATGTCTTATCGATGCTATAATTTACTTGATTTTCTCTTTTTTGTATGCGGGACATTACGTTTATGAAAAACGCATCGCAACCGAAGCATAATACAGACCGAATCTGTGTAAAATAAGGGGGAAGACGATTCGTAAGTAGTGAATATAACGAAGACGATACAATAAATGGATCAAAGAAATACGTTAGATAAAATAAAGAGAAACTGATTACCGCCACCAAAACAATACAAAGGTTAATAATATAGAGAGCAGCGAAATAGGAAACAAAAAGGCGAGAAAAGCAAAAAAGGAAAGAGAAGTAACTACGTTTTAAGGCAAACCAGTGCTTGTCATGACTTTTGAATATTAGCTACCTTGAATATAACCAAAAATGCCGCTGATATATCAACATCAACCGCTATCGGTAAAATGTAATGTTTTGTTATAAAATAAAAACTACTTGACTAATTCACGTGATTTTCGGTATACGATATATTCATTCCGTGAGAGATACGTACATCAAACAGATATTTCTCAGTTTTTTTAGGGGGGGGGGGTTCAATTTTTTTCTTTTTTTTAATGTCTCCGTGCTTCTGGATAAGCACCGGCAAGCCAAACAAATTGCGTATGAGAAAACATGATATGTCTACAGAAATGATACTTGGAAAGAGAAATTAAATCTATTCTGACAGCCGTACAAAAACGCAATTAAAACAAACTACAATATAGCAATTATAGAAATAATAAACGGCTGTTGCCAAAACGTCAAGTGATTTGCAACGGTTCTTGAAATTTATCAGTGGTGATAACTTGTGTGAGACCTACTAAATAATAATAATAATAATAATAATAATGACAAAAAAAGAAGAAAAAGAAGTAAAATAATATTATTATTATTATTATTATTATTATGAATGAATAAGAGAAGAAGAAGAAGAAGAAGAAGAAGAAAAAGAAGAAGAAGAAGAAGAAGAAGAAGAAGAAGAAGAAGAAGAAGAAGAAGAAGAAGAAGAAGAAGAAGAAGACATCTTCAATAAATTGCACAGCTGTAAAAGACTGTCTTACATATTTTTAAAGCGGTGGAGTTGGCACAATTTTTGAATTCAGTTTTGGTAAAAACAGGACGTAAACAAGTGGGAATAGAATCGCATATCAGGTACGTGAAATCATTATTATAATGGATACTTTGTGTGTGTTTATTAACAAAACAATGAATGATGTTTGGAACAAAATTCTAAATAACTAGGAATGCCCCAAATTAACCAACGTTCGAATTTTACATGTAAACAAAGATCATCTTTGATTTTTAAACATCATATCTGTATTATTAAAACTATCACAGATTTCGTGTGTGTCCGTGTGTGTGCGTGTGTGTGCGTGTGTGTGTCTATCTTACTCATGCGTAAATTTAATGAATAAACATTGGATGATTTATTTCTATTAAATATTAATCGAATATTTATTAAAATCAAAAATTACATATGAGAAACTAAAATGATTCTCTTTAAAAGTAAGAAAATAGAATGGATTCTTAAAAATCCTATTTAAAAAAATTGTAAATATGATCGTATTTTTAATGATTCTTCTCTTGGGCATCCACCCAACAATACGTCTCCGGCCGGGCAACGCCGAGTAAAAACAGCTCGAAACAAACAAATAGATATATCAGAAGATTTGAAATTTCTTGGATTTTTGTTTGCAAAACTTACAGATTTAGAATTTATTGATCGGTGTTATAGTTTTCTTTATGATATATTATAAATAACTAGTGGGTTACCGTGAAACCTCCACAGCGCTTTCTTCATCAATCTGTATAATGTTATAAATGTTATTTAAATACATAAAATTAATATGTCTTTATTATTCAAAATTGTAAAAATATCATTCCTTGTAATCTTTAAATGCTTCAATTTTTGTATTGGTTTGAAAAAATTTCATCAAGTGGAAAAAGTTTTATAAGAGTAATGTAAAATATTATAAAGTATTGTCGGAAAAAATATATATTTATTGAACAACATAAACGATGTTGCAAATATACAACAAATGGCATAATTTGTACAAAAACTAATATTTTATAAAACAGAACAAAAAGATATCAATTACCATTAGTAGTAATATCATAGCATAAACAAAACAAAATTCACAATATACATGCATGAACAGAAAACACCTTACGAGGCCTGTCTAAAAAGTAGCCGACCTTATGGCAGAACAAAAAATATTTCAAATACCTGACGGCGTTAGGACCCTAATCCCTTTCAAAGTAGGTCCCTGTAGAAGTCTTCTTTTGGAATGGTGTTCATCTCCGCCCTCGCGTTCTGCGTTATGTCTTCTCAAGTCGTAAAACAGGAACCTTTTAGTGGGGTCTTCAATTTTTGAAACAACCAGAAGTCGCAATTGGCCATGTCTGGAGAGTAGGGAGGTTGGCGAACGACTAGAATTCCATGTTTGGCCAAGAAATGTTGGATCAATTGGGATGAATGTGCGGGGCGTTGTCATGATGCAGTTGCCGGTTTTTCTCCGTCGACATGTCTGGTCTTTTGCGCCGAACTGCGTCATGGAGATGCCGGAGAACATCTTGATAGTACTCGTTTGTCACTGTTTGTCCTTCCGGTTCGTATTCGTGATGCACAATTTCACAGATATCAAAGATGACAGTCAGCATCACCTTGATTTTGCTTCGCGCCTGTCGCGCTTTTTTGCCTTGGATACTCGGGATGTTTCAATTACGGCGATTGTCTTTTTGTTTATTGGTCGTACCTGTACACCCATGACTTATCTCCAGTTATCACGGTGTTCAAAAACCCAGTATGTGATTCTTATATAGAACCTTTCCACTTCTGGTTTCTCTACTGTGTATATACTTCCGCGGTATATAACTGAGACAGTAATGCAATTAGTCTGCATTCATTTGGCCTTTGGGAATTACAGTTATTTGTCAATTAACAATTGTTTACCTCAGGCTTTTTCTATCTACTTTAATGAAACAAAATACAGTTTAATATATAGTCATGTTAATTGAGTCAGATTAAGTATAATAATGGATTTAAACAAATATTTTGGACACGGTTAAATATTCATTGTTTTATTCTTTGATTTTTCATTCACTGTAGGTGTTATCAGAATCTTCGATACAAATGTCAACAGAAATGATTGGATTCCTGTTCACTGTGCTTTTGCTGGGAGCTGAAGCAAAGCTACGAAAAACTGTTACTGGTATACACATGTTCTAATACTACTATATTATAATATCAGAAAATACATGCTGAAATATTCCTCAATATTTGGATTGTGTCATGTTTTAAAAGACTTTCATTTTTACTCTTCTAATTAGACATACTTTTTAATAAAATCACACTTCGGTGATTTTTTTGTAAAACTTTTGTTTTCGTTTTATAAAGAAACCGTTTGTAATTAAAATAATGCTGCATTGTTTTGTTTTTTTACCGAAAGTTTTTATTTATTAAAAAAACATGGCAAAGATCGTGTCATATTTACTTGTATCAAAACGAGGGATAAATTAGACACAATGGCATTGTTTAATACTCTATCAACACCGAACTAAATGCAAATACATCAGTTCGCTTCTTAATTTCAATCTAATAACTTTTACCACAAGAGCATATAGCAGCCACCTCACAAATTATAAACAATTCTCTAGTGAATCAAAGCACACGGATACATCAAATATTACACAGACTGGCATCTAATTAGTCTCCTACTATATAGGCAGCAAAGCTTACATCGGTGAAACACAACGTTACTTAGTTAAAAGGATGTACCAGCACAAAAACGCCATTAAAATAAACGACAAAACACTTTTTAACCCACATGGCGAGTTTTTACTACAGTTTTTACTTTACTAATCTACCAATAGAAACATCACAAAATCAGCAGTTTTAATGCGGGCGACGGTCTTCAAACGTAAAACAACCTTCAAAAAGAAACCGAACATCAATCTAACAACTGCCTTACGACAATGACCCTCAATCAAATAAGGCCCTTGCAAGGAAAACGACCTCCAAACAGACAATGACCTTCAATCAAACAACGACCCTCAAACAAATAACCTCATTCAATCGAACAATCATCTTCACACGAACAACTGCCATCAATCGAGCAACATTTTAACAAAAAACGGCCTCCAGACAGACATCGTCCAAAGATAAGACAACGACCTTAAAACGGACAACGGCCCTTAATCAAATAATGACCTTCAACTGAACAATGACCTTAAATCAAACAATTACCTTCGGTTGAAAAACTGTATTACCATACCGGCGCCCCTAACTTACAACTTTCCCCCAAAAGCAAGTACAGTGATTCTTCTTATTGTTATTCTTCATCGTCTGATTGGCCGTGTCTACATCTTAAAAATCTTGATAATTTGCGTGGAGACTCATCACATCATATAATCTACAATGTCATATATTCAAAGGAGAGGTTACAGAAGTGTGAATACATATTCGAGGGAACTGGGTTTGTATGAAAAACTTTTAAGATAACAAAAAATGATTGACAGTAACACATGAGGATAACTCTTTTCCTTTCTCTTACAAATTGTAAAATCTACAAACTACAAAAATAAGGGAATACTACAATTTAAATATAATAACGGTCCGCCAATTGTTTTTTTCTGTTTCGACCATTGCATGATCGAGGCAATAAAACAACATATGAACAGATACGCTCAATATCCTTTAACAACTTTTAAGGACTCGAATGTTTCCGCCCAGACCTACACAAGTGTGATTATATGGACTCCTCCCACATCTAAGGCCACCAGAAATTAAGACAAAAGAAAATGACAATACGGAAGTAAATGACAATACGAACTAAAATGACAATACTAATGAAAATGACAATACAAACTAAAATGACAATACGAACTAAAATGACAATACGAATGAAAATGACAATACGAACTAAAATGACAATACGAATGAAAATGACAATACAAACTAAAATGACAATACGAACTAAAATGACAATACGAACTAAAATGACAATACGAATGAAAATGACAATACAAACTAAAATGACAATACGAATGAAAATGACAATACAAACAAAAATGACAATACGAATGAAAATGACAATACAAACTAAAATGACAATACGAACTAAAATGACAATACGAATGAAAATGACAATACGAACTAAAATGACAATACGAACTAAAATGACAATACGAATGAAAATGACAATACACTTGAAAATGATAATACGAAAGTGGTGCGGAAGTGGATGACAATACGAAAGTATTGTAATACTAAAGTAATGCGGAATTAAATGACAATGCGAAAGTAGATGAAAATATGGGAGCCACCGATTAATTGTGTTGTACAGACGAAGTAACACCATGAACAATAGAGAATTGAGAAACAGTATTTATTTTCGAGTAAGGTAAGCTGGAAGAAACTAGGGATGGGTGCGTACGTATCGAATTTCATGTAGAAAGTACAATATAGACGGGTTAGAAGGTTTAAGCAGACGAGGAGAACAACAGTGTTGTTCAATCAATTACAAGTGCGAGAATATCCACTACAAAAATTCGCTCGTGATATTAAAATTCAAACATAGCTTTCTTTCAGTTTATCGGTATTTACTTCCAAACTCAATACACGTAGGTGCGTTTCAATCCAACCTAGGCTTTTAGGAACGAAGGCCTCGGCAGACACAACAAGAACTGCCAAACACAGCAATCGCATATACACCAAGCTTATCTCACTCACGTACACACAAGTTCATACACACTTTCTCACTGACAAAACAGAGGCAAGCTAATATACACACATTTACAATGACTGCCCCATTTATACACACTGTCGCACGCAAACTCAAACGATGCCAACCGAAATGAGCATGTCTACTCACATTTTCTTCGCTTTTTGGCTAAGATCAAAGTGCAGTATCTGTTCCGATGGATACTGCACCCCATATACTTGTATTGTCTTGGCCTTTGGGGCCTGATTTACGCCGGTCTATGGGTCTGTCATGTGCAGTTCTAGGAGGTCCACCCTCCCAGGCTTCGCCTTCTCTCTTTGGGGAGGAGTAAGTTTATTGCTTACTGCCTGAGGCGCCCCTACCAGGGAATGCTGACGGGGCGGCCCAGGCAATTTTTAATGGCCAGAGTTCTCACCTCTCTCGGGCGCTGGCTTCTCAACCCCCACTTTCCCGACCCGACCGTGGGTCACATCTTTCTTGTGGGAGTAAGATAAAAACTGGCCTTGTGCCTAACTCCTGGAGAGGAGTAAATCAATACTCGAATTTATATGTCAAAATTACTTAGCTAACCCTATGTCACTACTTAAAATTCGTAATCTACTAGCAGTAATCCGTTTCGTGTATTTATATGTGTTTTTGTGTCTACTTCCAATTCGGTGATTTTAAACAATTATGAAATATGGTGTTCTGCTTTATTTATAGGTACGTTTGCGTGTCCACCCTACACTATGAAAATATGCAAAGATCAGTGTAAAGTGTTCGAGAAACCTAAGTAAGTCTCTATTTAATTGGCTCCCCAAGAGGGAAGACTTAGACACAAGGTCGGTTTTTAAGGTTAGGACGATCCAGCTCTTCAAAAAGAGGCCCCGATATTGGAAAACATTTGTTTAATTGCCTCAGTTTATAAAGATTTCTGCTTCATTGACCAAGGAGAAAACAGATGACAGAGTAGTGTCAGACCAGATACTTCACTTTGATCCTTGCCAATAAAAACAGATACTGTGTTTCGGAATTTTTAAAGATTGTTAAATGTGTATTATTATCATGGCCATTCTCAAATCCGTTGTTATTTCTACAAGATTTCGGTCGATAAACCCTCCGACCTTCTTCAAGTCCATTTTTTCGAACTCGGGAATCGTTGTGAAATTGATGTCAAACGTATACGTAATTTCGAACTGAACCCTTTATTTAATTCCCGGGATTAAATTGGTCTAGTTCTGTGAGCCATGGCCGGATATAAGTGTTAAGTAAGTAATTTTTATTTTCAACCTCCAGAAGACTGTTACTTAAAACGATTCTTACACAGCGCCTTATTTGTGGCGCCATGGGTTTATATAGACCCGTGGCATAATGGAGATTACAACTAACGTTACATCGACCGAAACATTCTGAAAATAACTTCAAAGATGAGAATAGTACTCCGAATAATACAAAAACAGATATATTTCTCGTTAACTTTTCAGGTAAAAAGATTTCGAACTACCATTTATCAGAGAGGGATCGTTAGAATTTAAATTCAACTGGCGTAAAACTTGTTTTATTTTAATGTTATTCACTAAAAATAAGGCATAATGCTACTGATACGTAAGGGACTACTGTAATTAGGGACCAGATTTATAGGGGGCATCCGGAGTTGGAAGTTTTTCAGAAATATGTTTGTTCACGTGCAGCCATGACAACGTTACGTAAAGTACGCTAGGGCATCTTTATCAAGAAAACCTGTACATATTCACACTTAAGTCTAGTTTCATTCTTACGGTCAACTTATTTTTTCTACTTATCATCTTTTGTTTTTCTTATTGCCATGTATCTCTTTCACTTTATTTTATCCCGAGTAAAGAAATACATTCATTTTTGTGGGGATAGGCAACTTAAAACGATCGTAGATTTATACAGACGACAAGTTATATTCAAATCGGGTTCTCTGTGCATCAACGAATGACATATTTATAAATATAATATAATAATGGATGAATAAACTATCTCCATAAACTGACGAGAAAAATATTTGGGATCACAGAAATGGTCGTCTTCAAAAAATTAAAAGGAATAATCCAATTTTAAAAAGATCTTCGTTTTGACATACAAATTGATTCAAAGAAGTAAACATTTTAGATATAATTTTAACCTAAAGAATGAAAACAACACAGAAATATTCATGTATTATTCCCGAATGTAATCATCAGGCTAAACCACATCATCGAAACATTCTATAACATACATATACTAACATTACTTTATTTTTTTCAGCTTCATTGACACCCGTATCTACTACAATAAAAGACTGATTTGTGAAGTTTGCCTCAACGTTTATTGCGAGTAAGACATTACACAGCAAAATAATTATATCTCATATATTATATATATATATATGTACTATATATATGCACGACTATATATATATATATGTACATACATATATATATATATATATATATATATATATATATATATATATATATATATATATATATAAATAAGTATAAATTTTTATTTATACAAACATTATTGGTTACATATGTGCATACATGTTTCGGTTGTACTTTTCCAAGAAAGTCAATCTCATCAGACCAAGAAAAAAAAATTCTTGGTCTGATGAGGTTGACTTTCTTGGAAAAGTACAACTGAAACATGTATGCACATATGTAACCAATAATGTTTGTATAAATAAAAATGTATACTTATAAACAGCTCTACTTGGTATTGAGCACTTTTTATAAACACTTGAGTTTCTACGGATTTACATTTACAGAAACTAATACAATACATATACTATATATATATATATATATATATATATATATATATATATATATATTTATATATATATGTGTGTGTGTGTGTGTGTGTGTGTGTTTTATATAAATAGGGATTTTGTCCATCTCTCAGTTTGTCAACCTGTCCGTCTGTCTGTCTATCCGTCTGTCACAAGTTTTTAAACGTAATAAATACAATGCAAAATAATGGAGAATACTGCATTTAGCTAATCTAATATTCCAATCTAATCCAATCTTAATATGAATTAATGCGAATATTTCTGAAATTAGCTAAAAGTCCAAGACGCAATAACAGATATTCTTTTGTGACTAGACAATTTAAAATGAATGACAAAATAAACTCGGTTAAATGGGAATTTATTAGTGTAGTATCAGTTCTGTTTTCATAAGACCGTCCTCCCAGGAATTATATCCTCCGTTTTTAAAAGGGTGTGGGGAAATCCTCCCATGTATTACTTCCTTTTTTATGTTTAAAACTTTAAAAAATTCAAATTACTGAATAGTTAAAATTAAAAAGTGAAAGGATGAAATAGACATTTCCGTTCGACGTTCAATTGTACTATGGGGACTATTTGAATATCTCGCTTATTTCGTTTGATTTTCGTACACATTTTATGGTGAAATTAATTGATTAGTCTTTAATTGTATTTTTTTATCCCAAAATAAAATACTTATTTATATTTAAAGACTTGAAAATGAAACTTTAATTTAATTCCTTAATCGCTGGCGGCCGTGTTGTAATTTCATATTATTTTGTTTTGCGCTTTATATCCATAAAAAGGAAATACGTAAGACTTATTTGTATTCATAAAATATTGTTGGGTCTGCGTTCGCGTTCGACATTCATAAATAAGGTACCATAGTTTTTTTTTATTCATAACAATAAAATTTGAATATTTATTTTGTTTTAACTACGTATAGTGTGTAATTCTTTCACAATTATATAATACTCCCAGCCTAGCAAATATATGAGACCAGAGGGAACATATATTTGCTAGTTCAATAAAAGCAGAAATTTAGTCTTGAGAACTCTTTCGGCAAACATCTCATCAGCAGAAATCGTTGGTTTTCAAAAAGTAGACAGGGTAGACTTGGTTCCTTGTGCCATTCCTCTTTTTCGGCTTTGGAATCTTATATTGGCAAGCATTTATGGATTTAGGCAAATATATTACTCGGATACATTCATTTACAAAAAAATAAAGATTACAATCCGTGTAAGTATGGACCTTAAGCATTGCGCCCGTTGTGTATTGGCGAGAGGTGGGGGTCGGTGGTCTTTTTGACATTTTTATTAAACATTTTTTACATTTTTTATTTAACAAAAAAGAATTCAACAAATAAACATTTCTTATTTGAACAATCTGACAAAAAGCCAAAATAAAATTCACCTTAAACTAGACACTTTCATCAAAATACCTCATTCATTCTACTTATTAAAAGATCCCCCAAAATAAATACATAGAACCATGAAAAACAGGGGAGTGGCGCAGCAAATTAAATACATCTAATTAGAAAGAAAAAATAAATAAACCAGACAAAATGATAATGGGGTGGTTAGTAAGACCATCCCTACACTCTGCTACGTGTAGACCGCCCACTGCTTTCCTGCACAAACCGGAAACAAGCACGTCAGTCTCTAAATATGAATTTTAGCTAAGTGTGATGTCCAAAAATAAATAGATCAGGATTGGAATCCGGAAGAAGATGGACTCTTCCAAAATTGTAATATTTCCAAGGGTTCATCGGCCGGGGAAAAAACAAATGGGTGGAGTAAGCATCTTTGGAAACTCTAGTGCAAAATAAGGGATCAAAATCTTTACTAGTCTTTTTCACAAAATTGACCGTGGTTGGTTCCGCGGGACCGCGTGGGCCATGCTTAGGGAGGAAACACCATTTCAAACCTTGCGCCTCGGCGAATGTACTAACTAGTGTCATACACCCACGCGACGTCCACACCATGATTCGCGATACGGCCAGGGTCGTAATAAAAAACCATTCATCTTTTCACATGAAACGGCGGTCAGACGTTGTCGATTACTCAGGCGATGTTTAGCTGCAGCGGCTGCTCGAGATTTATACGAGCCGTCATTTCACTGACATACTCCCCGTACCGCTGGAGCTCGCGGCACTGGAAAAAAAAGCATGATCAGGTGTTTCCTCTAGAGCATGTCGAAACGGGGACACTTGAGCGAGACCTCATTCCGGAACTGTGTAGTATCGCATTAAGGGGTAACGCATCACGTGCTAATCGCCAGGTCAGAGAGAACTCAGTTTTTGAGATGACTCGTCCTTTTCGCCCAACTCAATTCAGAGTGGATGCCATTCCCTGTCCACCCATATCGCCTCACTAATCCCTTGTGGAGTATTTTTCTAGAAATCCGAGAAATGTCACTGGACCGAGGAAGTTATTTTGGCGCAGCTCGACACTCTTTGAAGAACTTCGATCCGCCCCTCCGTCTACGATGGCCCTCGACTGAATGATCGACGTTGAATGCAAACTTGACTGCGAACCCAGTGCCTCTTCCTGTCCCAGACAAACGAGGACAGAACTCGCCGGAAGGCGTTGAGGCGGTTCACAGGCATGGGAAGCACGGCCAATCGGTAAAGGATTAGAAGAAAGCTGTAAGTTTCGCACTCCTCAGCTCTACCCTTTGAGGAGAGTTTCCTTCGAAGCCAAGTGTTAACAGACGCTCCGACCTTTGACTGTACCTTCAAACAATTGCACTGGAGCTGGAGGCCTGGTCCGACCAACACGCCAAGTATTCGAACTGGACCTTCTGTCCAGTAGAAAGGAGCCGAAACTTTCTGCAGTTAATCGTTTGGTAATGTGTGGGTTCCTCTGTCACCCTCTCTATGTCTGGGAAGCACAAGACAAATACGGTGATGTAATCGGCGGACGCAGACACCCTGAAAATAGAAGCTTCTGATCTTAGTTTTCAAGCTAACCCACCAATCACTAACGGTAACTTCCCTAACTAAAACCCGCTGGATAAGTAGTATGATCATTCCCCGGAAGTCTTGTATCTCCAGCAAGAAGGTATTAAACTTCAAGTACCCGGCTACTTTAGTCCTTTTTCTTAAATTTAACTGATCCATAACTAATTTATGGTCCGATTGACCTAGCCACTTGAATATAGGACACGATATCAAGTCTACATCGCATCTTGTAACTAAGATATTATCCAAATAAGTATTCGGGTAGGAAGACATGCTATTTGCCCATTTCCAATAATACCGCCCCGGCCGATCAGCACGAAATGTGTTGACCATATTGCATAGTGTTATATATATCCATCAGGTCAGCCAGGCTGGTCTCACATCTCTCCGTTTATATAGCTACTCCCCCGACCTTGTCTATCTTGGAATCAAGGAGGGCATTCCAATCCTTCATTAGAACAACGCGCTTCGGGCACGCGACTAACGCGTCCAGATTCCGAAATAAGGAAACCCTTACTAGAGCAGTTTTGGGCGCATCAACCGCAGCGACCTGGACACAAAATCTTTTACTTCAATTTCGACCAAGACAAACCTGCCCGCCACATCCCTATGGACAACATCGACCGTCACAGACAGGGTGCATTTAAGGAGCAAGGAGACGCCCTTTCCATGGAGATGCCCATATGCTTAAAAGACGTTGTAGTCTCTGATCAGCATCTACCAGTCCCCAGATGAAACAAAGTGCGTCTCCTGGATCGCAACTACATCTACATTCAGAGACAATAGATCCCTCCGGACGCAAAACGCTCGGTTTGAAGACCTCAAGCAAACGCATTCAAACTATCCAAGCACAGGGTCATGGACTTACCTTAAGCAGTGTCGCACCCAGTTCCGGTTGATTTAGCCAAAAGGGTGACTATTAGCCCGCATTTTGCTGACAATGCGTACTGTGCCAACAGCTATAAAATGGAGTGGTTTAAGGGCTTCCATATGGCAGATTCCAAAATAATTAATCGTCGAAAGTCGGCTGATGATTGTACCGCTTAAATATCAGTCGCGAATACGTTCTCGACAATCAGTCTGACAGATACTGGCCATTTCAGTGGCCTTCATTCGTCGGATTGTGGTATTATGTCTTAGGAAGTATTTGGAGGTCCAACCTCCCAGACCTTCTCTTCTCTCTTTGGGAGGGGGTTGATCTATTGTCAGTTGCCTGAGGCGCTCTTACTGGGGAATGCCGACGAGGCTGCACAGCTAATTTTTAGATGCAAGCCTGGCTCCTCCGATCGGGCGCTGACCCTCCACACCCTACCTACTGGACTTGTGCTACATCTTCGTGCCGTTGGAAGTAAAGAAATAAAGCGGATTGAACCTTTCATTTGAAAATCTTTTAATGCGTCGCTATCGCCTTGCGAATAACTCCTCTTTGCAAGCAGAAGGACTTTGTAAGATCTTTGATTCTCTTTGGGGAAAGTTACTTGGCCACTTTGTTCGATTTTTTATTTAATTAAATTTATTTTAAATGCTTATTTCCCCATATCGCCATTTAATTTCCCCATTCTAGCTTTTTCTCGAAAATTTTATATTTTGTGTACCAACGAGTTCTGCTGGTGAGATGTTGGTCGAAAAAGCTCTCGAGACATTCAAAAACATATATATATATATATATATATATATATATGAAGAGTTCGAATGTAAACGCGATAAACGTCATTTCCCAAATCACGAAACTATCCCTACAAAAAGTGTTGCATTTCCACACTCGACGATACCCCAAAATAATGTTTACGTAATATTTTTTTATTGATTTCAAGTAAAATCAGCTTTCATTCAAAGTATAGATTTAATATACTCGTGTTTTTATTGTATAAGGTCTCAATTTAAACGAATTGGATTTATTGCGTTTTGCGTTCGAACTTCGGGGAAGTTAAAAATAGACTGTCAAAAAGCTCTAATGCAAAGTTCCGAATACGTTCGTCAAACACTCTCGACTAGTCTTCTATCAGTGCCCGCTTCTAGGTACATATAGGTCTTAATTTACCAAAATTACGTGACAGTTTCCGTGGGCCGAGTGGATATGGCTGACTCCGGGTACCGGGTTCGGTCCTCCCGACCGTCTAAAATTGTTACTCCCCTGCACTGATGAGAGCAATAAGCTTGAAACGCTAGCGTCTGTAGGTATAAATAATTTAATATTTATTTATAAATATTATATATATATATATATATATATATATATATATATATATATATATATATATATATTGTTTTTAGAACCATATCGATGCATGTATTGAGAACAAAAAAAGGGTAACAAATTGTTAAGGGGGTATTATTTTTTATAAACATTATTTCGGAGTATAAACCCATTATCAAGTAAAGATAAGATGGTTCTTTATACTTTTTTCTTTCTTCATATGCATTGTTTCTGTCTCTTGAGTTATAACTGAACTTTATTCGTCGCATGAACTATTAATCGAAGACAGAAATAAAAGCAAAAGTAGACCCACCTTGACAAGGCGTATAGATAAAACAATGGTTTGATCTATTTTAAGCATCGTTTGAATATGAATAATAATAGTATGATTTTGAAAGTCAAATCGATGCATATATTGAAAATAAACGGTAACAAATCGTGGAAAAAAAACTTTTATTTACTCTCTTTTTAAATTATTTCTTCATATCAATTGTTCTTTTGTATTGGTTTCGAACTATGTACTTCCAAAGCTAACGCATAAATAACTCGCTTGTTATTACCCTAGCTAACAATAACGTCCATAAAAAAAACTTTTATTTACTCTCTTTTTAAATTATTTCTTCATATCAATTGTTCTTTTGTATTGGTTTCGAACTATGTACTTCCAAAGCTAACGCATAAATAACTCGCTTGTTATTACCCTAGCTAACAATAACGTCAATAAAAAAACTTTATTTACTCTCTTTTTAAATTATTTCTTCATATCAATTGTTCTTTTGTATTGGTTTCGAACTATGTACTTCCAAGGCTAACGCATAAATAACTCGCTCGTTATTAACCTAGCTAACAATAACGTCAATAAAAAAACCCACTCAATATATAATACACTGTCGGAAATAATTTTCGAATATAAAACATATAAAAAGTACATTTATTGCAGAAGTAATATTACAAAAAAAGCGAGTTATTTATCATTTTAGCCCTGGAAATACGGAATTACAAACCAAATATCCAGAAACAATTTATATAGCAAAAGGAACAAACAAAAATGAGAACAGCTGCTCAAATAATCCAAATAATACATATGTTATGTTTGTTTAAATACTATTATTTGAATATCTGTTTTATTTTTAATTTGCAGAGGATTTTGGTATGATGAAACATGGCTTTACGCTTAAGACTATAATATATGAATCGATTTGGAAGATGACTTGAGCAGAGACACACCTAATAAATGTTCAAAACTAATAATCTGTACCAGAATCAAACAAACAGATATCTGATATTTCTTTTTCGCAATAAAATTTCTAAAAAACCTCTTTTTGTTTGTATTCTGTTGGGCTACAAAATTAAAGTTCTACAATTTTTCTAATTCGTAAATATTCACAGAATATTTATAAATGTTTGCAGCATATTTGTTTTCTGTTTTCTAAGGTCGCTGGGAAGATAGTAGGATCATTTTACCGCTCAAGAAAGTACCGCATTTCTAACGCAATACTCTACCTGTATAACACTCACACACGTCCTAAAGTCAAGTACTTCTGCCACATCTGAGGAGGTGCCGCTCAAAGCACCTGTTTTGATTTGACAGAGTACAAAATCGATTTCGCAATCTACTGAGTAATGATGATCGCTTCTCTTCCCCACAGTCTCTTTTTTTACAGAAGAGACGATGTTAGTCTTTCTCTATTCAACTTTTATTTAAATGGTTGATGCTCAATTGAGTTTCAATATGTCGTACCCCCTGTAACACATCAACAGTAAAAATTATCCGAACTAATATTAATGCAAAAATGTTTCCTTTTTTCCTCTGTGAACCCAAAACCAAATGGAATTTCCATGAACAAAGTTTCTTTCTAAGAACTTCCCATATGTGGAACAAAGAATCACGGGGCTAATTATCAGCTGACGTTCTCATTGTCGTTTTCTTGTTCAATGTTAACAAACACCTGCGAAGACGTTTTCGTAAATAATTAAACTTAGTTCATTAATTAATTCATTCATTAGTTCATTAATTAATTCATTAGTTCATTAATTAATTCATTAGTTCATTCCTCTCACAATTCCAATCATTTCACAGTATTGTTCATCATCCAACTGACAATCAAATTAAACTTCATCCTTGAGTTGTCTTTGGGCCTTAATGAGGGGTGACTTATTAAAACATTTTGAATTAACTATTACGTACACTATATATCGTGTTATTACTTAAAGAGTGGTTAAAAAATAACAGTTGAAGAATTCCTTAGACCTTAATAACATATATGATAAATCGCTGTTTGATTCTTTAATAGCCAGTCATCATCAGACAGATACAGTCTGCGTTATTAAGATAAAATAAAATTAATCTCAATGGTTTTCATCGATTACATATTCTTTCCCGCCGGTTACTTTCCGTCTACACTGGTGGAAAAACTTAAGAAATGTTCTGTTTTCGGTCTAGGTATTCATTAGATTTCCTTATATTGTTACAGAGATTTTTAAACATTTTCATTAATCTAATTACGCCTTAAAATGCTAATGTACTGTCATGATTAAACAAATCATATTTTAGTATACAAATATTCGTTTATATTAAGTGAAATGAAATAAAATTACTTTTTATTATAACTTCTGTTTAATGAACATCACAATAAGTTTACATTCTATTTCATTCAATTTTCGAAAATAATAACAAAATTCAGTATGTAATAATGTCTTATTCGACACACAGAGAATTACATTATAAGTCATGTGTTTTATTTATGAACACTTATATTGCGAAAGCGTTTACTACACAACTTTATTTCACGTTTCTCTGTTTAATACAGACATCATTACTTTGCACCCTACACACATTTTTACTAAAAACAGATGTTTTGAATGATTTCCTATATTTTATAACAATAAGCAAACGATAAAAACACAAAATATTGTGTTCCTTGAATATTCTATTAATACTTCAGCTACACCAAGCGTTTCAATAGGCGGAGTAAGGCTAACCGGAAGTATCCGGTGTCTATTATTTCATGTACACTGTGAAATTACATACAGATCTAATATCTGCCAATTTTTGGACTCTGTTAACATACTTTATCCACATATGACATCCATTGTTAATAGAGGAGAAATGGGCAGGTTAGACTGCCGTCACAATCATATGTATATCGCCGATGATTATTCTGCCTATATGTATCATCTTTTTAGAGAGAAGTAAAGAAATAAGAGAAGCTCCCAACAAGTTTTGATTTTTTCTGTTTACTTGGAACTGCAAACAGCCAGTGTTCGCTGGGAGTCACATATGGGAAATAGTCTACGAAGCAATTCGAAGCGCAATTCATGTAGTTTTGCAATTGTGCGATCGACTTGTTGCATGGTGTATTGTCTTGGTGAAAATGCGTTTTTTCTTTTTAATTTGTGACCGTTTTTTTTCTTTACATACACACACACACACACACACACCAATAAGGCAATATAATATTCGCTACTGATGGTATTCCCCTTCTTTAAGGTTATCGATGAATAAACTACATTGCGCATCCACAAATAAGGATACCAAAACCTTGCCTTCCCATGTTTGCGTCTTTGATCGATTTAGACGGATTTCAACTGTTGCGATCCCCTCAGCTGACGAACGATTTAACTCCACAGTTACATAGTGGATGCATGTTTTCATCCATTTTCACATATAGTGGCTAAGACTCCATTTTTATTGCACTGAAACATTTGTAAACACCGCTTTGAATATTCGACGCGTTGTTTTGTATTTACTGTGAACAAATGCGTCACCTACTTTGAACACAGCTTTCTCAGTGACAAATGTTCATGCAAAATAGTGAACACACTACCTGCTTAGATGGTCAACTCTTCTGCTATCAATTGTACGAACATTCCTGAGTCATCATCGTATACCTGTGCAAAAATGCACTTTGTAAAACGTCGTTGGTATTTGAAATATGACTCATACTTCTCACACGGAGCAAAAAAGACTCAAGAATGGTAAGCAAAGAATATTTCAGAGTTCATTTCCAAAGTAAAACGCCCTCCATCATCTCCAGACCATAATCTTCTGGATGGCATTATCAGGTCCATCTTTGAGAGCAAAGCTTCAGGTCTACTTCACAAAAATTTGAATTTATTCAAGACAGAATTGAAGACAAAATCGGGCCAAAATCCTCCAAGCAATCATCCGTGACTCTTGTAAGGCTTTCCCTAAGCGTTTGCAGTATGTTATTGACACAGACAGGGGACATATTTTGAATATATATATATATATATATATATATATATATATATTCAATATTAATGTGTGTTTTCCCTACAAACGATGTCGCTTTGGGCTCCCTTACCCTCATCAGTGTTTGAGTGGTGGTTACAGGTTTTTTGCATGGGCTCTAACGCATATATATATATATATATATATATATATATATATATATATATATATATATATATATATAAATATATATATACTAGCAAATATAGGCTCCCTCCGGTCGCATTTTTCTAGGCTGAGATTATCTCATGATGAATGAACTACATACACTGACGAGTCCCATAGGAGGAGGTAATAACGAACATATACCTCACTAATCCTCAAAGAAGGAGGTAATGTCTGGTAGGATGGTATCATGACAACAGAAGAGGTACTACAAACTTTCTTCCAAATAGAGGAGGTAATACATGGGAAAATCTCACCATATAAGTAAAAAGTAATGCCTGTGAGTATAGTATCATAGCTACAGAAAATATACTACACTAACCCTCCCCCAAAGAAGGTAGTGAGAACATGGTATCATGGCAAAAGAACAGATACTACATTAAGCCTCCTTCACAGTATGATGTAAGACCTAGGAGGATTACCCCCATCCCTTTAAAAAGGAAGGAGGTAATTCCTAGGAAGACGGTCCTAAAGCAACAGAACTGATACTTCACTAACGTATTCCCATTAAAAGATAATACAATAATAGATTAAATCAGTTTTTTTTTGGTGGGGGGGTAATTTATAAATGCCTAGTCATACAAACAATTTTTTATAGTTTCTTTGCCCTTTCCCCTATGATCCCAGTCCCTATTTTAATCCAATGAATGTCTGTAAATAAATATATTTATGAAAAAAATGTTTGCAACAATTTAGAGATATTTGAAGTGGGAGTAAATATGGTATTGTGGTTACTCAGATGATTCTAGTTAAGGGTAAGATAAACATTGTAAAAACTTTTGACCAAGGATGACCAACGACCTATATTTTCCCCATACTATTGATGGCCTTGTGCCTAATTTGTTCGTTATTTAAATCTTTATATTTTGTGCAAATAAATAATTTAAAGTGTAGTATCTGTTCTCAGCATCTTATTGATTCTTTTACTATCGCTGAAACTATTGGTTCAAACAATAAAAAAAAACAATAACACTAATACGATGTCGTTAACAGGAGAAAAAGAAAAGTGGAGAGGGAAAGAGATGTGATATGTTTATTTTCTTAAGTAAAACTTATCTCGCGTGTTTCTGTTAAAACTTTACTCAGATATTTTTTCATTTAGTAAGAGTAGCGTTTTTGTAGTCTTTTTTATAAGTTTCACATCGATTAGTTGTTTTCGGTTTGTACAGCGAGATTTACCTCAGTAGGAACTCAATTCTCATTGATAAAAATAAATTACTATTACCCCGGAAAAAAACGGGTATCCCTGCTAGTTTAAATGATACACTTTTCAAACACGAAACGTTAACATTTTGGTAATTTCGAAACATGTTTAAATGTGACTAAAAGAATAGAATGAAAGAAGAAACAAATTTGTCTTTTCACTGGCAAGCGACCGATTCGATTTTTTTAAAACATTTGAGCGACGTTTGAACACAAATACTAAATATTTGTCAAGAAAAGAAAACAATATTGCAAAACAGAGCATTTGTTATATAAAAATTTAAAAAAACATTAGATTGAAAAACCAATAACAAATAATAGTGAATTAATAAATTAACTTTAGCAAAACCAATATGCAAATTAGTTAATCTTACGAATCTGATATCACATCATCATGAACAGTATATAAAACAGATAGTGTATCTTTTAAGTAAGTTGAATTAATTGGGAACAGACCATTTTAACTTTACGTTCGTGCGAGAAATGGGCCAAACTTTCGCATGTATTCATTTAGATATATATGTGCGTGTGTGTTTATAATGTCAACGGAAGAGCACCACAGATTGCAAGAATATTAGGAAAATTGAAAAATTTGAGCGTTATACTTATTTATATATAAATTGCAGAAGATCAAAACAAAATCGCTACCGTCGGTTTCATATCCAAAAAAAAAAGATTTATAATTGATCTCCTTTACGGCACTTTCTTCAGTCTCTGTCTATGTATGTGTCCCTGCAAAATGGTAGCTCGCGCGTTGTGTAAATGGTTAATATTTTGAACCTCTGCTTTCTTTTAGTTTTAATTATTTTTACTAATTCATAAATTCCACCCGCGACTTTTGCCGATATTTGGAGCATATGTAAAAAAAATGTTTCTCCTGAAATGAAATGTAATGTAACACTAAATTGGGTTGATGTATCATTTTCTCTTGATATAAATAGACGAAATATCGCTGATAAATTTCTCCTCGGCCAATAGAGTGGTTTGGCGTATGAATACATTGCGTTGGACTAGTTCTTCGAAGGGCCCACGTACTGCTTAGTTTTCTATCTGTTGAAAGTTAAAGTCGGACCACGCCAGGAATTAAAGGTGTTAGGAGGCGTGGCGACCCCCTTTTTGTCAATATTTCAATTGTACGTTTTTAATGCTTTCCTATTACTGCTAAAATAAATGTTATTTTCTGTTGAACAACAATGCAGTTGTCTACTCTTTCTTCCGTGAACCAGAGATATATTCTATCGAACAACTCTGAACATGAAGCCTGAAAGACGATCAACCTCAACTAAAGCATCTGTACGTGTAAAGGTTGCAGATAGAATTCGTTTCGTCGTGTTCAATAAGTGTGGTGTTTCAGCAATTAATAAACCGAAGTGCTGATAAGCCATGAACGAACAAACCAAATCATAAAACAGTAATAGCAATATTGATCACGATGGTGCATTTAACCTTCTCACCAACCAGGAAGTTTTTAGCTGCAACTAAAAAAATATTTACAACTAAATATTTTTTGACAGGCGCCTGTACACTTGTACATGCTTCACGTGCAATAAAAGAAGAATCAACCTCGCCCTTCCATCAAAGTACAACAAAAAACAATTAGACGTAAAATCACTTCCTATTAAAGTTAATTTCAATCCACATTCCGTCAACAATAGGACTTTCAAATCACTTCTCATATACAGTCATACTGCCATTTTGTTTTCGCTCTTCCTCTAAGAAAAGATTTGGGTTTTTAAATCACTTGATTCCAGAAGATTTTTAACTCACTTTCTATTAGGAGAACTTCCAAGTGAACCTCTCACATTAACAGGCATTCTGCGATTATTTTGTTGAAGATGATAAACAATACGCAGCCAAAATCTGCGATGTCTGTACACAATGTATTCGCACAGACATACATAAAACACAATGTCTCTACACAATGTCTTCGCACAGACATACATAAAACACAATGTCTCTACACAATGTATTCGCACAGACATACATAAAACACAATGTCTCTACACAATGTCTTCGCACAGACATACATAAAGCACAATGTCTCTTCAGAAACACATTACTTCTACATTTATGTTATTCTTAGACATAAAGATACAATATATCTGCATTTCTAACTGTTATATGTGCATCTGTTGCAACAACGCATACAATAGTGTTGCTCAAGTCATAAAAATCAAATATAACATGTTAGTCTGTTTGTTTCCCTCTGATTGTCTATCCCCATTTCCAAGTAAAATGAAGGGTCCTTTCTTCCACAACACAAATCATTTACTTACGTGCCTTTGCTTTTCTTCTTTGTTTTTTCCCTTAACTTTTCTGCCCCACATTTATTACAAATCGCAACATAACCTGTAAGATACCTAAACTATCCCAGCTACGACAATTACCATTTGAACAAACCAATTACACAGTTGAACTTAAAATTTTCCCTCGTTTGCCACGCATCATTCCACTTGACGGATACTATCTCACACATCATTCTCTACTTTCTATGCTTAATAGTTATCAGCCATTCTTGGTATAATCACAAAATAGATTGTGCATCTCGTGCGGGGTGGATGGCGCAGTCTTCATAAACAGGGTTTAACTGCGTCCTATACCTTTGATCCGGCTGTTTTCCGGGGAGTGTAAATTTGTATGTCGGCGCCGTAGTGACTTCAAGTAACAGTACATAACTGGATACTCCACCAGACTCGATGAATTCTTGTCCTGGACTCCGGTAGGTCCAAGTGACCACAAGAAAGATATTCTATATCATTATTAACTGCTCAATTAGGGAGACGAAATTTAATGTTCTTAAATACTCTACTAACTCAACGTTTGAGGGGTAAAGGAGAACTTTAATAGAATATTCCCGTATCTATGTATCTCATATAGAGATCAAGTGTTAGCCCCAGGATTTCCGAGAACACTGATGACACACGAAATATTTTGAAAAATCCTAGCGTGCGAAAACCAACCGACATAGCCAGGTGACACTATCGTAAACACGGGTAAGTTGAGATACAATAGCACTTCGTACACACCACTAGAAATATCAATGGAGCATTCTAAGTCAAACGCAGGGAAATAGAAAGTGTACCTTTGCTTTACTTTCGACACCCTCGTAACGCTCGCTTCCCTTATGTTGTCCTTTAGTCCTCACATTCCATGAGCAATGTTTCTGACAAAGGGAGAATAATTGCTGTTTTCTGGGTCGGAATGTATCCATCTAACACTTGTTGTTGGCTAGTTTTTAACTCGAAAGTAGTATTTTTAGCTATTTACATCAAATGGGTTCATTCCTTGTATGAGACGATCTCCATAAAGAAACTGCTTGGCATAAATTTGGAATAGTTAAGAGGAGGGAAAGCACCATCTCAATATCTACTGGAAAATCACAATGATTACTAGAATCCTAAGGAGATTTATTTCCACTCAAACTCCAGAGAAAGCCAACAGCCGTTATTAACGAGAAATAATAAATGGCTGTTGCCAAAACGTAAAGTGATTTACAACGGTTCTCGAAATTTATTACTGGTAATGACTTGTCTTAGAACTGCTAGTTAGCAAATAATAATAATAATAATAATAATAATAATAATAATAATAATAATAATAATAATAATAATAATAATAATAATAATAATGGAGATTATTTGTCTGCCTGTCTGAAGCCGAAACTATATTATTAGTTTTGAGCGCTCTCTTTTTATATCAACTTATAAGCTCCTATATATACCCATTCAAAACCTTCCCCAAATATGACGCGTCTTTCAAATTTACATAATAATTTGTTTTAAAGCTTCTAATAAATTAATAGTTGCATGATTGTTTCTTTCCAGGTGTATTTAAAATATTTTTATCGATAATGATCTTAATAAAAATTATAAATAGAATTAATTAAAGGCATTGTTTTCTTAAGTCTAGATAATTGAGTTACGTAATTAAATTATATTGTAATGGAATATGATGGTTCAGCCGGCGTCCACTCCAACATTTGGTTATCCGCCCTCTGATTATTAATTATAACGTTCTATTTCAAACGCACAGAAAGTTCTATTTCAAGAAATCTACATGTGTTAGCATGACGTCACATTAGAGAGAGAGAAAAAAAGAGAGAGAAAGAGAGAGAGAGAGAAAGAGAGAGAGGGAAGGGGATAGAGAGGGAAAAAGAAAGAAAGATGAACACAAGACAGATGCGCGTAATTAATAACGTGTAAACAACACATTCTCTGAGATTTATCGTACGAGTCGCTCAAAAATGATATATTTACTTTGATTTTTTATTAAAATGTTTTAGTTTTTTCTTTAAATCCTATTAGAAATTATGTTTCAAAGCACAAATTTATTGAATCAAATTGTCTAATTTAAAAAATAATGAATTAGAAAAAATTCAAATTCATATAAAAGTTTAATACGAAAATGCGTTTAGTTTAAAATGCTAACTAATGTAAACAATTGGCTCGCAGAATTATCCTGAAGTGCGAACTTACAACGACTTAAATTACAGAAAGATAAATGGTTCCATCATGGATGTCAATTTTTTTGAGCGAAAATAAAATAAAAATTATAGTTGATCAGATTTAATATCTAATTATTTATTTTAATTTATTTTTGTCCAATTAAATTCAAGATTTTAGACTGGAGGGTGGGTCATCTATAGGTCCGCCAAATATAAATTTTGTTACGCCGTCTTCTGAAACAATAAAATAACTTCCAGTTTACAACTTTCTTCCATTTATCGAAGAGAATTTAAAGATTTCGTTTTCTAAACACTTACCCTGCGGTTACCTTTTACTTCGTTTAAAATGTAATGTATGTAATATATAACTGGAAACAACTAGTAAATATATGCTCCTTCCGGTCGCATATTTTTGCTAGTAATAATCGGGAGTGCGAAGAGGAGGAGGAAAAGAAGAAAGAAGAAGAAGAAGACGCCGAAGAAGAAAAAGACGCCGAAGAAGAAGAAGAAGAAGAAGAAGAAGAAGAAGAAGAAGAAGAAGAAGAAGAAGAAGAAGAAGAAGAAGAAGAAGAAGAAGAAGACGCCGAAGAAGAAGAAGAAGAAGACGCCGAAGAAGAAGAAGAAGACGCCGAAGAAGAAGAAGAAGACGCCGAAGAAGAAGAAGAAGAAGAAGAAGAAGAAGAAGAAGAAGAAGAAGAAGAAGAAGAAGAAGAAGACGCCGAAGAAGAAGAAGAAGAAGAAGAAGAAGAAGAAGAAGAAGAAGAAGAAGAAGAAGAAGAAGAAGAAGAAGACATCTTCAATAAATTGCACAGCTGGAAAGAACACAGTCTTAAATATTTTAAAAGCGGTGGAGTTGGCACCATTTTAGAATTCAGTTTTGGTAAAAAAACAGGACGTAATCAAGTGGTAATAGAATCGCATATCAGGTAGGTGAAATCATTATTATAATGGATAGTTTGTGTGTGTTTATTAACAAAACAATGAATGATGTTTGGAACAAAATTCTAAATAACTAGAGATGTCCCAAATTAACCAAGGTTCGAATTTAACATGTAAACAAAGAACAACTTTGATTTTTAAACATTATATGTGTATTATTAAAACTATCACAGATTTCGTGTGTGTGTGTGTGTGTGGGAGGGGGTCGATCTCACCCATGCGTACGCTTAAGGAATAAATATTGGATGATTCATTTTTATTTAATATTAATCGAATATTTATTAAAATCAAAAAAAAGAAATAAAATAAAATGAATTTTAAAGAATCATAATTAAACATATTTGTAAACATGATCGTATTTTAGGACATCCACCCAACAAAACATCTCCGCCCGGGCAACGCCGAGTATAAACAGAGGTATATCAGAAGATTTGAAATTCCTTGGATTTTTGTTTAAAATCACTTACAAATTTAGAATTTATTGATCGGTGTTATAGTTTTATTTATGATATATTATAACTAGCGGGATCCTGTGAAAAATCCACGCTGCTTTCTTTATCATTTTGTATATTTTATGTTAATAATAATAATATTACTTTTGAAATAATACATGTCAATACTATTAAGAAAATAAACTTTTCTTCTTCTATAAAAATAATTGTCACTGTCAGTTTAATATTATTTAAATAAATAAAACGAATATGTCTTATTTATTTAAAATTGTAAAAATGTCATTTCTTTTTAATCTTTAAATGCTTCATTTTTTTTGTATTAGTTTGAGAAAATCTTATCAAGTGACAAACGTTTTATAGGGGAAATGTAAAATATTATAAATGATTTTTAGAATATATATATATATATATATATATATATATATATATATATATATATATATATATATATATATATATTGTGTGTATTTAGGCAGCATTTTTTCATTAAGGCATGTGTGATTGAAGATGACAGAAATCTTCTGTTTAGTGATTCCTTTTTTCTTTTTTTTTTCCATTCGTCGAATGATCTTTTTGACGTGTAGATGGAATGAATTGATGAAGGATCCATCTGTTGGACTAACGTTTTCGATTCTCTCCGGAATCATCTTCAGGTCTTTAATGGCTAAAATGAATACAAAGCGAGTGAAAGAATGGAATTTCTTAAAAAATACGCCGGCAAACCGTTAGCGTAAAATACGGACGTCTACATTTTAAAATGTGACTATCTACACGTCAAAAAGATGATTCGACGAATGGAAAAAATAAAAAAAGGAATCACTAAACAGAAGATTTCTGTCGTCTTCAATCACACATGCCTTAATATATATATATATATATATATATATATATATATATATATATATATATATATATATATATATATATATATATATATATATATATATATTGAACATCATGTGGCAAATGTACAACTAAAGGCATAATTGGTACAAAAAACTAATACTGTATAAAAACATAGAACAAAAAGATATCAATTGCCATTGTTCGTAATATCACAGCATAAACAAGACAACATTCACAGTATACATGCATGAACAGAAAACACCTTATATCTATAATATCAGAATATATTTATAACTATTTAGTATGAAATGTTGATAAAACACTGTCACCCTTATTGAAACAAATTGCTACGCCCCGTTTATTTCAATGCACATGAGTCATTAAATGTCATCCCTGCATCTTGCATCTTTGTCTCTTCTTCTGGCAATTCATGAAATTATTATCAAGTCCATCTAGTCTAACTTCTTTCACAAGAACATGGGAAGTTGGACCTCTTTGCTGCTTTGCTTCAAGCATGAGCTCAACACCAGTTTAGGTATTCCTTGTTTTAAAGCAGTGCAATCCCCTGTTTTCAACAGAGCTAAAGCTACAATTCCACAGAAATCTAGCAGTATTTTCTGTTGGTCAGGAATTTTGCGATGAAGAAGCCAAGAATTCAGTAGAGCAGTATCAAAAAGATGATAGAACAGACGCATGTAATATTTACTCTTACTCATTTAGTTTCTATGTAGACTAACCAAACAGTCCGTCAAATCTACACCTCCAATATGTGTGTTATAGCGCAATACGATATTCGGACATTTTATATCAATTTTCTTCTTTTTCGACTCATCAAATCTGGGATCTGTTGAGTTTAAGCAGTCAGAGATGAGAGCAACAATACAATTTTATTGCCATAACACCATTGTACGCAAGGTAGATCGACACCATCGTAGCTTGAAACCATCTCGGTAGAAACTCCGCTTATATGTGATTTTATAGTTTCTCTATTAGTAATTATTAAAGTTTGCCAGTTTATTACGTCAAACCTTGCCGGACGTTAATATACCTTGTTTGGCAAGCCACACTATTAGATTCAATGAGATATTATAATTGTCAAATTACAAGTTATATCCGACATTTCTTAGAATCTTTCGACTCAATCACATCATTTGATGATGCTCCTAAATCCGTCTTATCATATCGTCTTTCATATTAAAATAACAGAGAGTTGTTATACATATGTAACAAAATCATAGCACAACGAAAGCTACCTCTAATTGATTTTGTTGCACATTTCTTCCATAAGAAAAAGGGTCATCAAATTTTACATCTGTAACAAAACACTATAATACATGCATATGAATAATCAAATAGAACTAGAGAATCATAAAATAGTTTTACTTACTAGAGAAGCATAACACAATTTTACTTACCATTATAATGACAAGATTTCAAAGCTACGCTCATTAATCAGGCAGAAAACACAGGCTCACTTGACTGTGAAATCAACAATACTGATTATTCATTTAGCGGGTTTGGTGATGCAATATCATACCAATACCTACTCGCGCTTGCCAACATACTTCTACCATCTATTAAAACAATTTACAGTTTGACACCTTTAATAGACGTTTTGTTAAAATATGTCACATTTGAAACTACTAGCATTTAAGGGTTAAATTATAAGAAAATTAAATAAATACAAGATAAACTATTAACAAACAATTAAGTTTAAAAATAAATAAATAAATGAATATATGAATAAAAAGTAAAATTGAAACGTCACAATAATAACAAGATTTACAAAATAATAAGAAATGATGAAAAATAAAAACATGGAAAACTAAAATAAAATAAAAGGAGTATGGAGGGAGAGGTTTAGAGTAGAGTAGTTATTGCTCTTTTTGTCTAAATTCTGCTAAGTGTATGTCTTTTGTAAATGTGCGCAATTAAGCGTGGTTTCATATCAAACATTAAGTAACTTATATTTGTCTTTCAATCTTATAATCTCAAGTTTCTCATTAAGACATGAAAACAAAGTAAGTTAACGTATTCACAAGTATTAGCTTTCTTAATCATGCGCCATTTTATTATTCATGTCTTTTGTTTGTCCCTGATTAATTTCAATAAGTTTAAGGATAGTTGAGTATGGTTCTAATATCTTTAATGTCTGAATGATAATCTATGTCCGTAAAGTCTTTAACCTCATTGATGTGCTTTTTATATAGAACTTTTCCACTTCTGTAGTCTTTACTCTGTATAGTTTTCCGCGGTATATCACTGAGACAGTAAGGCAATTGGTTTGCATTCAATCGGCTTTTTGCAATTACAGTAATTTGTCAATTAACATTTGTTTACGTCAGGCTTTTTCTATCTACTTTAATTAAACAAAATACAGTTTAATATAAATTCACGTTAATTTAGTCAGATTTAGTATAATAATGGATTTTTAAAAATTATGTTGGCTCTTATTAAATATTCATTGCTATATTTTGTGATTTTTCATTCATTGTAGATTTTATCAAAATCTTCGCTATAAATGTCAACAAAAATGCTGGGATTCCTGTTCATTGTGCTTTTGCTTGGGACTCAAGTAAAGACATGTAAGTCAGTCATATTTCTGTCATTCTCTCTGTGTCAAGTGTCAAGCAGGGTTACACACCTGCACTGGCACTTTTTTGCCTTATACTTAGCTGTGGTGTTCTTTCTAGTCTTTAAAGACAGTAACACATGATGATACCTCTTTTCCTTTCTCTTACAAATTGTAAAATCTACAAACCAAAACATAAGGGGCAACTACAACTTAAATATAACAATGGTTCGTCAATTTTCATTGCTGTTTCGACCTTTGCATGATCGAAGAGATAAGCCAACATCTGTACCGATACGTTCCATATCCTTTAACAATGTTAAAAGACTCGAAAGTTTTCGCCCAGACCTACACAACTGTGATACTATGGACTTCTCCCACAGCTGGGACCACCGAAAATTAAGACAAGAGAAAATGACAATACGAAAATAAATTACAATACGAATGAAAATGACAATAAGAACGAAAATCATGATACGAAAATGTGGCGGAAGTGAATGACAATACGAAAGTAGATTCCAATGCTACAGGAATGCGGAATTAAATAACAATTTGGAAGTAGCTGAAAATATGGGAGCCACATTGTGTTGTACAGACGAAGTAACGCCGTGAGCAATAAAGAATTGAGCAAGCGGAACTAGGACCACTACGTACAGCGAAACAACTTCATTGCCTACGACAACTTGTGCATGACAAGGCCAGATGGCCTGGGACTAGCATGGAGGACTGATTGCAGCTACGGGATGTGATTTGACTAGCGTAGCTGCAGAACACAGTTTTAATAATAAATAATAATGAGGTAAGCTGAGAGTAATTAAGGATGGGGGCGGACATATCGAATTTTCTGTAGAAAGTACATATAGACGGTATAGAAGGTTTAAGCAGACTAGTTAGGAAAACAACATGAGTGATTCGAGCAGAACGCAAGCAGATGGTTTCGAGAAGATCGACAAGCAGGTCAGCCGCGAATGGTTTCGACAGCAGATAAGTCCGAATGGACGACAGTGACTGAGCACGACAGCCAGATTGACGAGAAACCTCAGTTAAGTCTTAACTGATATCCTGAACTGGAAAGATGGGAATAGAACTCAGAAATAGTGACACTAACGACGGGGCTTAAACGACACACACACACACGTGTTCAACAAGTCACAGTTATACAATGTCTGTATCCGTGTCTGTGTTTGTTGTTTTTTATGCGCGTAATTTGTAAACTAGTGCTTTTGCGCAACAGGAAACCGTCAATGGTAGAATTGACACCGCCAAAATAAGAAGGATGAAGATAAAAACCCTCGACATATACTGATTTTGTGGTCGACGGTCCTCAATGCGCCAGCATAGTTATACAGAACGATTACTGCTACATAACTTCAATAGATTGATTCCATACGCTATCTGTATAATTTAACAATTAGATTGCTTATACACATTGTGTGAGTAACTTTCCGCCACACACTAAATAAATATGTGTAAAACAGTAACAGCGAATGTTGATTTTACGTGTAGACTGTCGGTTGAACAAAAAGCTCAACTCCGCAGTTTTTCCAATCAATTACAGTGCGAGAATATTCACTACCGATATTCGCCCGTAATATTAAAATTCAAACATAGCTTTGTTTCAGTTTATCGGTATTTACATTTCAAACTTAATACACGTAGGTACGTCACAATCCACCCTAGGCCTTTATGACCGAAGGCCTCGGCAGACACAACAAGAACTACCAAACACAGCGATCGCATAGACACACCACTTATCTCACTCACGTACCCACAAGTTCATACACACACTTTCTCACTGACAAAACAGAGGCAAGCTAATATACACACATTTACATTGCCTGCTTCATTTATACACACTGACCCATGAAAACTTAAACGATGCCAACTGAAATGAGCATGTCTACTCAAATTTATAAGTCAAAATTACTTAGTTAAATCTATTTCACTATTTAAAATTCGTAATCTACTAGCAGTAATCCGTTTCGTGTATTTACATGTGTTTTTGTGTCTACTTCCAATTCGGTGATTTTAAACAATTATGAAATATGGTGTTCTGCTTTCTTTATAGATTGGCATAACTGTATACCCTACACTAAACAAAGCTGCATAGATCAGTGTAAAGTGCACGAGACACCTGGGTAAGTCATTATTTAATTGCCTCCCCATGAGGGAAGACTTAGACACAAGGTCGGTTTTTAATGTTAATACAATCTAGCTCTTCAAAACGAGGCATTTGGGATTGGAAGAAAAATTTAAATTGCCTCAATCTAGAAAGATTTCTGCCTCATCGACCACGGAGAAAACAGATAAAGAGTTGTGTCAGAACAGATACTTCACTTTGCTCGTTGTCAATGAAAACAGATACTGTGTTTCGGATTTTTTTTAGATTTTTTAATTTGTATTATTAGCATGAACATCTAAAATCCGTTATTTCCACAAGATTTCGGTCGATAAAACCTCCGACCTTCTTCAAGTTCATTTTTTCGAACTCGGGAATCGTTATGTGAAATTTATGTCAAACATATACGTAATTTCGAACTGAACCTTGCATTTAATTCCCAGGATTCCATTGGTCTAGTTCTCTGAGCCATAACCGGATATAAGTGTTAAGTAAGTAATTTGTTTTATTCTTAAATAGTATCTCTTGTAGTGAGATTTGAACGTTCAACCTCCAGAAGATTGTTATTTGAAACGGTTCTTACACAGCGCCTTATTTGTGGCGCCATGGGTTCATGTAGACCCGTGGCATAATGGAGATTAGAACTAACGTTACATCGGCCGAAACATTCTGAAAATAACTTCAAAGATGAGAATAGTAGTCCGAATAATACAACCACAGATATACTTTTCGTGAACGTTTCAGATAAAAAGATTTATTTCGAACAATCAATTATTAGAGGAGTGTCGTAAGAATCTAAGTTCAACTGATGTAAAACTTTTAAAAAAACTTTCATTCACTACAAATAAGGCATATTGCGACTGATACGTAAGGGGCTATTGTAGTTAGGGACCAGATCTATAGGTTGCATCCGGAGTTGGAAGTTTTGCAGAAAGATGGTCGTCTTCAAAAATGAAAAGGAATAATCCAATTTTAAAAAGATCTTCGTTTTGACATACAAATTGATTTCAAAGAAGTAAACATTTTAGATATCATTTTACCTAAAGAATGAAAGCAACACAGAAACGTTTCTGTTTTATTCCCATATGTAATCATCAGGCTAAATTAAAAGATTTTTAAAAAATATCATACTCTATTACATACATATACTAATATTACTTTCTTTTTTTTCAGCTTTGTAGACAACCCTGACCACGTCAGAGAAAGAGCGGATTGTCAAGGTTGCTTCAACGTTTTTTGCAAGTAAGACATTCAACAAGCAAAATATATATATATATATATATATATATATATATATATATATATATATATATATATATATATATATAAGCAGCATCTTCTCTTGCAAGCAAGTATTGTTGAATATAAGAGACAACTCATGTCTAGATATCCTTTGGTAGATCCTTTCAATAGTCCGAATCAGGATCTTAGTTTCGGAGGAGAATTGGCTGATGAATTTGCCATAGTTTGGATTTGTCTCCCAAGTACTTTCGGACCCATCTGGGTCCATCTTCAGGTGAATCTTAATGGTCTATACCTGATTAACCTCATTCCCCTGAAGATGGATCCAGATGTGTCCGAAAGTACTTGGGAGACAAATCCAAACTATGGCAAATTCATCAGCAAATTCCCCTCCGAAACTAAGATCCTGATCCGGACTATTGAAAGGATTTACCAAAGGATATCTAGACATGCGTTGTCTCTTTTATTCAACAATATATATATATATATATATATATATATATATATATATATATATATATATATATATATATATAATTTTTTTTATATAAATAGGGATTTTGTTCGTCAGTCAGTTTGTCTGCTTGTCCGTCTGTCACAAGTTTTTAAACGTAATAAATACAATGCAAAATAATGGCGAATACTGCATTTAGCTAATCTAATATTCCAATCTAATCCAATCTTAATATGAATTAATGCGAATATTTCCTTAGTATATTAACGTCAAAATCTATAATTCTTACTTGGTATTTATGTACCCTTCACAGCGATAAGATATGACACAAAGTCGGGAAAGTGGGATTGAAAAGTCAGCCCCCAAGAAGAAAAGCCCTCCGACCGTCAAAAAATGGATGGGCAGCCCGGTCGGCATTTCCTCGTAGATGAGCCTCAACCGATTAGCAATAAACTAATCTTTTCTCAAAGGGTGAGAAGGCAAAGTCTGGGAAGGTGGACCTCCTAGAACTGCATAGGCCAGTACCTCAGCTCGGCAGAATCAAGACCCCCAGGCCAAGACGGTACCAGTCTACATAGTCAGCATCCATTGGAACAGATATTACACTTTGATCATAGACAAAAGACCAAGTTATTTATTTCTAGTAGGTTAGACACAAGGTCAAAATATTTTTATTCACCTCCTGCCCAGGAAGCTAGATGCTAGGTCAGGTGTGGTTAATCAGCGCACTAGGATTCGCGCGCTCTGACTTACAAAACATGCAAAAGCAGCCACATCGGTATTCCCCAGTAGGGACGCCCATCCATTCACCGTGGAGGTCCCCAGATGCCAGAGAGGTTTCTACTCCAATAGCTTCTTTCTTCATGCTGCTGACCTCTGGAATTTCCGTCCCTGCCCCCTGTTTCCCCGACGGTACTGACATGCAGCAATTTAAAACTAATGTAAACAGACATCTTGCTGCGCAGCTTCTAATTTAGGTTTACCCTCCAAACCTTCTCCCTTTTTTTCTCAGTAGCCCCTTTACGTCTACAGTGGCGGCCTGCCTTGTTTGGGGTGAACTATGTTAAAAAATAAATAAAAAATAGAAAAAATAACCTTTAGTTAAAGAAAAGGTAAAGCCTCGAAGGGTGGGCCTCCTTGAACTGTAAATGACAATACCTCAGACCGACGGAATGAGGGCCCAAAGGTCAAGACGGTACCGGTCTACAGAGTGAGCACCCTCGGAACAGATACTACAATCTGAACTTAGCTAAAAGTCCAAGAAGCAATAACAAATATATTTTGTGAGTAAACATTTTTAAATGAAAGACAAAAATGCTCGGTTTACTGTGAATTTATTAGTGTAGTATCGGTTCTGTTGTCATAAGACTGTCCTCCCAGGAATTATATCCTCCTTTTTGAAAAGGGGGTGGGAGAATCCTCCCATGTATTACATCCTCTGTTATATTTAAAACTTTTTAAAAAATCAAATTACTAAATAGTTAAAATTAAAAACTGAAGGGACGAAATAGGCATTTCCGTATGGCGTTTAATTGTACAATCGGGACTATTTGAATAGCTCGCTTATATCGTTTGATTTTCGCACACATTTTGGATGAAATTTATTAATTAATCTTTTATTGTATTTTTAATCCCGAAATAAAATACTTATTTATTTTTTAAAGACATGAAAATCATACTTCAATTCCTTAATCGCTGGCGGCCATGTTGTAATTTCATATTATTTTGTTTTGCGCTTGATATCCATAAAAAGGAAATACGTCAGACTTATTTTTTTTTTCATAAAAATATTGTTGGGTCTGCGTTCGCGTTCGACATTCATAAATACGGTACCATAGTTTGTTTTATTCATAACAATAAAATTTGAATATTTATTTTGTTTTAACTGCGTATAGTGTGTAATTCTTTCACAATTATATAATACTCCCAGCATAGCAAAATTATGAGACCAGAGGGGGCATATATTTGCTAGTTCAATAAACGCGGAAACGTAGTTTTTAGAACTCTTTCGACAAACATCTTATCAGGAGAAATCGTTGGTTAACAAAAATAAGACAGGGTAGATTTGGTTCCTTGTGCTATACTTCTTTTTCGGCTTTGGAATCTTATATTGGCAAGCGTTTATGGATTTAGGCAAAGACATCACGCGAATACATTAATTTACAAAAAATAAAGATTACAATCCGTGTAAGTATTGACTTTAAGCATTGCGCCCGTTGTGTATGGGATGGGGATCGGGGATCTTTTTGACATTTTTATTGAACATGTTTGACATTTTTTATTTAACAAAAAAAATTCAACAAATAAACATTTCTTATTTGAACAATCTGACAAAAAGACAAAAAAAATGATTAGCTTTAAACTAGACAGTTTCATCAAAATACCTCATTCATTCTACTTATTAAAAGATCCCCAAAATAAATACATAGTAACATGAAAAATGGAGGAGTGGGGCAGCAAATTAAATGCACCTAAAAAGAAAGAAAAAAGAAAGAAAATAAACAAAATGATAATGGGGTGGTTAGTAAGACCCTCCATACTCTCTGCTATGTGTAACCCGCCCACTGCTTTCCGGCACTAACCGTAAACAAGCAGGTCGGTTTCTAAATGTAAATTTGAGATAAGTTAGATGTCCAAAAATAAATAGATCAGGATTGGGATCCGGGAGTGGATCGCATCTTCCAAGATTGTAATGTTTTTAAGGGTTCATCGGGCGGGGACAAAACAAATGGGTGGAGTTGGCATCTTTGGAAGCTCTTTAGTGCCAAAAAGAGATCAAAATTCGTACTAGACTTTTTCACAAAATTCACTGTGGTGGGTTCTGCAGGATCGCGTGTGACATGCCTAGGGGGGGAAACACGAATTCTAACGTTGCGTCTCGACGAATGTACCAACTAGTTTTATACACCCAGCTCCTATTGAAATCCATGCGATCTAATCTCTTCCAATCGAAACTGATTTTTACTTTAAGCTGGTGTTTAAAGTAAACAATCAGATCCCGATCAAAAACAGATCATACCTCACCAAGACGTGTGATCCACGTCACTAGTCTCGCTACGGCTAGGATCGCTAGAATAACCATCCTTTTCTCCCTGGACCACGGTGGGGCTACGTTGTTGATGACGTATGCAACATCAAGAAATATCGGCTGCTCGGCGTCCATGCGAGCCGTTACCTCTTACTTCAAACACACACACACACATATATATATATATATATATATATATATATATATATATACATTTTATATATATATATATATATATATACATTATATATATATATATATATATATATATATATATATATATATATATATATATATATATATATATATATATATATATATATATATTAGTTTTAAAAAAAAACATTTCGATGCAGATATTAAGACAAAAATAAAACCTGGTAACAAATTGTTAAGAGAGTATTATTTTTTATAAACAATATTTCGGAGTATATATCCATTATCAAGTTAAGAGAAGATGGTTTTTGGTACTTTTTCTCTTCATATACATTGTTCCTGTCTCTTGTGTTAGAACTGAACTTTATTTGTCGCATGAACTATTAATAGAAGACAGAAGTAAACGCAAATATAGACCCACCTTGACAAGGCGTATAGGAAAAGAAATGTGTTGTTCTATTTTAAGCATTGTTTAAACATGAATAATAATAGTATGGTTTTGAAAGTCAAATTGATGCATGTATTGAATGAAAAATAAAACCCGGTAACAAATCGTGAAAAGAAAGGGTTTTATATAATACTTCGGAGTAAAAATCCATAATCAAGTTAAGAAAATAAGTTTTTATTCATACTTTCTTTTTTGTTTTTCTTCATATCAATTGTTCGTGTGTATTAGTTTCGAACTATGCACTGCTAAAGCTGAACGCATAAATAACTCGCTTGTTTAGTAATATTACCCTAGCTAACAATAGCGTCAATAAAAAAAAGCCACTGAATACATAATACACTGTCGGAAATACATTTTCCAATATAAAACGTATAAAAAACTATATTGTTTGCGCAAGTAATATTACAAAACAAGCGATTTATTTATGCGTTCATCCATGGAAATACGGAATTCAAACCAAATATCCAGAAACAATTGATACAGCGAAAGAAACAAACAAAAAATGAGAACAGTAGTTCGAATAATCCAAATAATACATATGTTAAGCTTCTTTAAATACTATTATTTGAATATCTATTTTATTTTATTTTCCAGGTCATTTATGTATTATTCTGATGACTGGTATCTTCCCGACGCTGATTATGTATGAACCGATTTGGCAAATAACATGAGCAGAGACACGCTCAATAAAGATCGAAAAACAAGAATCTGCACCAGAATACAACAAACATAAATCTGATATTTCTTTTTCGAAATAAAATAAACAAAAACAATATTTTATTTTTATTTTGTTGGGCTACAAAATTGAAATTCTACACAGAATATTTATAAATGTTGGCATCATATTTATTTTCTGTTTTAGTACGTATTTCTTTATATATTGAGAGCTGGATGTCAAAGTATTAACGATTCAATTCCAAGTGCCACACTTTTAGTTTACCATATGTTTAAAATCAAACCTTTGTAAATATTAACAAAATCAAATAATGTTATCATACATTGACATCAACGCAGACGACACAACCATCTACGGCAACACTTCGACGAGCATTGGTGATCAACAGCTTTTTTGATTCTCTCTTTTCTGCACTTGGTGCAATAGGGAAAAGTGGCTTCTTATCTGTAACACCTCTAAAGCCAGACTTCCTTCCTCCCATCACCAATTCTCGAATCCTCACTTTCCTTCAGTTGAGATTAATAAAATTGAATAACTTCCTCTTTAAGGAATCACCTTGCTTCGATAAATTACTAGGATTGTCTTTCACTCCAGAACTGACATTGAAAGACTTACATCAAATATGTTGCTAAGGTCGTTGGGAAAATAGTAGGATAATTTTACCGCTCAAGGAATCACCGCATTTCTAACGCAATACTCTACCTGTATAACATTCACACACGTCCTAAGGTCAAGTACTTCTGCCACATCTGAGGAGGTGCCGCTCAAAAAACCTGTTTTGCCTTAACAGAGTACAAAATCGATTTCACAATCTACTGAGTAATGATGATCGCTTCTCTTCCCTACAGTCTCTTTTTCAAAGAATAGACGATGTTAGTCTTTCTCTACTCAACTTATATTTACATGCTTGATGCTCAACTGAGTTTCAATATGTCGTACCCTCTGTAAAACATTACCAGTAAAAATTCTCTCACCTAATATTACTACAAGATGTTTCTCTTCTTCCTCTGTGAACCTAAAACCAAAGGGAACTTGCATGAAACAAAGTTTCTTTCGAAGAACTTTCTATCTTTGGAACACAGTATCACGGAGATTATTCCCAACTTACGTCAACATAGTGGTTTTCAAGTTCAATGTTAATAAATACTTGTCGAGATGTTCTCTTAAATAATTAAACTTTATTCATTAAATAATTAAACTTAGTTCATTAAAACATTGAACTTTGTTCATTAAATAATTAAACTTAGTTCATTAAATAAATAAACTTTGTTCCTTAAATAATTAAACTTAGTTCATAAAATAATAAAACCTTGTTCATTAAATAATTAAACCTTGTTCATTAGATAACTAAACTTTGTTCATTAAATAAATAAACTTTGTTCATTAAATAATTAAACTTTGTTCATTAAATAATTAAACTTTATTTATTAAATAATTAAACTGTGTTCATTTAATTATTAAAATTTATTCATTAAATAATTAAACTTTGTTCCTTAAATAATTAAACTTTGTTCCTTAAATAATTAAACTTTGTTCCTTAAATAATTAAACTTAGTTCATTAAATAATTTAAAGTAGTTCATCAAATAATTAAACTTTATTCATTAAATAATTAAACTTTGTTAATTAAATAATTAAACGTTGTTAATTAAATAATTAAACTTTATTCATTAAATAATTAAACTTAGTTCATTAAATAATTAAATTTTATTCATTAAATAATTAAATTTTATTCATTAAATAATTAAACTTTGTTCATTAAATAATTAAATTTTGTTCAGTAAATAATTAAATTTTGTTCATTAAATAATTTAAGTTAGTTCATTAAATAATTAAACTTTATTTATTAAATAATTAAACTTTGTTCATTAAATAATTTAACTTTGTTCATTAAATAATTACTTAGTTAATTATATAATTAAACTTAGTCTATTAAATAATTAAACCTTGTTCATTAAATAATTAATCTTTGTTCATTAAATAATTTAACTTTGTTCATTAAATAATTAAACTTTATTTATTAAATAATTAAACTTTGTTCATTAAATAATTAAACTTTATTTATTAAATGATTAAACTTTGTTCATTAAATAATTAAACTTAGTTCATTAAATAAATAAACTTTGTTCATTAAATAATTAAACTTTATTTATTAAATAATTAAACTTTGTTCATTAAATAATTAAACTTAGTTCATTAAATAAATAAACTTTGTTCATTAAATAATTAAACTTTATTTAGTAAATAATTAAACTTTGTTCATTAAATAATTAAACTTAGTTCATTAAATAAATAAACTTTGTTCATTAAATAATTAAACTTTGTTCATTAAATAATTAAAATGTATTCATTAAATAATTAAACTTTGTTCTCTTAAATAATTAAACTTTGTTCCTTAAATAATTAAACTTAGTTCATTAAATAATTTAAAATAATTCATTAAATAATTAAATTTTGTTCATTAAATAATTAAACTTTGTTCATTAAATAATTAAACGTTGTTCATTAAATAATTAAACTTTGTTCATTAAATAATTAAACCTTGTTCATTAAATAATTAAACCTTGTTCATTAAATAATTAAACCTTGTTCATTTCTCTCACAGATCCAATCATTTCACAGTATTGTTCATCATCTAACTGACAATCTAATTAAACTTTAACCGTGAGTGTTTTTTTTTTCTTGCTTTGTGAATTAAAGATGATGGCCCCATGATCGTCTGTTCTTCATCACTGGCGTCGGAGAGTTAAAAATTAAAATCTAAATTTAAAAAAAAATTTTAAATTCCAAAAATTAAAACAACTCACACGAAAAATAAATAGGGAGAAAACTCAGTATTTAGAATTAATAATATGTCTTAATAACCTACGATAAATTATGGGGAAAAAAACTACCCTGCAATAAGTAAACAATAACCGTCAGGCTTATGTTAGCGTACAATTATTTTCAAACAGGAAAATAAGTCTGAAATTAAAAGGTACACTTTCCCCTTGTATCTTTCATTTAGAATTATCGGAGAATCATCACCAAAAAAAACATGCGATTATCTACCTCCCAATCGGTTTCTACTCGGACCAATGTTAAACTAAAAACAATACACAAAACAAAACAAAATACACATTAATTTTTAAATGAGGAAAGTGAGGAAGTCCACGCAGAATTATAGGAAGTTAGACCGATTTAAAATATAGGGCCTATAAACTAAGTTTTGGGACCAACACCGAAAATTCATATCGCATCTATATACTAAGAGGAGTGTAAATGGTAAGAAAAGAGAAGGGTATCTATAGAAAGGAGATTAAAAGTAGGTGCATTTATCAGTATTGCCTCACCCGCAATCGTATATGAAGCTCCCTTACTTGGGTAGAGCTTATTTATAAGGATATCGCCAACTGCCAATAACTTTAAGGCATAGCTCATTAGGTAAAACTAATTCGAGCTCCCGGCACTTGACAATGTTTACATTGAGATATCACTTACATTAAGTCAATGTCGTATGATAGCGCAGGGAAGAGGCGCCAGCTGTCAGCTCAACGGTTGAGTTTCAATTCCGATTTGAGGAACTATCTGGTCTAGCCGCACTGAAGATCTGTGATACAGCAAAACAGTCTGTATGTGGATGACTATATATATAAGCATGTTTATATACACATCAAAAGCCACCGAACACACATTTTACACTCGTGTATACAGATGTGCATATTATTGATAATCAAAATCTTCGTGGGGCTTGCGAGAGAGGAACAATTTAGTGCCAAAAGTTCATCTTAATCAAAGGATAAATACAATAGCTAAAATAATATATATCTGAGAAACGTTGTCCTTGTTTTAGAAAGCATTGTTTATATTGTAATATGAATTATTAAAAATAAGAATGAGCAATTAGAACGCCATACAATGCATTTTAGTTTTATTAACTTTTTATTTTATTTTTTTCAATTTTATTCAGATATACTTCATCATTAGAATTTCAAATAAAGATATATTAAATATCTTTTTTTCCTTCTTTTTTATCTCGTTTTTGGTTAACGGATAACGATCTGAAGAAGTAAAGAATAAATAATCTGATATTTTCATTTTTTACTTCTCCGGTTCGTTATTCGTTAATATATATATATATATATATATATATATATATATATATATATATATATATATATATATATATATATATATATATATATATATATATATGTTATTTAATATAGGATACAAAAAAAGACAAATAATAATATCAACAATATTAGAAAGTAATGTAAAGACATTATGAATTGCAAAACAACATTGCAAAAAGTTACAAAAAGTGTAGATATTAAGAATTTAGAAGCATTTAATATATATAAAGTTTTTTAAAAAACCCTGGAAATATAAAACAATATATAAATATCCCCTACTAGTAGATTCGTTTTCTTGAGGTTCACTGGGTTTCGTCAATATAAAATGTACCACAATTACGGAATTCAATTAATTCACCTAACTTTATCATCAAAACTTACTAAAAAAAAACACAAAATCAACGACGCACACAATCTACACAGACAAGAATATACATAATACCATGCCGTGATTGTGAAAAATTCTACATTGAGAAACCCCAGCGCCCCGCTCAAGACAAGAATCTACGAACACAACAGTGCTATTTAGTTAAGGGACGTGTTGCAACTCACACCTTGCCCACATGCTTTCTCATGCCAATTATTTAAATACACAAAAAGCCGCAACTGTTAAACTCGCTCATGCCACGAACTTGAGACGCCTGATAAAGTCCTGCCCCATTTCACGAACGAAAAATAAAATCCCGCAACGACCTGCATTCTTCAATATCTCTGAAACAACATTACGTATGACCCTCTTTGAACAAAAATTAAAAAATAATACACAAGCCGAATCTAATCCTCTCCAACGTGTTTTTGTTCTCCCCTCTAGCGTCTCAGATTGCCTTCTCTTCCTTTTTTATCTTCGACCTATTAACCCCTCGTTCACGGCCAATACCAACACTGATCTATCTTCCAGCACTGTTTCGTCGAATCCCACCCTCTCTTCTCATACATACTCTCTCCTTCCTCATTGCAGATCACCGTGGAAGCTTCGCTGTATACTGAACATTCTTTTCGTTTAATAAAGCCTTTTCACACTATAGATTAAGATCTTTGCTACGATTGAATTATTGGTTGGCTTTCGAAATGTGGTTGTGTTTATATTAGTATGTTCTGTGCTTATCCACTATTCCATATACTGAACATTCTATATTGTCCTAAATTTAATTTCGTATTTTATATCCCTTCATAAATAAATATTAATTATTTATTACCTACAGCCATCGATGATTCATGCTAACGCAATCTTCAGTGCAGGAAGTTAATTTCCGACGGTCGCCACTGATTCGTAGTCAAGAGCGTTCCCCCGTTGGCCACCGCAAATTAGGTAATAATTAAGGAGGAATTTAACTTTGTAAATACCGAGTGGGCGGGTATTTTACAACGAGCAGCGAAAGTGATCTACAACAACAAATTGTGTTGGATCTCGCAATATATATATATATATATATATATATATATATATATATATATATATATATATATATATATATATATATATATATATATACATTTAAAAAGAATGCGCAGAAATCTCTCAAAGGCCCTTTTGACTATCATCTCGTCAGGAGAAAATCGATAGTTTTAATTAATAACACCGTCGAAAGATATGTTAGATATGTGGATGACACTTTAGCGATGTTTTCTTCGCATAGTGAAGCACTGGCATTCTTTCATAAGTTAAATTCTATTCATGAGGCTCTTAAGTTTACGATGGAAAGTGAGAAGCATAATTGTCTTCCCTTCTTAGATGTTCTTGTTGAATGTTCAAGGGGTGGCTTTCTCACTTCCATCTACAGGAAGCCTACTTTTACGGGCCTGTATGTAAACTGGTCTTCTTTTGTGCCTAAGTCTAGAAAGGTAGGCTTACTTTACACTTTGGTGCATAGAGCCCTCGTGATTTGTTCTCCAAGTAGATTACAGTGTGAACTTAATAGGATCAGGGATATATTCATTGATAATGGTTATCCTGAGGACCTTATCAATGATTGCATTAATAAAAAGGTTGCTGACTTTAAATCCCCTAAAATATTTGGGCCTGTAAAATGCCCCATTTATTTGAAATTACCTTGGATAGGAGGAAATAGTAATAAACTAGGTAAACAGATTGTTGATAGCATTACTAATTGTTTCTACTCTGTTTCCTTACGATTAGTTTATGCTACTAGACCTGCTTTTCTTTCCTTTCGCAAGGATAGTGCGCCCTATACAAATTATAGTAATATTGTATACCAATTTAAATGCTAATGTGATGCTGGCTATATAGGGCGCAATTCCTTGCATTTGCAGACCCGCATAAACCAGCACGTTCCATAAAAAAATACGTCAGGGAAGGGTAGGATACTTTTGTTACCCCTCCTCTAATTCTTTGGACTCTGCTATTGGCCAGCATTTGGTTGAAAACCCTAGCTGTGCCAGTAGCTATAAAATAGACCGTGTTGAGGTCTTGCATAGAGCAGATTCCAAGAACCATTTGAAAATATTGGAATCTGTCTCTATCGCTATGAAAACCTTCCTCGTGCCGGCAGAAGGAATTTGTAAGATCGCTTAATTTCTTTGGGGATCTTTGAATTCCCTCCCAATTTTTTCCCCCTAACATAGTGCCTTTTAATCGACTTTTAACGAAATCGTTCAATTGAATTTTAATCGCTTTATCGTTAATTTTGGCACACTCAATTCCCCGTTTGGTCTTTCTTTCGATGTTATTATTAATTAAAACTATCGATTTTCTCCTGACGAGATGATAGTCGAAAGGGCCTTTGAGAGATTTCCGCGCATTCTTTTTAAATGTATTTATAAGTTTTGTACCTCAAAACATTTATTTAAATATATATATATATATATATATATATATATATATATATATATATATATATATATATATACGAAAGATTTTTTCAAAACAATAAGTTTTGGAACAATTTACGGCTCAGTTTCATTAAACAGAAGACCGATCTGCATTTGTACGTCAATATCGGATCTTTCTTCTCTGAACCCATCAGAAAGACAAAAGAGTTCTCAATTAGAAAAATATACATTGCGATGTGACAAAATATAAAAGTCCGAAAAAACAAACATCTCACATCGAATACCCTTCTATCACCAGCGTCTTTGAAATCACCATCTGAAGAATGCAGAGAAACGACGTCGTCTGTAGGTATAAAACACTTTAATATTAAAAAAATATTCATATGTATAACGCTGCAATCATAAATAAAAATAATTACATAAAAATACATTTAATATTTAGGTGATAAAAATCGTACATATTTCTAGACAAGCGTCTTGGTCCAGTGGTAAAGACGCTGGACTATAGACATCGATATCGACGGTTCGATCTTTGTTTAAGTCAGCCATGCTGATGACGGCTGTGAGCCAGACACACGTGTCCATGGATTACTTTTATGTACGTATACAATTAATAAAAAATATATATATATTAACGAGAAATACGTCCTTTAAAGTTAAAGGCGACTAATTTTCTGCATCTTAATCACTTGGGAAGTGAAACAATCGAAATAATAGTAAACAAAGAAAGACAACGAACGCTGAAATCACCAATAAAAATAATTATATAATATATATATATATTAGTACTTCATGTATCCACGTAAAATATTATAAGGAGATATAATTTTTTATGTGTCAGTTTTCAGTATTTACTTCAACAGTGCTCGGTACGTAAGCATTTAGCCTGACGATTCCCCCCGGGGATGAAACACGGGAGCCTCTGTGTAGCTTGATTGCCATATATATTTTCATTGCTTACTATATATATATATATATATATATATATATATATATATATATATATATATATATATATATGTATATATATATATATATTATATATATATATATATATTAACCTCAACTACTAACACTTTTACTAAAGCTTTTTATCCTAGTATCCAAGAATAAACTAGCTATTACCGAAACCGATGATGTTTTCTTCCTTGTTATCTGAGGTTATCGATTCCCACTAAGCCGTTAGCACAACACATGTTCCCATGCATGCCATGGGCCTTAAACATAATTAACGCCATTATAATATAGTAGCGTTTTAATTGATCTCTTAACCAGGAACAGGGTTATATACAGTATAAAAGATCTTTGGTCTTAAAGTCGGTGTCCAGTGTTTAGATTGAAATATATATCAATGTCGCGAGGGGGGAAATTTTAGCCTCGTTTTCTCTTAGTTGTAAATTATTTATAAGAGTGTATGGGTTTTAGTTATGCATTGGTTGGGAACAGTGTAAAAAGCTGACAGAAAGACAGACAGACAGACAGACAGACGATTTTCTTTTATATATATATATATATACTGTTTCACTTTTGTGTTCTTAAGTAAATGATAAGAAACACGGTCCAATGTGGTTCTACAATTGAAATTCTGAAACAGCTTTCTACTTAAAATAACAGCAAATGAAGAATCGATAGATTTAATTGCTTTGTTGGACGCCACTAAAACCAATAAAAAAATACATGTCACATCAGCTTTGTGATGCAATAAATTTGCCGCCTTCGAATGGCGGGAATTTTGACAAATCTTTTTGATTTATTGTAGTTTCTCGTTTTGTTTTTGTTTTACAAGCAATAAAACAACTTAATACAGTCGTTCACAAATTAATGCCAAGTTTTATTTTTACTACATGAAGTTTGAAGTAACAAATGTCCAGGTTTGAATGAACATGATAAAAAGGCGACCCGTTGAGTCACCCATTGATATTGAGTTAGATTGTTTGAATGAATAAAAAAAAGTTTGCACAGTCAGTTAAATTTCTTTTTAAATTCCAAATTAGTCTCATTCTGCTGGCTATCTATGTCTCCAATTTTACTTTCTTTTCCTCACCAACTACGAGTTAAATACTATTACTGCTCTGGTGATATTTCCTTCCTTATAATGAACCATTCCGATCTTACTTTTATAGTTGCAATAGTAGATACCTTCCCTGTTACCATCATCTTGTTTTTTCGCTGTTTCCCGTCGTCAACATAAAAAGGGAGATGAAAAGGAAGATAGTTAAATAAACAGAGGACAGGTAGAAATAAAATAACAGTAGTCAACTCTTTCCGTCGGTCGGTGACATATGTTGCGGGACCGACTGACCGACCTACTCACCCACCCACCGTTGGGGTTGTGGTTGATCGTTCAATCGGCCACACAACTAAGAAAGGTAGACACAGGCAAAGAATAACGGCAATGGCAAAGAAGAGAGGGCAAACACTGGTGAACAGTTTCAAAAAAGGTATTGTTTATTTACCATAAGGAAATGGTAACAACAAGAAGTGAATTGAGATTTGTGATGACGTCACTGGATCAGGAAAGACTGGGCAGTAGGGAGTGGCGTCACTGGACGGCAGCAAACTGGACCGAAGAGGAGTGGTGTCGTTGGTGAGAGTTGGCAGGGCACCTTTGTGGTTTTCTGGCTGGCAAAGAAAAGAAAGGAAATTCGCCATAGTTGTCGAAGTAGCCCTGATAAGGGCTGTTTAAAAATAAAGAAAAATATCGCAGTAGTTTGTGTGTGAGTTAGCCCTAATAAGTGCTGTTGGAAAAAAGGAGGTTGGAGACGCTGGTTCAGTTAGAGCAGGAGAGTGTTGTTGCAGGAGTTCAGGACTGCAGGGTGCTGGTGCAGGAGAGTGTTGTTGCAGGAGTTCAGGACTGCAGGGTGCTGGTGCACGAGGAGAGTGCTGTTGCAGGAGTTGAAGACTGCAGGGTGCTGGTGCAGGAGTTCAGGACTGCTAGGTGCAGGAACTCAGAACTGCGGGAGCAGGAGTTCAGACTGCTGGGTGCAGGAACTCAGAACTGCGGGAGCAGGAGTTCAGACTGCTGGGTGCAAGAACTCAGAACTGCGGGAGCAGGAGTTCAGACTGCTGGGTGCAGGAACTCGACACTGCAACGTGCAGGAGTTCGACTGCGTGGGGGCCTCCTGACCCCCTGGCTGAACCCTAGTTATTTATCTACCTCCCACAAGGTAAGATGTGACACAAGGTCGGGAAAGTGGGATTAGATAAGCCAGCGCTCGAGAGGTGAGCAATCTGGACATTTAAAAATTGCCTGGGCAGCCCCGTCGGCATTCCCCGGTAGGGGCGCCTCAGACAGTAAGCAATAAACTTACTCCTCCCCAAAGAGGAGAGGCGAAGCCTGGGAGGGTGCACCTCCTAGAACCGCACAGGACCAGACAACCCCCAATAGACCGGCGTAAATCCAGACCCAAAGGCCAGGACAATACCGGTTTATTAGGTGGGGTTAAAATACCCCTGGTTGAATCATTATTTATCTACCTCCCACAAGGTAAAATGTGACACAAGGTCGGAAAGTGGGATTAGATAAGCCAGCGCTCGAGGGTGGGCAATTCTGACCATTTAAAAATTGCCCGGGCAGCTCCGTCGGCATTCCCCGGTAGGGGCGCCTCAGACAGTAAGCAATAAACTTACTCCTCCCCAAAGAGGGGAGGCGAAGCCTGGGAGGGTGCACCTCCTAGAACTGCACAGGACCGTTCAACCCCCAATAGACCGGCGTAAATCCAGACCCAAAGGCCAGGACAATACCAGTCTATTAGGTGGGTTTAAAAACCCTGGTTGAATCATTATTTATCTACCTCCCACAAGGTAAAATGTGACACAAGGTCGGAAGGTGGGATTAGATAAGCCAGCGCTCGAGAGGTGAGCAATTCTGACCATTTAAAAATTGCCCGAGCAGCCCCGTCGGCATTCCCGGTAGGGCGCCTCAGACAGTAAGCAATAAACTTACTCCTCCCCAAAGAGGGGAGGCGAAGCCTGGGAGGGTGCACCTCCTAGAACTGCACAGGACCGTTCAACCCCCAATAGACCGGCGTAAATCCAGACCCAAAGGCCAGGACAATACCAGTCTATTAGGTGGGTTTAAAAACCCTGGTTGAATCATTATTTATCTACCTCCCACAAGGTAAAATGTGACACAAGGTCGGGAAAGTAGGATTAGATAAGCCAGCGCTCGAGAGGTGAGCAATTCTGACCATTTAAAAATTGCCCGAGCAGCCCCGTCGGCATTCCCGGTAGGGCGCCTCAGACAGTAAGCAATAAACTTACTCCTCCCCAAAGAGGGGAGGCGAAGCCTGGGAGGGTGCACCTCCTAGAACTGCACAGGACCGTTCAACCCCCAATAGACCGGCGTAAATCCAGACCCAAAGGCCAGGACAATACCAGTCTATTAGGTGGGTTTAAAAACCCTGGTTGAATCATTATTTATCTACCTCCCACAAGGTAAAATGTGACACAAGGTCGGAAAGTGGGATTAGATAAGCCAGCGCTCGAGAGGTGAGCAATTCTGACCATTTAAAAATCGCCCGAGCAGCCCCGTCGACATTCCCGGTAGGGCGCCTCAGACAGTAAGCAATAAACTTACTCCTCCCCAAAGAGGGGAGGCGAAGCCTGGGAGGGTGCACCTCCTAGAACTGCACAGGACCGTTCAACCCCCAATAGACCGGCGTAAATCCAGACCCAAAGGCCAGGACAATACCAGTCTATTAGGTGGGTTTAAAAACCCTGGTTGAATCATTATTTATCTACCTCCCACAAGGTAAAATGTGACACAAGGTCGGAAAGTGGGATTAGATAAGCCAGCGCCTGAGAGGTGAGCAATTCTGACCATTTAAAAATTGCCCGAGCAGCCCCGTCGGCATTCCCGGTAGGGCGCCTCAGACAGTAAGCAATAAACTTACTCCTCCCCAAAGAGGGGAGGCGAAGCCTGGGAGGGTGCACCTCCTAGAACTGCACAGGACCGTTCAACCCCCAATAGACCGGCGTAAATCCAGACCCAAAGGCCAGGACAATACCAGTCTATTAGGTGGGTTTAAAAACCCTGGTTGAATCATTATTTATCTACCTCCCACAAGGTAAAATGTGACACAAGGTCGGAAAGTGGGATTAGATAAGCCAGCGCTCGAGGGTTTGAGCAATCTAGCCATTTAAAAATTGCCCGAGCAGCCCCGTCGGCATTCCCGGTAGGGCGCCCTGGTTGAATCCTAATTTTGAGTGAGAAGCTAGAGATCTCATGAAACTTGTGTCAAGTCACTTTCGTCGGTCCTGTGAAAGGGATTAACTTTTGACAAATAAATTCCAAAGAGATCTCTCGCCGTAAAACCTGGTGGACAGGCGCCTTGAATGTATTAGCAAGGTTATCGGCATAGTTGCCGAAACGCTTGTGTATCCCTTAAAGGAAAATTACGGAAAATATTCACTGGCTGGTTTCTGCTGTGTCATTGTTTACAAAAATGGCGATTAAAAACTGGGTTTTCCCCAAACTGGGTTTTTCCAATCTTCTAGGCAAAACAACTGCTGCTGCTGATCATGGCAAAAACAAAAGACGACTCCTGCTAGTTTTTCCAAGATGGCGTGTTTTCCAAATGTCAACACACGTCGCGGTGTGTTGAACCGCGACACATATAGTATGATTTTTGACTACTAAGATTAAATGAAAACAATAAAATACTAGAAGCAATGATAAAAAGGAGGAACCATACTATCATTCCGAAAAGAAGGGTCTAATGGTTCCAATCAGCTCCTAGTTTGCCATAATTATTGTTGTACCTTTGAACAGTGTTACAATATACAAGGTTATTACTCAAGTTGAAGGAAGATGCATTACAATAGAGAGTGCAATAATTGATAGACAAAGATTGGTAAGACGTTACTAATCTCCGAAAGTAAACTGGAAAATTGGCGCTATTTCCATGGTCATATTTAAATTCTGATAAAGTATTAGATATATCTTCGACTGAAAAAAAATCTTGAACCTTGTTCCTGGGTAGAACTATTAGAAAACACAGCTTCACATAACAATTTCCTGTCTTTAGTTTGTAGCAGTCATAGATTTACTTTGTAATGCGTATCAGTGTCCCTGTGAGGTGGTTTGGCCAATCAGCTCGCAGGGCGCATTGATATCATTAGTTCCCTAAGGGACTATTTGAGTTCCCTTAGGATTTGCGGACGAGCACCAGACAGTATCCTGGCACCAGCCAGGGCGGAACGCCTCAGCCTCTCTCTCATGCCTCCTCGTCCATTGGACTCTAACGGTGGCTGCTATCTTCGCTTGAAGATATTTTAACTTCTCGTTTCGGACACTGTCCTAAGTTTCCTTCTACCTATACCAAACGGTATAGGTAACCTCAAATTTCGTTTGTTGTTGTAAAAAAAGTATTGTTTGTTTATTTAATTCAGTTTCGCGTCGTTAAATTAAGAATTGGGGATAACAAATCCTCCATTCTTACAAGTTTGCCGTTTGCATAATTGTTTAACATTTATACAAACTGACAGTTCTTTCTTCTTGTAGAGAGCAGGCACTACGAGATGATTTGGTCACACGAAAACCAATCAGATTCCTAGGCGTATTAATTTTAACTGAACCCATGAACGGCTACTACTAGACTCTTTGGGAATTGCAGTGAATCAAAAGATAGCTTCATTGCACCAACGAAGAAAAGCATCCTCTCTTCTGTCTTTCTTTTTTTTGCCAGATTCTCTGCACAATCGGAGAAATTTTTTCTGCTTTAATTATTTTTGACAAAGGGAAGTTTCCTTTCCCGAAATATTAAATTAATGATTTTATAATCATCCGGACATCACACAAACAGCTAACAACACCCTTGCTGTTATGTAAGATTTTAAGAAAAAATAAATACTAAGTCATATTTCGTATTCGATTTATTGTTTTTGTTTCTTCCAACTTACATCTTACCCGGAATTTGCATTGCCCACAGCCTTTTAAAAACATACTACTACTATACCAGCAATGCTTCAAGCAAACTACCATTCTCTCTCTCTCTATCTATATATATATATATATATATATATATATATATATATATATATATATATATATATATATATGCATATATATATATATATCATGGACTCTCCCGTCGATTTCGACGTATGAGGTCTTGACAACTCAAAATTTGTTTAGTCTACGATGGATGTAGCATGCTTACATTTACTCAATCGTAAATGGCATTTGAGTCCTGCAAGAAATTTGCAAACCAGCCCACAATGGATGCAAGAAGGAAGATCTTGAGAAAAATCGGCTGGGATACTTGTAGATGTTTTTGTTCTTTCGCGTCTTTCGCGCTGTTGATCAATGGCAGTTACAGAGAACTGCCTGATGCCCCTCTGGCAGTCAGATCGCCATTCCTTCCGTCGAGAAGCAAGCTGTTCAAAATCACGATAAGCAATATTGATAGATGTCAAATTCATCTTCAACTTGTCCTTAAAGCGAAGCAGCGGTCGACCAACATTTCGCCTTCCACTGTTGAGCTCACCGTACATCAGTTGCTTTGGTATTCTATCATCTTCCATATGTAAGACATGTCCTGCCCAACGCAGTTGTGATTGCATCAAAAAGCTTTCAATTCCGCCAATACCGCAGCATGTAAATAGGTCTGCATTAGACATCCGATTTCTTAGGGTGACACCACAAATCATTCTAAGGCAATTTTTGTGAAAGACATCAAGGTTCTGAATGTGGCTGCGATAGACTGTCCATGATTCCGATCCATAAAGCAGTGATCTTAGCACAACTGCTCTATACACAAGTACCTTTGTTCTCAAACTTATCCCCCTGTCCTTCCATAACCGATGACGCAGTTTTCCAAAGGCAGTGGTTGCTTTCGCAATTCGGTTAAAGATTTCGTCATCAAGGGAGGCACTCCAATTTATCTTACTCCCAAGATAAGTGAAGTTTTTCACATATTTCAGATCTTCACCGTCCACTTGGATTGGAATATCTGGAAAACAGTGTACTGGTGGTCGTTGCTTTACTGGTGGCCGTTGCTTCACACCCTGAACTTGTTTAGGCATGAGGCGAGGTTGGTGAATCACTTCTGTTTTCTTGATGCTGATTGTCAGACCAAAAGCCTTGCAAGCAGTCAAAAACCTGTCCACAAGCAGTTGCGCTTCCTCCCGAGATGTTGCACAAAGTGCAGCGTCATCTGCAAACAAAAGATCTCTGATGACAGTTTGTCGAAGAAGGGTCTTAGCTTTGAAACGTTGCTGGTTGAAGAGACCACGACTTGTTCTAAATTTAAACTTCACTCCAGTATCTATATCAGCGAAAGCATATCTCAGCATAACTGAAAAGAACAAAAATAGCACAGGTACCATTACGCAACCCTGTTTGGTACCATTTGTCACATTGAAAGGTTCTGAAGACTCTCCATTTGAAACAACCGATGCCTTCATTCCATCATGGAAAGAAATAATTACATTCAGCATGTTGTCAGGTATTCCCAGCTTGTCCAACACTTTCAAGAGGGCTTCGCGGTTTACTGTGTCAAAGGCCTTTGTAAGGTCAATGAAAACCATATACAACTCGTCGTTCTTTTCCCAAACTTTCTCGGCAACCTGGCGGAGGGAAAAGATCATATCGACAGTACCCCAACCAGCACGGAAACCGCACTGAGATTCGGTATAGATATCATCAACAAGGTGTTTAATTATTCTGTTGAGAATAAGCCTTGCCAAGACCTTCCCTGCAATTGACAAAAGTGAGATGCCTCGATGGTTGTCACAGATGTTTCTATTGCCTTTATTCTTATACAAGTGTTGAATTAATGCATCTTTGAAATCCTGAGGGACCTTTCCACCTTGCCAGATCTTCACAAAGAGACTGTGCAGCTTCTTCACTAGTGTCTGGCCACCGTACTTAAACACCTCAGGAGGTAAGGTGTCTTTCCCTGACCTTTTGCCTGACGACACTTGCCTAATAGCAACGAAAACTTCATGTATTGCTGGAAGGAAGGAGAGTTCAGGAATCTCAGGTCGTTCAGTGATAGATGAAAGTATTTCTTCATCAGTTGTGGAAGTATTGTTTAGGACCGCTTGAAGTGCTCCTTCCAGCGATTCAATATATCCGCTCTATCATTTATCAGTGTGCCATCATTTGCAGATACGGGAGAAACGCCAGATTCGTGCGGTCCAAAAACTTTCTTAATACCTTCATAAAAAACTTTCAAGTCTCTTCTGTCAAATGCTTCTTGTATTAATTTGGCATGTGAGGACCACCATGCCTCTTTCATCTGCCGTAATGCTTTCTGGACTTTACTTTTGCATTCCTTGTACAATTTCCTCTTTAGTGTTGAGTTCTTATCATCAATCCAGGTTTTATGAGCCTTATGCATTTCATTGATCAACTCCTGGGCCGCAACATTCTGGTCATCGAACCAGTCCTGATGCCTACAGACAGGTAACCCCAAAACCTCCAATGCAGATGTGTGAATCACGTCCCGCAAAGATTTCCAGGAAGATTCGATATCATCGGTTATCTCAATAGAATCCAATGAGCGATCAAGACGGGCCGACAGTGCTGCCTGCTGAACGGTATTCTTTAATGGTAGAATGTTTATCTGTTTAGGGACAGAGGAGCGTTTCACTCGTCTGTGCTGTTAACGAAAAGACGTTTTACTTCGAAGCAAGGCATGATCTGAAAGATAGCAACTTGTATATATATATATATATATATATATATATATATATATATATATTAAAGGGGGAAAAAAGACACACATTCGGGTTGTACACATTATAACTTATTTCGACCTAGATTGGTCTCATCAGATGTATAACTAACAGCATTTAGAACATGTTCTATATGCAGTTGTTATACATTTGATGAGACCGATCAAGGTAGAAATAAGTTATAATGTGTATAACACGAATGTGTGTCTTGTTTTTTCCCCATTAAAATGTATTCATCCTCCGTTTAAATGCACATTAAGCTCTCTTACTCGGATTCCCATCAAAATCATTCGAAACTGCACACTATGTATATGTATATATATATATATATATATATATATATATATATATATATATATATATATATATATATATATATAAAGAGGTGTACTAAAAGCGAACTTTTAGGAAAGGTAAAACCCTATTGTGAAGAGTATACAGCTCAATATCCAGGATAGAGCAGGTAGAAATGAAGGAGAATGGAAAGGAATTAGAGAAAGCAAAAGCCAAATCAAAATTCAATTCAAAAGTTCAAAGCAAGGTATATTCCGCAAAAAGGCAATTTATTCAAGTTAAATTTTCCTTAAGCCAGGCTTTTCAAAGATCAAAATCTTATCATCAGAGGAAGTCGCTGGGATAGATAAGTTGGCAATGGCCAAGATTTAAAATTTGAAAAAATAAAATAAAAGTTGTAGGGAAAGAAACGCGGGGCAAAACTGTGCCAGGGTGCAAGCAAATGTCCGATTGCCAAAAAGTCCGGTGTCGAAGAGTCCAGCGGAGAGAATAAGATGTAGATAGGTAGGTCGTTAGAGGCACGAGAAGTAATGAGAGAGGTTTCAAAGTTAAATTCCAAGAAGCCACAACTTCAGGTACGGCGAAAATAGAAAATCCAAAAAGGGTAAAAAGTCCAATAAGAGGTACATTCGAAGATGCAGGCAGGCGTCAGAGGAGATTAAGATGGAAAATATTCGCCATTAAAGATACTTCCCGGGCAGAGATGACAAAGGAAAGTGTTTTAAAGTGGGAAAAAGGGGCAGCGAGAATATTTTAAGCCTGTACCGGACTTTTTGGCAATCGGACATTTGCTTGCACCCTGGCACAGTTTTGCCCTGCGTTTCTTTCCCTACAACTTTTATTTTATTTTTTCAAATTTTAAATCTTGGCCATTGCCAACTTATCTATCCCAGCGACTTCCTCTGATGATAAGATTTTGATCTTTGAAAAGCCTGGCTTAAGGAAAATTTAACTTGAATAAATTGCCTTTTTGCGGAATATACCTTGCTTTGAACTTTTGAATTGAAATTTGATTTGGCTTTTGCTTTCTCTAATTCCTTTCCATTCTCCTTCATTATATATATATATATACATATATATACATATGCCTATATATACATATTATTTTATGTGCCCACATAAACTGTTATAAGGAGATATAATCTTTTATGTATCAATTTTCAGTATTTACTTGAACAGTGATCAATACATATCTCTTTCTCTCTTTCTCTCTCTCTCTCTTTCTCTCTCTCTCTCTTTATATATATATATATATATATATATATATAAAGAGAGAGAGAGAAAGAGAGAGAGAGAGAGAGATCTTAGGTAAACTTAATTACGACACAATCATTTATTTATGCTCCAAGAATACAACACAAAGAATACAGCACGATCGTTTTTGAGACTATATGCTTTTTTTTTATTAATATCGAGTGTCTTCATCAGCACAGGGAATAGACACAATCTGAGAAGCCAACACTTAGCATGAAAGCCCATAAAGTTGTTCACTCCCAGTTATACAGCAAATTAGATAGGAAGAAAAGGGGGCAGGGGTATGGATAAAGCAAAACAGTTCAGACAGTGTAGAAAACAGTTGATACGAATATACAAAGGAACGCGAACGGTTGTTAGAGTACAGGTAAGGAAAAAAAACACACACCAAAGGAAACGAAAATCTATTATTTATGATTAATGTTTCCCCTATTAAATTATATACTAGATCTACTTAAGACGCCATTGTTACCCGACATATGTGCTGCTTCCATGAGTCCATGAAGCAATGTTTTTAAGGGACTGCATATTTTATGTAGTAATAACGAAGGTCGCAAATCACTCTGTCAACTTCCAAAGCAGCTCTCACCGTTCGTTACATGTGCACTTGCTTCGCACTGAGTCGAATGAGACGGTAAGAGACCCGCTTTTATTATACTGAGACACACCTAATTTGCATGCGTGCAACGAGACTTCGCAAGACTCTGCATGAACCGTATGTAATAAAGGTTCATGGACGCCATGTTGGATTCCTTTCTTTCATCCACAGCGCACAGGACAGACAAACACGAGGACATTTCGCAGGTAAGCCCCCTTCATGTTCCCTACATTTTATACTATTTTGAGGGTTCATCAGCGGATGATTATTAAAATCATATCTCAATTTGTGTACGTATTGATCTGTATCTGTTACCAGTGAGTCCAAAGGGGTAAACATTTGACTAGGAAAGTATAATGGTATTCCAGAGACCAATTCTGCTGGTGAATATAATAAGACCACTTTGGTACTGCACACCCGCTAAAGAGAACAATTGCTATGTATTCATTCAATTGCTGTGGATTTGGAGAATCAGTAAAGCAGCTATCAGTTTGTGATAAAAGTGTTCTATTATGAGGTTAGAGGCTAGATGATAGCTCATTGTTTGCATGCGTTAGGTACCTATGGTCCTGAAAGTTCTTAAAAAAGATGAGATTCGAATTGTCTGCGATGATTAGTGATAATAGTTATAGGGACACTGTAATATGTAATCCAGCTCAAAATTAGGGCGTGCATCACAGTTTTCGCAGATATATCGCTTAAAGGAATGGTTTGAGACACACGTGTAAAGCAATCACTGCAGGTTAAAAGACCAACGTGTAAAGCAATCACTGCAGGTTAAAAGACCAACGTGTAAAGCAATCACTGTAGGTTAAAAGACCAACGTGTAAAGCAATCACTGTAGGTTAAAAGACCAACGTGTAAAGCAATCACTGACGGTTAAAAGACTAACGTGTAAAGCAATCACTGTAGGTTAAAAGACCAACGTGTAAAGCAATCATTGCAGGTTAAAAGACCAACGTGTAAAGCAATCACTGCAGGTTAAAAGACCAACGTGTAAAACAATCACTGCAGGTTAAAAGACCAACGTGTAAAGCAATCACTGCAGGTTAAAAGACCAACGTGTAAAGCAATCACTGTAGGTTAAAAGACCAACGTGTAAAGCAATCACTGCAGGTTAAAAGACCAACGTGTAAAGAAATCATTGCAGGTTAAAAGACCAACGTGTAAAGCAATCACTGCAGGTTAAAAGACCAACGTGTAAAGCAATCACTGCAGGTTAAAGACCAACGTGTAAAGCAATCACTGTAAGTTAAAAGACCAACGTGTAAAGCAATCACTGCAGGTTAAAAGACCAACGTGTAAGCAATCACTGTAGGTTAAAAGACCAACGTGTAAAGCAATCACTGTAGGTTAAAAGACCAACGTGTAAAGCAATCACTGTAGGTTAAAAGACCAACGTGTAAAGCAATCATTGCAGGTTAAAAGACCAACGTGTAAAGCAATCACTGTAGGTTAAAAGACCAACGTGTAAAGCAATCACTGCAGGTTAAAAGACCAACGTGTAAAGCAATCATTGCAGGTTAAAAGACCAACGTGTAAAGCAATCACTGTAGGTTAAAAGACCAATGTGTAAAGCAATCACTGCAAGTTAAAAGACCAACGTGTAAAGCAATCATTGCAGGTTAAAAGACCAACGTGTAAAGCAATCACTGTAGGTTAAAAGACCAACGTGTAAAGCAATCACTGCAGGTTAAAAGACCAACGTGTAAAGCAATCACTGTAGGTTAAAAGACCAACGTGTAAAGCAATCACTGCAGGTTAAAAGACCAACGTGTAAAGCAATCACTGTAGGTTAAAAGACCAACGTGTAAAGCAATCACTGTAGGTTAAAAGACCAACGTGTAAAGCAATCACTGTAGGTTAAAAGACCAACGTGTAAAGCAATCACTGTAGGTTAAAAGACCAACGTGTAAAGCAATCACTGCAGGTTAAAAGACCAACGTGTAAAGCAATCATTGCAGGTTAAAAGACCAACGTGTAAAGCAATCACTGTAGGTTAAAAGACCAACGTGTAAAGCAATCACTGCAGGTTAAAAGACCAACGTGTAAAGCAATCACTGTAGGTGGAAAGACCAATGTGTAAAGCAATCACTGCAAGTTAAAAGACCAACGTGTAAAGCAATCATTGCAGGTTAAAAGACCAACGTGTAAAGCAATCACTGTAGGTTAAAAGACCAACGTGTAAAGCAATCACTGCAGGTTAAAAGACCAACGTGTAAAGCAATCACTGTAGGTTAAAAGACCAACGTGTAAAGCAATCACTGCAGGTTAAAAGACCAACGTGTAAAGCAATCACTGTAGGTTAAAAGACCAACGTGTAAAGCAATCACTGCAGGTTAAAAGACGAACGTGTAAAGCAATCACTGTAGGTTAAAAGACCAACGTGTAAAGCAATCACTGCAGGTTAAAAGACCAACGTGTAAAGCAATCACTGCAGGTTAAAAGACCAACGTGTAAAGCAATCACTGTAGGTTAAAAGACCAACGTGTAAAGCAATCACTGCAGGTTAAAAGACCAACGTGTAAAGCAATCACTGCAGGTTAAAAGACCAACGTGTAAAGCAATCACTGCAGGTTAAAAGACCAACGTGTAAAGCAATCACTGCAGGTTAAAAGACCAACGTGTAAAGCAATCACTGTAGGTTAAAAGACCAACGTGTAAAGCAATCACTGTAGGTTAAAAGACCAACGTGTAAAGCAATCACTGTAGGTTAAAAGACCAACGTGTAAAGCAATCACTGTAGGTTAAAAGACCAACGTGTAAAGCAATCACTGTAGGTTAAAAGACCAACGTGTAAAGCAAGCACTGCAGGTTAAAAGACCAACGTGTAAAGCAATCACTGCAGGTTAAAAGACCAACGTGTAAAGCAATCACTGTAGGTTAAAAGACCAACGTGTAAAGCAATCACTGTAGGTTAAAAGACCAACGTGTAAAGCAATCACTGCAGGTTAAAAGACCAACGTGTAAAGCAATCACTGCAGGTTAAAAGACCAACGTGTAAAGCAATCACTGTAGGTTAAAAGACCAACGTGTAAAGCAATCACTGTAGGTTAAAAGACCAACGTGTAAAGCAATCACTGTAGGTTAAAAGACCAACGTGTAAAGCAATCACTGTAGGTTAAAAGACCAACGTGTAAAGCAATCACTGTAGGTTAAAACACCAACATGTAAAGCAATCACTGTAGGTTAAAAGACCAACGTGTAAAGCAATCACTGCAGGTTAAAAGACCAACGTGTAAAGCAATCACTGTAGGTTAAAAGACCAACGTGTAAAGCAATCACTGTAGGTTAAAAGACCAACGTGTAAAGCAATCACTGTAGGTTAAAAGACCAACGTGTAAAGCAATCACTGCAGGTTAAAAGACCAACGTGTAAAGCAATCACTGTAGGTTAAAAGACCAACGTGTAAAGCAATCACTGTAGGTTAAAAGACCAACGTGTAAAGCAATCACTGTAGGTTAAAAGACCAACGTGTAAAGCAATCACTGTAGGTTAAAAGACCAACGTGTAAAGCAATCACTGTAGGTTAAAAGACCAACGTGTAAAGCAATCACTGTAGGTTAAAAGACCAACGTGTAAAGCAATCACTGTAGGTTAAAAGACCAACGTGTAAAGCAATCACTGCAGGTTAAAAGACCAACGTGTAAAGCAATCACTGTAGGTTAAAAGACCAATGTGTAAAGCAATCACTGCAGGTTAAAAGACCAACGTGTAAAGCAATCACTGCAGGTTAAAAGACCAACGTGTAAAGCAATCACTGTAGGTTAAAAGACCAACGTGTAAAGCAATCACTGCAGGTTAAAAGATTGGAGAAAGCTTGGCTAACCGGTCAAGTTCCAATTAGATCAACATGGATATGGCTGAACCGTGTATCAGGAGTACTGAATGTTCTGAGAAAAGTTCGAATATGTCTATGCACTTTCAATTTGTGGCAAAGTAAACAAGAATGGGTCCAGGCAGCAGTGTCCTGTTTCATATTCCGCCAGAAGAACCTAGCTGAAATAAGCTTCACTATTGCAGAATTTCCAGAGTGTGCCAAACCGTGCCAAAAAAAGAAAAGACGACTCGATGATAAATCTCAGGAACGACCATTGCCGAACCTTTAGAATTTGAACCTGAAAGAGGCTTGATTTAATTGTGTTGAGGATTCTGCACCCTTTTAAACAACAAATTGCTCTTCCATGCTCCAAGAATCTCCTTCCAACTACAGCCTTCTATTTCTAGTTCATAGGAAGAGAACACCTCAGCCGAAAAAAAAATTGTAATACTCCCTTTAAAGAAGAGTCTGTTTCACTTGAGTTCCTTCTAAAGAACCGGGTCTTCCATCCTGCAAGAAAGCTGGCCACTGTATTGCTAATAGTGTTTCAATAACTCGTTTTAATTTGTCTTACAATAATTAATTGCAAAGTGCATTACAATAGACTTGTTTGAAAGTGAATTACAAGAAAATTTGTTGCAAAGTGTTGTTGCTGAAGCTTGTTGCAAAATGTTTGGATTTTAAACTTACGAGTTTAGGAGGAGGGGTTAGGAAAGAGGACTTAGACAAAATCTGTCTGCTTTAGTTTTTTATTTTGACCCTTTTCTGTCTGCTGCAGTGAGGCTCCAGCAAATCATAAAGAAAAACGGTATGTGTCTCTGAGCTAACTCACAATTTTGAGAGTAGTGATATGGTTAACGCCCATGAGAGCATGTTATGATAATGAGACCTTCACCATGTCTCTCTGCCTTATTTTAATTGTCCAACAGCGCTTGAAAATGTGCATTAGGGTTGAGAAGGTGAAACTCGCTTGGGCAAAATTAAATGAAAGCTGTGGCTTAGGCTAAATAATATTAGGTAGCCTCAACGAATTTGTTTTTAACCCATTTAAGACTAGTAAAAGTGAAGGTTTTTTCCTTCAATTTTAAGTTCAGAACTCATTAGCTAGTGTATGTATGATTTTATTAGGCCCCGTTTTATTTGTTCTTAACCCTCTTCTTTCCCCCCCCTTTCTTTCAGGGTCTGCATCAGCATTTCAACGAGGCAATTTGCTTTGTTTTCTCAGCGTTAATATTTTATTTTTCTTTGTATATAAAATTGTTATCATCTCAACTCCCCACTACATATTGTATATATATATATATATATATATATATATATATATATATATATATATGGTTTTAAGTAGGGTAATCAATGTCTGAATTTGTTTAGGTGATTAAGTCTGAATGTTTGAGTGTGATGCTTTTGTATATGGGCAACGAATATTACTAAGTTAATTAGTATAAGTTAGAAATGGCTTTGTGCCACATTTTATGTATAATTTATTATATATAAATAAATATCCGGTTGCTGTTTTGACAATAAGACATGGGGTTTCAAATTCAACCACCGGCAGTTGAATTCCACCAATTTCCTCCTTCCACGTCAATTCAGCAAGAGTGTAGAATTTTCAGTTACCACAAATTACACACACCTATAAGAGCAATAACCTAATACCAAATTAGCAGTGGCAGTGATTATTGTTATGAGATATAGACTTTCAAACGAACAAAATCAAATCAGCTGTTTTCATTCAACCAATCAAAAGGCAAGAACTATATATTTGATGTTTCTCTTTCAGAAACAACACACATACTGCGTACATCACGACCCAGCCTGGCCCCCTTCAAGGGCAAAAAGGCTCTCGTCAATAGATCACATATGACAAGTTTCATTTATAAACTACTACTGAATGGTCAGTGATACACACACACCGCTCAAGGAAAGCACATCTACACATGTTCATAGATGCACACACTCTCTCACTAACAAAAACAAGCACGCTAATACAGACACATATCATCATGCCTATTCTTTTACACACACGTAAACGCACACGACACCAGCCGAAACAAACATGTGTACTTAATTTCTCCTTACAGACAAACACCTTCATTTTCCCAAAGCTTTATTGGATTCTTTGAACTCTCATTTAGTTAAAAGTTTCAAAATAACAACAAATTTGAAACAAATGCGACGAAATCGCCATTATTCTTCAACAAATCACAATTCTGCTTCAAACAACATTTTGAAAATCAATCTCTTGATACTTGAACAAACAGTTTTACTCTCTTGATACTTGAACAGACAGTTTTACTCTCTTGATACTTGAACAGACAGTTTTACTCTCTTGATACTTGAACAAACAGTATTACTCTCTTGATACTTGAACAAACAGTTTTACTCTCTTGATACTTGAACAAACAGTTTTACTCTCTTGATACTTGAACAAACAGTTTTACTCTCTTGATACTTGAACAAACAGTTTTACTCTCATGATACTTGAACAAACAGTTTTACTCTCTTGATACTTGAACAAACAGTTTTACTCTCTTGATACTTGAACACACAGTTTTACTCTGGAATCCAATCTGAATAATCCTCAGGCAACTAGCTCAACAAAATACAAAATCTGCACTGAAAAAAAAAAAACAGGCACCTGAAAACACAATAATTCACACCAAAATTAAAAATTTTAAACAAATTTTCAACAACACAATATCAAACTTATCAACTCATCAACAATCCCTTCGGATTTAAAACAAGGCCAGAAAAATCTGAGTTACAAAACCCGTCATCCAACGAAGAAAATAATTCAAATTTAAAAATACTATCTGCCCGACAAGCAATGAAAAACAAATTTGAATTTTAATATTTTTAACATTTCATCGACAAACGAAGGACATTGGAATTTCAAAAATCCCTCAAACAATGTTGATAGATAATTCCAGAAGGGAAGTCATGAAACTTTTTCGATTTCCATGAGAAAATCGATCCAAAAATGGAGAATGTTGTTCAAAGTAGCAGCTGCAATGAATATTGTTATTACGTATAAACTTTTGATTGGACAAAAGCTCAACTCAGCGGTTTCCTTGAACCAATCAAAAACGCAAGAATATTTACTACAGAATATTGGTGCATATTATAAAAACCAGCGTTTGTCTTTCTTTTTCCTGTTATGTTTTCAGAAACAACACATGTGCATACGTCACAGTCGAGCGTGGCCACCTTTGGCAACTGAATGACTCATGGCAATAGCACACACATGATGACATTTATGAGCCACTGTGCATTCAGCGAAGCATGTAAATGCCACTCAACAAATGCACATCTACATAAATTCATAGACGCCCACACACTTAAACCAAACAGGCACGCTAATACAGACATGCATATGTTCATGCCTATTCATTCACACACACATAAACGCACATGGCGCCAGCCTAAACAAACATGTGTACTTAATTTCTCCTTACAGACAAACACTTTCTTTTCCTCTAAAAAGTTCTTAGAATTTGAACTGCCATCTTTTACGAGCACTTTATTTTGTATTGTCGTTACAAAGTTAAAAAGAAATTATTTTATATAGATATACTTTGTTATTCTTTCATTTGATAATGTCTTATCTCCAACAAAGGAAATGATGTCGGCCAGTGAACATTCACTCTACAAGATATACATATCATAATTCTAAATTAACATTTTTTTTTTTAACATAGTTCACCCCAAACAAGGCAGGCCGCCACTGTAGACGTAAGGGGCTACTGAGAAAAAAGAAAAGGGATAAGGTGGGGGGGGGGGGGAACCTAAATTGGGATATGCGCAGCGAGATGTCTGTTTACATAGTTTTAAATTTCTGCATGTCAGTACTGTCGGGGAAACAGGTGGCAGAGAGGGAGTTCCAGAGGCCAGAAGCATGAGGAAAGAAGCTATTTGAGTAGAAGGCTCTCCGGCATCTGGGGACCTCCACAGTGAATGAATGAGATTTAGTTGATTGTCGAGTTGGTCTAGTGAATTTACGTCGAGGGGGCACCAGAGTAACCAATTCATCGGAGCATAATCCATTGAAGTATTTGTAAAACAAGCACAAGCTGGGTTGACAGTGAGGGACCTATTAGGTTGGCAACTCTTTTTTGGACCTTGTCAAGGAGGGAGAGACTAGTAGATGATGCACCAGCCCAGATGTGACAACAATTCTCAATGCATGGGCGGATGGTGGCTTTGTAGAGATATAGGATAATGTCAGATGTGAGAAGTTTACTAGCATGGTAGAGGGAGCCAAACTTCTTTGCGGCAGCCTTAGCAATGTCTTCAATGTATTCATTCCAATTCATGTTACCTGTGAAGGTTAGGCCGAGGAGTTTGAATGATAAACTCTCAGGTAGGGTGTTATTTGCCATGACAATCGGTGGTTGGAGAGGTTTCTTGTAGTTATTGAAGGAAAGGAGCTTTGTCTTTGTGGCATTAAAAGTTACCAACCATTTATGAACCCAATCCACTACAGCCTGGAGGTCATTTTCTAAAGATTCAGCCATTGCCTCAGATATGATTGTGTCGGTTTTGCCAACATGGCGAGAGTAAAGCGTGGTGTCGTCAGCAAATAAACCAATCTCAGACTCTATGTTATCAGGGAGATCGTTTATATAGATCAGGAACAACAAAGGTACAAGGATAGATCCCTGGGATACACCAGCATTTATGTCATGTTGCTTAGATGAACGGCCATCGAGGCCAACCTAGATTTTTCTTTTGTTTAGGAAGGATTTAATTATATTAAGTAATTGCCCAGTAATACCGTATGAGTGTATTTTAAGGAGAATCCCTTTATGCCATACCTTGTCAAAGGCCTTGGATATATCAAGCGCTACTGCCCTAGCTTCACCTGCCTTGTCGAGTGTATGATACATGCATTCAGAGATGACCGTTAGGATGTCTGCAGTAGATCGTGCTTGTCTAAATCTATACTGGCAGTCAGAAAGAAGTTTAGCATTAACTAAGTTCCGTACTATCGCTAGATTGATTAAGGATTCAAAGATTTTAGCAAAGATCGGCAGTAGACTGATTGGGCGGTAGTTCTGATGATCGGTTCTATTCCCAGAACTCTTGTAGACTGGTACCACAGAGCCATTATTCAGCTATCGGGGAAGCAAGATTCAGCTAGGCATTTATTGTAGAGTTTGGAGAGGACAGGGGCCAGTTCAGCAGAGCATTTCTTTATTACTATTACAGGTATCAGATCAGGCCCACAAGCTTTGGAGGTGTCATGGTTTCTTTTATGATGTCTCTGACTTGGGATGGGGTGATGACCAGGTTATCAAGTGTGGCTTCGGTCCGCAAAGGGAGTTTGGGGAGGGGGTGGTTATCTGAGTCCAAAGTGGAGTTAGAAACGAAACGCTGGGCAAGTAGTTCAGCCTTATCAGTGGCCGTGCAAACGACATCATTGTGGTTTGATAGTGGGGGAATCATTGATTGACCATTATTCACTACACTATTGTAGATCTTCCAGAAATCACGAGTACCTAGTTTCTGTGACTGAATGCGTTTTTTTGTTAACTCATTATACCTTCTCTTCGCTTCGCCTATCACGGCGTTGCAATTATTTCTTGACTCTATAAATTTATGTCTATTAGTAGCTGACTTATGGCGGCCAAATTTATGGAATGCTTGTTGCCTCTCAGAAATGGCAGCTGCACATTCCAAGGTGAACCATTGAGGAGAGTAGGGCTTGCTAAAGAATTTTCGCATGGGGACATAGGCTTCAATGCCTGCTTTGACCCATTCAGTTAATTCAGGGAGTGAGAAGGTTTCCCTCTATGGGGCGTCACTGATGTGATCTCTGATTGACTCAAAATCAGCCTGCTCGTAGTATCTCGTTGTTTTGAGCAACGGTTCATCAGCTTTTAGACGACTTTTTAGGGTAATATGTATCATTAGCACAATGTGATCAGCATTCCCGAGTGGGCTATGCGCTTTCGTCACACAAGCCTCGGGCATTGAGGTCAAGAAAAGATCTAGAAGTGAGGCTTGTTGGTCTACTCGATCGGGGATGCGGGTCGGAAAATCGCTAGTCTGAGAGAGGGAGTGAGCTCAGGAGAAATTATACGTAGAGTTGCCGCTGCATCAGTAAGGCTGGAGAATCCCAACCAGTCACAGTGGTGGGCATTAAAATCCCCAAATACATGTATCTGGCCATTCGAGTCAATTAAGAGTGCTCTATCTATCCTTTCAGAGACAGAGTTTAGCAGAGTACAGTCCTGGGTCAATGGGGAACATTATAAGAAATATAAGTAACTGACGCTGTGATGTAAAGTCAATCTCATCTGATTCTTACCTATGTTCTCTAGTCAGGGGGAGGGTGTTCCGAACATAAACTCCTAGCCCGTGCATATGTTTGTCAGAGTCTTTAAGATAGAGTGGGAGGTAGTCAGTCATGTCAAAGTGGTGAGAGGAGATTGAGGATTGAAGGTTAGTTTCACTTAGAGCTAGGATATCCGGTGAGGTTGTCAGGAGAAAGGTTTCTACGTCGTTGATGTTGGTTCTAAGTCCCCGGATATTTGTGAATGCGAGCCTCAAGGGCAGAGGCGAAAGTGTTTTTTGTTGGGTGTCTGGTTTCGGTTTGCTTTTATTTTTTTGTAATGACATGTTTGTTTTGATTATAGAGTGGGTTGGCCAAGGTGGGTACTTGTTTGGTGCCAATAAGCTCATGCAACCAGTCAATTAGTCGCGACCTGGTCCATGGGGGTTGTGGCCTCGGGAAAGCCCACCGGCGATAATTGCAGGGTCCCTTTCCATGCGCAACATGGCTCACACAACTACCCACGGTATTATGCAACTAATGATGGAGCAGCTGTTCTTAGCGCTACCCAATAGTTTGGGCTCCTGTCCTGTCAGTCGGAAACAGCAGTCAGACAAGCTGTCTAACCTGTACCCTCAACCTGTCGGAACAAGAGAGACCCAGACTGGTCATGTAAGACTTAGTGACGAAAAAACTTTCCCCAAGTTGCCCAAATAGAGAGAAAGAGAACGGCGTTCATTGGCGTAGTAAGGAAACAAGGCTAGGCACTGAGTGTTTAGAGGCGTCCCAGTGCTGTTACCTCTGCGCCTGACTAATAAACAAAGAAGGCCGGCGATAGGCAGAAACTATCTACTCCTTAAGCAATTGTAGGTTTGCAAACCGGATATTTTGTTCGAGATTCCAACTCTAGGAAGGTTGTCGATCAGGGCTAAGGAGGCCTCCCTCCCCAACGGTTTACTGCCACGGCGTCAGTAGCTGGTAGCAAGGTTTTTTTTTGTCAGAGATTTCCTTCTCTTAGATGGATAGCCTTACAAGGTCTTACGGGTCCAACACTCCGAGAGGGGTAAAAATAGCCTGCGCCTGTGTACTAGTCGGGTATTTCCTAGCCTCCGCAAGTTAGAAAGAAAAATAAAAAGAAAGACTTCCATATATATATATATAAATATGTATATATGTAGATAATAAGTTCATTGTATACTAAAAAGAGAACAGAAAGTTGAAGATAGGTTTCCCTCTCGCAAGTAAGTATAAATAAGAGAAATAAGAAACAGAGGCAAAACTTCAGGCCAGCGTGGGATTTCAAGAATTTCTTCAGTGGGAAACCAATAGACAGGCAATAAGACAGTATATATCAATAATTAAACACATTTAAGTCAAGCACAGAATTAAGTACATTCATATAAGACACATTAAAATTTGGAGATAATATTGAGTAGTAGAATATGGAGAAAAAAAAAGAAAGAATAAAGAATAAATCAAAAAAAAAAGAAAGTGCTTATATTTCCATCAGATTAACATTGAGAAGAAGCTTGTCGGTCGGCCGTTTTGTCTCAAATGACTACCGAAATAGGAGTGTCACCTTTTGAGGAAGAAATTTGGCGGGAGGGGGGTATCTTCTTTTCAAGCATTTGGGAAGACATTTTGCTTCTTTTTTTTTTGCTACCATAGTAAGGACGTCAATTTTCTATTTTATTTTTGAATTTATTTGTCGCATATCATTGACCGAGTACTTAGGGATTGTTTGGAATATATGTTTTTAAATAGTGAAAGAAATCATTACGATTGCCTATTAGTATTGATACGTTAGAAAGAACTTGATTAATTAAATAATTAGTCAGCCAGCATGGGATTTAAGTACAGTTTTTATTTACAAGGAAATCATTAATCTTAAACACTATGACTGCGGTCATGACTATGCGTAATGAATGTGTAGAACAACTTGTACTGAATGAGTAGAAGTCAGATGATTATGCTTGAAGAACATTTATTCTACTTAGATCTACACAGGGATCAAGACACTGGGATAATATTAGCTGTCTAAGAGAAAATGAACAAAGGGAAGCAATTTATTTCCAAAAAGTAAAGAAAGGGAGATTGAAGAGTTCTTTTTTATCACCACACTATTAGAATCGCTTTTACCAATTGTGTTCACGTACATCTCTCACCGTTTGTTTTAATAAATTAGAAATTAAAAGGCTTATGTAGTTTGCTTGAAGCATTGTTTACTTGTATATAATAATGTGATATTTAGAAAGCAATACAATACAGAGGTGTGACGGATAGACACAAGTTGGAGCAAAAAAGACATATAATGGTGGAACAGGTTAAATAGTTTCACTCTTAATACAATGTATACATACACACACCCACACACCCACACACCCACACACACATATATATATATATATATATATATATATATATATATATATATATATATATATATATATATATACGGTAAACAAATTTATAGAACGAAACTAATTAAAACTCTAAAGGGACATAACTCCCACAAACAAAGCTTGACTCACACGAGTTATCAGCCCCTACCACCGAGATAATGATTATTCAGTATATTATTAACAAAACAAACAACGTTATAAAAAAATAAATAAATAAATAAATAAAAATAAATTACTCAATATATTTACTAACAAAACAAACAGCAACGGTTAAAATAGCAAATAATAAGTTATATAAAAAAAAAAATAAATAAATAAACAAAACTCTGCCGACCTGCTACTAAAAACAAACCAACATTTCCGGCCCCGGCTTTTGGCAAAAAAAAAACACACTCCAACGAGTGGTAGTATTTATTTTATTCTGAGGATGAGGGATACCCTCGAAAATTAAAAAAATATATATATAATGAAAAGGACACACTCCAACCCAACACCACGGTCAACGATACACGGGTAAATAAAAAATAAAAAATTTGAAAATTATTGACTTTTCAATATTGTCACTTTGTTTTGTTTTTACGATTCCACGTGTCGTATGTGTCACTTTAACAACGCATTGTTATCGCCTCCAAAAATATTATTCTTACAATATACACAATGCTCCAAGCAAACTACAACATTCTTCTCATATATATATATATATATATATATATATATATATATATATATATATATATATATTTACAAATACACATATATCTGTCTATCTACACAATGTTACAATGTTATGTAATACCTGTATTAAAATAGTCTGATGGAAACTCCTTATGATATTATAATATTTCGGGAAGTCTTCTCTTCTTCAGAACCGTGCAAAACTCAAGTTCAAATGTACATATGAAGGAAGCAGTTAAAAATTGTCAAGAAAAAGACTGCGAACAATTAGAAAAGGTTAGCTATTGATATAACACACTATCCTGGGGGCGCATACTTGTCAATGATTAACTATGGACGTGAAATACTAGAAATATACAGGGAGTTACATGTGGAGTTGGCAGATGTGGTTGCAGAGAAATTGGAGAAGGTGATGCTTGAACGAGGTCCACTAATGGGGGTTGTTATAAACCATGTAATTTAGATTATAATAATTAATAACTCGTAAAACAAAATGGATGACTTTTCAACAGAAAGGTTTAACAGATTTATTAAAAGTGTAATTAGAATGAAATGAGTTATTAAGCTGCTGTAACGCGAGATGTAATTTGCCAGTCTGCTCCGTGGTTAATGTTTACTTTTCACTCTGCAAGCCACTCGATAAGGGGCGATAACTCTTAAGTGTTCCAAGGGACATAATTCCGTTTTTCTTTAGTTATTCCTAACAGGGGGTATAATGGATAATGGCACCATCTTTCGCTTGGAACTTTTCCAGACGATGCTCAAGAAATGGAAGATAAGAAGAAATTGCAGGGAAACATACAGGCCTGGGGTAAATGGAATAGTGGAACAACATTATCGGACAGTCTAAGCAATAGATGAAAGAGGAAGGATATCGCTTGAAGAGGCCACATTATGGTACAACATGGCATCCAAGGTCGAACAGAGAGGGGAGACAGTGCTGCATGGATCAATTTTTAATTATCAATGGAGGCACCCGAGAGATACATGAGCAAGGGTCAGCCAGAATCCAAATAGGAGAAGACGTTTGGGTGAAGCCACCAAATGCATGATATACAACGTAATGGGGAAGAAAAGTAATTACTGGAGTGCAATCCTTCCAACAAGTTGAGCATTGATGGAATGCCATGACATATTTTTGATTGATGGTGAGGCAGTGGTGATGTAAAGACCGCAGAGAGAATGTAATGTGCCGATCTGGGCACAGGACTATGTGTTGTGCAATTATCTTTGATGATCATTGGGGCGTGTGGTTTAAAATATAAAAGAAAATTAGATGTTGCTTACCTCATTGTGGGAGGAGAGAAGATGCAGTTTCGATGATTGAGGTCAAGAGAAGAGAACTATGGTCAAGATACTTGCAACTGAAAGTATCTTTTGATATGCTAATTTTTTTTATTCCCTAGCTATTATGACCAATGGGAATTCTCCTTTAGGATATGAAATATACATAAATACTGTGGCTTTCTTGTTGGGCGACAGTGAGAAACAAGACGTCAGTAGACACGGTACATGCCAGATAAGGATCCATTCTCGACAATCGGTCCGGCAGAAACTGGCCCATTTCGGTAGCATTTTATCTGTTGGGCTGAGGTATGGGTCCTTGGTAGTCCTAGAATGTCCACCCTCCCATGGCTCTTCTCTCCTCTATGGGGTTGAGTTAGTTTATTTCTAACTGTCTGAGGCGCCCCGACCGGGTAATGCTGACGTCGTTGCCCAGGCAATTTTTTAATAGGCCAGAGTGCCCCTTCTTTAGGGGCGCTGCCCCAATTCTCTCCACCCTCTGACCTTGTGCCACATCTTCATGTGGTGAGAGTAAAGCAAGATTTCATAAGACACAGTACATACAAGTCGAGGATCCGTTCTTGAGCATCAGTACGACAGACACTAGGCCATTTCGGTTGCTTTTTATCTGTGGGACTGTGGTATATGTCCTGGGTAGTCCTAGAAGGTCCATGCCCCCAGGCTTTGCCTACTGCCTTAGGCACTCCGACTGGGGAATATCGACGTGATTGCCCAGCCAATTTTTAAGAAGCCAGAGTGCCCCTTCTTTAGGGGTGCTTACTTGCTCTCCTCACTTAATGGCCTTGTGCCACATCTTCCTGTGGTGGGAAGGAAGAAAACACCATGTAAATTTTCATTGAGGAGATTGAGAACACGTCACTACAAGGTTGAAAATGATTATTGAAATAATTTTTATCCAGTCGATCTGACAATATAATTACTGTGTGTTTATTAAAAAATGAAATTCAAAAATATTACAAATTTTCTTTTTTTTCGTAAAAAGGCAAATATCAATTAATTAAATAGAATACATAACAAATTAAACATCATCATAATAATTATGCATCCAATATAAAATATTTCCCAAGAAATAAGGATAATTTGCAACGTGGACTAATCCGCTACAATCAGAAAACAAATTAATATTTGCAAAATAAAAAAAAGAAAGAAATCCTCAAAATTGAACAGGCCAAACTAATACGGTATATTATTTTGCCTCATACACCCAGGACCGGCGGGACAGTTATAAAAGTGTGTGTGTGTGGGGGGGGGGGGCTCTCCTAAAATATGCAGGGGCCCAGTTAAACACATGGGGAATGTTTTACAATAGCCGTACAACTCGCGAGTCGGGTTAAGTAAAAGTTGTAGAACGTGGTCAAAAAAATTAATATGCAACAAATAAATGCGACGTACGTCGAGACTGGAGATTTTCCTAGTTATCTATTCCATTTGTTTGTATGTTTACGTAGGATAAATGGCTTTTTATTAGACATGAAAAAAAAACAATTCTGTTCACAAAAGAAAATGGCGTCAACAGCTTTGTTTGCTTCGCGTTTCGTTGTCACGTGGTGTGTTTTTTTTTTTTACCGGGACTCATAATCAAAGCGGCGTTTTTTGTTTTTTTTTGGTTTTGTTCTTTTGCTTGACTGAAATATGAAAAATTGGGGTTTGGTTTAGATTTAGGGTTAGGTTAGGGTTAGGGTTAGGGTTAGGGTTAGGTTAGGGTTAGGTTTAGGTTTAGGTTTAGGGTTAGGTTTAGGGTTAGGGTTAGGGTTAGGGTTAGGTTTAGGGTTTTTTAGGTTACGGTATTGAATTTTTTACAGAAACAACAGGAAAAAAAACATTACGGTGTGACGAATGAAAATAATATGTAAATAAAAGCATAATGACGTCTACATAAAAAGAAAATGATTTTATTTTTTTTGCTTAAAATGTAGTTTTGTTTTTTTCTTTTGCTTGGCTGAAAAATGAAATTGCGCTTTGAATATGAGTCCGAGTAAAAAAAAACACGAGACTGCGAAAATGTGAAGAAGCGGCGGCCATTTTACTTTCCAGTCTGCGTGTGATAAAAATATCGATTTATAAAAAAACAGCACTTTTAACAGATTATAATAATTAATAAATGTCACAGGTAACTTTGAAATCAACTTTTATATGCTACGGTAACTTTTATTTGTTGTATATTTGTTTTTTCAGCGTTTTCGTTGTAGGGCTATTGTTAAAAATACCCAACACATGCATATATAACTTCATTATTGATGACCGTAAAGTGGGGGGGGGGAGTTAAAAAGTGGGCTTGTGCCCCCTCCCTGTCCCCCCCCCCCCCCGGTGCCGCCGTCCATGACACCGGTTGCAATGTGAGACGAAACTAATCGCAAACATTTGGCAGTCATTATAGAGGTAAAAACTTAAATATAACGGACTTACTTTTAGACATAATATTAATCGATTGCCTCCGAGAAGTAAAAAGATTCATGTGTTTTTTATCGTCAGTTTTGGTCAATTCAAGAGGTGTTTAGTTTTTCGTCGTCTGCTTAAGTTAAGGTAATTTCAAATCAAGACTATTTTCTTTACTTCATCACATCCTCATTAAAATAATAAATAAAATATTTAAATAAAATTAAAATAATTTGACTTTAAATTCTCAAAAAGATTGACTCTGGTGCAAATCGTTCTCTTTTTTTTCACTTTAATTTTCTGCGAACCTGCTTTTCTCACCACCATCTTGGATTTTCACCGAGACTACTTGTAAACACATTGTTAAAAATTCGCTTATTATTATTGTTTCAAGAAGATTATCTATACGAAAGAAAACTGGATGTAAGTATGATGTAAATTGAATTTTTTTTTTTCGAATTTTGAAGTTATTGACTAATTCACGTGTAATCAGCAGTTTTTTTTAAAAAAGAAACTTTCAGTAAATACATCTGAGAAAATCTCCCAACTTGCATAACATTTAAATATTATAAAACTTTTGGTTTCATATGCAATCGACAACTATATAATAAGGAGCAATCTGTATTTAATTTTTACCCCCTAACTTGTATGTGACTGGACGTATATATATATATATATTTTTACATATATATATATATTTATATATATATACTAGCGGGGCTACCCGGCGTTGCTCGGGGTCATAACAACATATAATTGAAGAAAAATCGCGTGTGTAACATCTTTATATTCAAACTTCTATTTCTCCCCCTCTCTCTATAGCCGTCTCTTTATCTTTCTACCTTTCTCTTCCCTGGTCGCCCCATTTCACCGCTACTTTCTAATTGTGCCTTTTGTGAAATCTGTTTCTTCTCCACCATTTCATCCTACGTTTCCCAAGGCAATAGTATGACATATTTCTATAAAAATACGACCTCTGTCTGTGCCTTCTATATAAGTACTTATCTCTGCCCTGCTGTTCATACTATATACCTATCTATCGCCACCCCGGTGCGCATACTATATACATACCTATCGCAACCCCGGTACAGATACTATATAAGTACCTATCGCCACCCCGGTGCGAATGCTAAATACGTACCTATCGCCGCCCCGGTGCAAATGCTAAATACGTACCTTTCGCCGCCCCAGTGCCCATTCTATATACGTACCTATCACCGCCCTGGTGCACGTGCTATATACGTACCCATCGCCGCCCTGGAGCGCGTGCTAAATACATACCTATCATTAGCCCAGTGCGCATGCTATATACGTACTTATTGGCCCCCATGTGCACATGCTATATACGTACCTATAGCCACCCCCGAATGCTAAATACATACCTATCGCCGCCCTGGTGTAGATGCTAAATATGTACCTATCGCCGCCCCGGTGCGAATGCTATATACATACCTATCGCTGCCCCGGTGTGCGTGCTATATGCGTACTGATCACCGCCCCGGAGCACATGCTAAATACATATCTATCACCGCCCTGGTGTGCATGCTATATACATACTTATTGCCGCAACTGTGGACATGCTATATACGTACCTATCGCCGACCCGGTGTGCATACTCCATATGTACCTATCGCTGCCCCAGTGTGAATAATATATATGTACATATTGCCGACCCGGTGCGAATGCTAAATACGTACCTATCGCCACCCCTATGCACTACTATATACGTACCTATTGCCACCCCAGTGCACATACTATATAAATACCTATTGCCAGCCCGGTGCGCATACTATATTCGTACCACTCGCCGCTCTGCTGCGCATACTATATTCGAACCTATCGCCGCTCTGGTGCGCATACTATATACTTACCTATCTCTGCAAGAGTGCACATACTGTATATGTACCTATCTCCAGCCCAGTTCACATACCTAAGAACTCATATTAATACGCCCATGTCGTGTCATGAAAACAAAATAGTGTTCATTCATGTACTGTCACTATATATATAAATATTTTTAGTTAAGAAAATAAAAAAATTAAATTTTTTTGCACCCCCCCCCCCGAAAATTTTTTTTTCATCCTCCCCCATACTTAAAAATATTTTTAATTTAAAAGAAAAAAAAGAAAAATGTTTGACCCACCCCCCAAAAAAATTTCCATCCCCCCATACATAGAAATATTTTTAGTTCAAAACAGGAAAAAAAAAAAAACATTTACCACCCCCCCCAATTTTTTTTTCATCCTCCCCCATACATAATGAAAAAGATAAAAAAAAATTTTTGTTTACCCTCCCCCATACATAGAAATATTTTTAGTTTAAAAAAGAAAAAAAAAAATGTTATTGCCTTACCCCCCCATAATTTTTTTTTCAACCTACATATAAATATTTTTGATGAAAAAAGAAAAAATATTGACCCCCCCCCATAAAAATTTTTTTTCCCTCCCCCATACATAGAAATATTTTTAGTTTAAAAATGGGAAAAAAAAAAAAAAATTTAACCACCCCCCCCAAAATTTTTTTTTGAGGAGCACCCCTGGTCCCTATACTGGAGAAGCACCCATTGTCCCTATTCTGCAGAAGCCTCCGGGTCCTAAATTGTAGAAGCACCCCTGGTGCTGGGTCCTATACTGTAGAAGCACCCCTGGTCCCTATACTGGAGAAGCACCCATGGTCCCTATTCTGCAGAAGCCTCTATATTCTATATTGAAGAAGCACCCCCGGTGCTGGGTCCTATACTGTAGAAGCACCTATGGTCCTTATACTGGAGAAACACCCCTGGTCCCTATACTGGGGAAGCACCCATTGTCCCTATTCTGCAAAAGCCTCCGGGTTCTATATTGTAGAAGCACCCCCGGTTCTGGGTCCTATACTGTAAAATCACCTCTGGTCCCTATACTGGAGAAGCACCTATATTTCTAGGGACCGTTATACTTTAGAAGCACCAACATTCCTGGGGACCATTATACTTTAGAAGCACCAATATTTCTAGGGACCGTAATACTTTAGAAGCACTTTACTTATTGAGACGTTATTTAATATGTATACAAATATTAGTGAAAAGAGTAGTGGAGCATAATTATTTCTCTAACTTTATTTATTGAGACATTATTTTACATGTATACAAATATTAGTGAAAACAATGGCGGAGCATAATTATTACTCTTCTTACTTTACTTATTGAGACGTTATTTAACATGTATACAAATATTAGTGAAAACTGGTGGAGCATAATTATTTCTCTAACTTTACTTATTGAGAAGTTATTTACAGATATTAGTGAAAACAATGGCGGAGCATAATTATTCCTTTAATTTCACTGATTGAGACATTATTTAAGATGTATACATATATTAGTGAAAACAATTCCTTTAATTTCACTGATTGAGATGTTATTTAATATGTATGAAAACAATGGCGGAGCATAATTATTTATTAGTACTTGCCATTATATGCTTAAGCTCGATTTTACAGCACCTGGTCACCAAATAATTAACTGTCCTAAAACGCTAGAATGGCCTTGAAATAGGGGAATAATTTATATTTAATTTATGTGAAACCGACCACCACTCTAAATTCTAAAATAATTGTTTTTGTTTCTTTCTGCCAAGTTTTTCAGGGTGTTAACATGTAATTGCCTAAATAAAAAAAGTACAATCTCATATTTTGAGGAGGCAAGGGGGTGAGTTAGCGGAAGGTGTTAAAATCTTGCAATATATTCATTTTTAAACAGTCCTAGTATTAGATTTTAGTTTATTGTACATAAAATGTATTACAATTCAACTTTGAGTTTTCTAACTTCTTTCTTTTAATGGATACATGGTATTTTTAAGGTATTGCAGCATATTTATGTGCACTTAGTGCAGATTACTTGGAAACCATTAATTTCTGGAGATTTTCAGTGGCACATTCTGATTCCTTGTACAAAAATACACTTATATGGTAAATTGCATTGCTTAATCTTGTGTTTTAACAAATTGGAAAATATCCAATTGTGCAAGGCACAAAAATAGTCATAACTTCCTTATTTTTAGTCAGATTTACAAAATTTAAAAAGAGTCTTTCTTAGATCATCAAACTCTTTCTATATATGCCATTATTTAGATATTTTAAGCAATTAAAAATTTTTAATGTGTATTGCTAAATTATCAGTACCAAAAAAAATTACCAGCAAGTTTTAATTATAAAGTTTTACATGAAAAAAGATTTTGACTTTTTAAAAATTATGACTGGAGAGACAGTCTATTGATTGTGGGTGGCTTGCTGTTGTGAATTCGGAATAGCGGCACGCTGACTAGTTTTTCTGAAATACCGTATAGTATCTATATATATATATATATTATTTGTCTCGTCGCATAAAAGTAAAGTTAGCAGGGGTCCTAATCTGTGAAAGTACCAACACTTCTATTGGATGAATCCATTTCAAATATTTAGGGGAATTGACAAAGCAAATCGAAACCGACAATGTATTAAAAAAAAAAACGTGAATTTTCCGGACCAGATAATTTTATCGAAAAGGCGATATGCAATAGCTCAAAAAAAATTTTTTATAATTTTTTTTATTAAGATTATGACATGCTGAATATATTGGAGTTAAAATCAAGGTACTGGTACAGCTTTTGAACCGGACAAAAACCGACTAGGTTAGGGTTAAAAAAAAAACAGTTCGGTATTTGTCCAGTACAAAAATCAATTTAGTATTATGTATGAAATAAAAAATAATTGGCAGATCATAGTCGCTAAAAACGCAAATCGAAACTAGGTTCCATGAAAAGCAGTTAAGTCTTTTAATGAGTTATATGAAAATATATATTTTTTTTTAATTTATAAAAATATGTTTCAAAATATAATTCGGTGGTTGTGCATTATCGCAACAAAATGGCGACAAACAAAATCCCTTCCGTATTTCTAGAGGAGTGAATCGAAAGGGGAGATAATTCGAATTATTTTAAATGTCTTAATTTTTTTCTTTTGGATTTATCTTCCTCCCACAGCGGTTAGATGTGACACAAGGTCGGGAAAGTGGGATTTGAAAAGCCAGCGCCCGAGACGAATGAACACTCTGGCCTACAAAAAATGCCTGGGCAGCCCCGTCGGCATTTCCCGGTAGGGGCGCCTCAGGCAGTAAGCAATAAACGTACTCCACCCTAAAGAGGGGAGGCAAAGCCTGGGAGGGTGGACCGCCTAGAACTGCACAGGACAAACCCACAAGCCGGCAGAATCAAGAACTGAAGGCTAAGACGATACCGGTCTATGGGGTGTAGTATCCATCGGAACAGATACTACACTTTGATCTTGGCCAAAAGGCTGAATGGACATCAATGCGTTAAATCTTGAAGACATTTTATATTTAACTCGAGATAAGGTGAAGTTAGTAAATTTATTTTATTTCCCTTTTAATGCCGTTTCTTAATGTATTTTATTACAAAAATACTGTTTTTGAATGTTTCTTCTGACAAATTCTCATGCTTCTCTGTGTTATGGTTTCCCGTGACGAAATAAATTGCATATGATCGTTTCGTTATAAGTCCGCCTAAAAAAAAATTGAATCATCTCCCCTTTCGATTCACTCCTCTAGAAATAAGGAAGGGAATTTTGTTTGTCGCCATTTTGTTGCCATAGTACACCAGCACCCATAATTCTTGTTTTCACAACAATTAAAAAAAAACAATAAACACTGAAAACGTTTGAAAGTCTGAAATAAAGTGTTTTATTTGTTTCACAACATTTGAAAACATTGTGTTACGATAACACATGATTTATGTTTTGAAAAAATATTTTTATAAATATTTTAATTTTTTAAACCAATTATTTTTAACTCGGATCCTCACTTCTCCCCAGACCTGAAATGGAAGACTTACATCAAATCTGTTGCTAAGATTGCTAGAAGAATGGTTGGATCATTCTACCGCTCTAGAAGGTACCTTATCCCTGACGCAATCCTCTACCTGTATAAGAGCCAGATATGTCCTAAGATGGAATACTTCTGTCATATCACACAATCTAGTGGGGGGATGGTTTCTTCTTGTCCCTACAGCCTCTTTCATACAGAAGAGATGTTGCTTGATGTATTGTTTGTAGCAGCGCAAATTCTAGATTGTTAAGATGTTGACTGAAATTGTATCTCGGAGAAAATGCTAAGATCCACGTTTACATTAAATTGTTAGAAAAAAAGGTACAAACAGATAAAATCAGGGGAAAACATGAATGTTGAATAAAAGAAGAAAACATTATTTAAAGAATGCAAGATATTTATACATATACAAAATTACAAGACATTTTATGTGATTAAATGTTCAGTTCTCAGAGAAAGTTTGATTAGAAAAGTAATAAAATGTATGTGTTTATGCCTATGTATATTTTTGCGACAGTGTAGGAATTTGAATACGCAAATGTATAAATGTGTGTGCCGCCTTTTGTCAGGGTGCGTAAGCATGTGTGTGAGTTGAGAATTGATGAGGCATCCCTTGACCACTTTGGGACAGAGTAGGCATTTGTGTGTGTGTCGCTTTTTGTCAGGGTGCATACATGTGTGAGTTGAAAACTGAATAGTAGCCTCCCAAGCCAAAAGGGGCAAGGGCGATGAAAACTTTGTTTTCTTGTTAACCATGTGCTGATTTTTTACAACTGATTTTCTTGACAAAAATCTGAGCATGAATTTCGTTTATTGGCTCAAAACAAAGGGGATCCATGGATCGCCTTGCTCCAAATAGATGGTTTTATTTTAGCGCGAAAAAAAGGATTTAAATCATTGAGGTGTGTGGAAGACGTAGTTTAAAGCATATCCTATGGCAGCCATTTTTTTTTCTAAATATGCCTCTAGGAGCCGGTTTTGAAAGAAAAATCTAATTTCTTTTTTAGATGGAATTTTTGGGTGTGACTTGTGTGTTTTCGCCATTGGTCAGTTTATATTATAGGATTGCGATACATAACAATCTTATACGTTATGTTCATAATAGGTGTTCGGCTGATTTCCAATCTCTGGTACTCCTCTATAAAACATTCACAGCAGGAACTCCCTCGACGTAAATTCACTAGACCAACTCGACAATCAGCTAAATCCTATCCATTCACTGTGGAGGTCCCCAGATGCCGGAGAGCTTTCTACTCCAATAGCTTCTTTCCTCGTGCGGTTGGCCTCTGGAACTCCCTACCTGCCCCTTGTTTCCCTGACGATACTGACATGCAGAAATTTAAAACTAATGTAAACAGACATCTTGCTGCTCAGCTCCCAATTTAGGTTGACCCCCTCCCCCCCAAACCTTCTCCCTTTTTCTCAGTAGCCCCTTACGTCTACAATAACTCATCTAGCTATAACCACAGCACAAAATTTTCCTTTCTCTATCTCCTTACTAAAACGAAACAAAGCTTCCATGAACAAAGTTTCTTTCATAGAACATCCCATCTGTGGAACAACGTACCACGAGTTTGCTTCCCAACTGACTACAACATGGTCATCTCTAAGTCTAATGTGAACAAATACTTGTTGAGCAATCCGCTGTCCCGTCGGATAAACAATTCCTCTTAAGTAATCTTCTGCCGATCCTATCCATTCTCTCTCGCTTTATCTTTATTTCTCTATTTCTATTTTTCTTCTCCCCCTCTTCCTGTCACATTTTGTCTTGCCTCGCCTCCCTTTTTCCTCTCTCGTAACAAGTTAATTTTGCCATACTTCAGACGATTCATGAGATGGGGAGGTAGAAGATTGTTTCATCAATTAATTACTTCCTGTCCCCTTTAAAACATATAAATCGATACTTTCAGTATATAAAAAAAAGTTATTGTAAATTAACAGACTTCGCTAAAGTAGCCCCCCCCCCAAAAAAAAACAAAAAAGATGAATTACTACTTTTTTTAGACGATTATGAGTGAGCACCTCGGCTCCTAGGTTGGGAAATCTTGATTTCAAAGTTTTTGATCATTGACCACTTACATTCTTCGGCTTGTTATTAGGGATCGTAACAATATATCAACCTGTATTTTTCGCTTTTAACTAATCAATATTGATATGTTTAACCCCTAAAACTCGACCATACAATATATTATGCTTCTTTTTCTATTTCAGATAATTTGTGATCAGAATGGTGCGTAATTATCAACGCAAACATGGATCACGGGTGTATCAAACCGGATACACTGAGGCTGCATTAGAGGAAGCCATTCAAGTTGTCCGAAGTGGTCAAAGTTCACTTTTACAGGCCTCTAAAGAATTCAAAATCCCATACGGAACCCTCCAGAAGAAATCAAAGCCAGGTTATGTCCAAGGAAAAAAGCCAGGGCATCCGAACGCTTTGTCAGTAGAGGAAGAAAACGCCATTCTTCAGGTGATTAACCAGTTAACAGAATGGAAATTTCCCTTGTCCAACATGGATATCCGCTTTCTCGTACAGACATACTTGAATGGAAAGGGCAAGAAAACGGCATTTGTGGACAATCTACCGGGTCCTGATTGGATGAAACTGTTTCAATCACGACACAATCTAACAAGAAGGATCTCTGACAATGTGAAGCCATCAAGAGTTGAAATATCTCACAACGAAATCAATACTTATTTTGACCATCTTTATGACGTAATTGATGGAATTGAACCAGAAAATATTTGGAATTATGACGAAACCAGCATCACTGACAACCCTAATGCTAAAGTTTGCATCGTTCGGCGAGGTCTGAGGCGGGTAGAGAAGAAAATAGCGTCATCAAAGCGGGCAATAAGTGTTATGTTTTGTGGAAACGCAGCTGGACAGTTTTTGCCTCCAATGACTGTTTACAAGTCGAAGCATCTGTATTCGGAGTGGACGCAGAACGGACCCCAGGATGCGTTGTATGACCGTTCCATGAACGATTCCTTTGATGCTTCTTTGTTTGAAAAATGGTTTTTTGATTTGTTTCTGAAAGCTGTTAAGGACATTCCAGGTACCAAGGTCATGCTGGGTGACAACGTGACCTCTCACTTCAGTGAACGAGTCTTGAAGGCTTGCAGGGAAAACAGCGTTGAGTTTGTTAGTCTGCTGCCCAATGCCACACGTTTACTTCAGCCTTTCGCTGTCAGTGTGTTCGGGCCTGCACAGCAAATGTGGCATGAGATTTTAGCCGAATGGAGAAAGGGAAACCACTCCAAGAATTCCATTCCGAAGAATGTTTTCCCTTCGTTGCTCAAACAGCTGTGCGACGGGTTGAGTAAAAAGCAGGAACATTTGATTGCGGGATTTAAAGCCTGTGGAATTGTACCGAACGACCGTGACCAGGTGCTGAAGCAATTGCCACCTGCAAAAACTCACCCGATGCATAAAGCTCTTGGAAATGCGCTTGCCAGTATGCTTAAGGATTATATTTCACGAAAAGAGAAAAAAACGCAAAAACGTGGAGCAGAGATAAGTCCAGAAAAAGCCGTTTCTTTGTGCGATCTTGCTGATTCGAATCCATCTACATCTGGTGTGAAAAAATGCAAAAGGGTTCCTCCAGAACTGGAAAATTCAAATGAAGAAGAAACGGAAGTTTGCGCCATTTGTGACCAAAGGGATCCTCATCGTGTTAACACACGAATAGTGGATTGGGAGGGATGTGACAAATGCGATTTATGGTATCATAAAATGTGCGTTAGTGAAAATGGTGGGTCGAGTGCCACTGATTATTGCAACTGCGCTTAGTCATCTATTTCTGTTTTTCGTGCCTTACAACAAGGTAGAGATATGATGTTTTTATTTACCTCTTCAGGGAGGTTAGACCTAAGGTCAGGTGTGGTTTTGAAAAGCCAGCATACTAAGATAGGTGTACTCTGGCATACAAAAATGCCTGAGCAGCCCCGTCTGCATTCCCCGGTAGGGGCACTTCAGGCGATTAGCAATACACTAACCCCTTCTCAGAGGGAAGATAAAGCCTGGGAGGGTGGATTTCCTAGTACTGGACAGAACCATCCCTCAGCCCAACAGCAACAAAGACACTCTCAGATTGAGTTTCGGGGATGTGTCCTCAACTGGTACAAACGACCTGGTGGTGTTGTATGGGTTTAAAATGCATTATCATAGTAGCCCCGCTAGGGCTACTATGATAATTTTTTGAAATAAAAAAATATGTATAAAAAGCTGAAATAAATGTTTGTTTTTGTTTTCACTTTTTTTGAGAAAATCAGAGCCAAAGTATTATTCCTTAAGAAAATAGATTTTTTTTGTGTGTAATGAGAGTGACAGTAGGAACAAATGCCTCAGCACCTATCATAATAGCCCCAGTTGATGGTATTTCTGACAGGAATATGGATTTTTAAAAAGACCTTTACACTGTGAGGAAAAATGTTCTGAAAATGATTATTTTACTACAATCTTCGGAAATCATCATTATCATTTTCAGTTTAACATCCATTTTGCATGTTGGCAGTTGTTGGACGACTTTAAGAAATTGACTTCCACACTTTCCTATCTCTGGCCAGGTCTTTTAAGTCCATCCTCATCATTTCCTCTCATGTTTTTCTTGGTCTACCCATGTGAACCGTTCCTACTACCTCAACTGTTCTACATCTAATCCGAGAACCATGAAGTCTGTTGTTCTCCTTATACTGACACCACGTAGAAAAAAAAAATTGGAGAGTGTCTTGATGATGTTTTTATATTTTTTGCTGTTTCTGTTAATCCTTATTACTCATTTCCTTGGTTGAATTGGCACCGTTTTTGTGTGTGGGTGGGTGGGGGGGTATATTCGTTTTTGGACAGGGCCAGGTAGCAGTGAAGAGATGTGAATTAATTTATTGTTATAGCTACTATTACAAAACAAGGTTTACTTCGTCACAACAAAGCCTCATTGCAGATTTGACTATCATTTAAAATTAAGGTTAGTCGGATGTTTCCTTCTTTTGCCTGAGGTTGCAGGTATATTAATGTAGGGATGGGCAATGAAAGTGAACAGTAATTTGTTTCTTAACCAAAAAATGAATAACCCTGATTGAAAAAAAAAAAAACTCCACCAAAAATCAAACAATTATTTGATCATAATGAATCTTTGATTATTTATTGATTGATAAATGAATGTCAATATAAAGTATTTATTTTATAAAAAGAAACCAACATATACATATTTTAGGTGACTTAAATTACTTTAGTCCCCCCCCCCCCCCGTCGCCATTTCAAGCACAAAATACATCTTATACCCATAGTTAAAACACAGTAATCACATTTACAAATAACACCCTACCATGCGAAAGAAAAGAAAAATTTATTTTTAAAGCAGCTCTCGGTAGAAAATTATATGAAAACATCGGAAATTTAAATGTAAAAAAGGGGGAATTTTAAAGATTTTTCCTGTCTTTAATCGGGTGTTTTTTTTTTATGGTTTTGTATGAGATTTTTGAGTACCGTGAGAATGATTTTGCCATTGAAAACCGTAAACCTAAACCCAGTTTGGAGACGGAAGTGATTCTATAAAAATTTCCCCAAAATTAAATCTCTTGAAAGCTGTAAATAATCAGGTTTTCTAGAATAAACAAACAGCGAACATTTGAAAAAAATTGGAGAACATCAATTCTGAACTTTTGTTGGACCTGGCTGGAACGATCCATAACACATCATCATATCTATGGTAATGGAGCTGTCAAGTCCTTGTCAATTGCAGCACACAAGCTTCAACAATGGTTGAGGAGCAGGGTTCTAGTTGGAATCGAATGGCATGTATATATATATATATAAACTAAAAATATATATATATATATATAAACTAAAAAAAAAAGTTTATGTAAAGAAAAAAAAAATCGGTTTCGATTTATTTTTCTTTAAAATTGATATTGCATCTTTATATGCTTCAAAGGTATTTCTTTTACCGTATTCTATATTAAATTTCAATTAGATGCTTAAAAAAAAAATATGAACTTTAAATTTTATATCTGTCTTGTGCGCATACACGCTCTCATATTTGAAAGTGGAAAACAACAACATCCGCTAAGCCCGTTTACACCAAGAGAAGCCGGGAAAAATCCAAATCCAATAACATCAGGATATAGACACACTGAAGAGGCCAAGTTTTCAATTGGCGAAATTATCTGTATCACTATAAACTAAAAAAAAAAAAAATGATGAAAGTTTATATGAAGAAAGAAAAAAAAAATCGGTTTCGATTTATTTTTCTTTAAAATTGATATCGCATCTTTATATGCTTCAAAGGTATTTCTTTTACCTTATTCTTTATTATATATATATATATATATATATATATATTTTAACTTAGTTCACCCAAAACAAGGCAAGTTTCCACTGTAGACGTAAGGGGCTAATAAGAATTAGGGTGAAAGTTTTGGGGGTCATCCTAAATTGGGAGCTGTGCAGCGAGATGCTTGTTCACATTAGTTTTAAATTTCTGCATGTCGGTACAGTCGGGGAAACAGGGAGCAGAGAGGGAGTTCCAGGGATTAAGTGAAACAAAGTATATTGAAGAAAGTATAAATACAGCATATAAAGAGAGTGGTTGAACGTCTGTCTGACTGCCAATATTAGACTGGAATAGTTCCAACACCAAGAGGTGTGTGCTCCCGTTATTTATAGCGGTGCAGAAGAGTTTGTGTAGTCCGTAAAGGCGGGTACCATAACCGCCCCCCCCTCCCCCCAAAAAAAACATTACCCTCGCAGGAATCCCCAGTATCGTTTCCTTTTTCGATTGATAACGATAAGATCCGGATATTTCCATTTCAGTTAGAAATGCGGTGATTCCTTGAGCGGTAAAATGATTCTACTATTTTCCCTGTGACCGTAGCAACATATTTGATGTAAGTCTTTCAATGTCACGTCTGCAGTGAAAGACAATCCTAGGAATTTATCAAAGCAAGGTAATTCCTTAAGGAGGAAGTTATTCAATTTTACTAATCTCAACTGAAGCAAAGTGAGGATCCGAGAATTGGTGATGACAGGAAGGAAGCCTGGTTTTAGAGGTGCTACAAATAAGAAGCCACTTTTCCCTATTGCACTACGTGCGAAAAGAGAGAATCAAAAAAGCTGTTGATCATCAATGCTCTTTGAAGTGTTGCCGTGGATGGTTGTGGCGTCTGCATAGATGTCAATGTATGATAACATTATTTTATTTTGTTAATATTTACAAAGGTTTGATTTGAAACATATGGTAAAGTGTGGCACTTGGAATTGAATCGACAATTCCTTGACATCCAGCTCTTAATATATAATGGTTTACTGATGAAAATACGTAGGAAAACAGAGAAAAATGTGATGCAAACATTTATAAATATTCTGTGAATATTTACGAATTAGAAAAATTGTAAAACTTTAATTTTGTCGCCAAACAGAATACAAAAAAGATGGTTTTTGTTTATTTTATTGCGAAAAAAAATCAGATATATGTTCGTTTTATCTGGTACATATTATTAATTTTCAATATCTATAATAGTCTTCATAGTACGTTTCTGTGGCATCATACCAAAATCCCCTGGAAAATAAATTAAAACAGATATTCAAATTATAGTATTTTAACAAGCATAAAATATGTATTATTAGGATTATTTGAGCAACTGTTCTCATTTTTGTTTATTTCTTTCTCTGTATCAATTGTTTCTCGATATTTGGTTTGAACTACGTATTTCCAGGGCTGAACTCCTAAATAAATCGCTTGTTTTGTAATAATAAAAGCGTGGCTCGGATAAGTACATCGAAAAAGTCGAAAACCGTATGTCCGCAGACAGGTCTGTACTCAACGTCCGAGCGAGGGAGGTTTGTGGATGCCTGGCTTGGCAAGTCACAGACATGCCAGACGATTAGCTTTCCGGAGTCGAACTTTGATAGAAGACAATATGTGAATCCCTGCGGTTGAAAGCCCCTTCCCGAACCTTATACCTGACCTCTCGGTCATAGGTCGACGTAAGCCAAGAGGGGAGTCTTTGTGCTTCGCCGAATGTCGAGCCGCACTTAAAGAATTACCGGTCTCGAGTGCCATTTCCCAGTGTAGGAAGCGACTGTATCGGTATGTAATGGAGAATATCGTTTCTGGTCAGCTTGGAGAAAGGCTGGGATTGCCGGAGGAGGAGATCCGCTCTAAGTGGAGTTAGGCGCCAGGTCAGAGTTTTCTCAATAATTCTGAGTGTTCTCTGACCTGGCTACTTGATCGGAACGCACTGTCCCTCTATGGTAGATTATGGATAAACGGCTTAAGAAACATCGCTTTATGCCAGCGCTGTGAGGACCATGAAAGCGAAACGGCCGAGCACGCCTTCTTCACTTGCAGTAAAGTTGGACGTCTCTGGAAGTATGTCAGACAGGCATCGACGTTGAGCAGCCGATTTTTTTTTTTATATTGAATGAGTCATCAATAACGTAGCCCCTCCGTTGTCTAGGGGAAAAAGGATGGTTGTTCTAGCGATCCTAGCCGTAGCGAGACTAGTGACGATCGGGATATGATCGTTTACTTTAAACACCAGCTTATAGTAAAGATCAGATTCGATTGGAAGAGATTAGATGGCATGGATTTCAATAGAAGCTGCGTGTATGACACTAGTTGGTACATTCGTCGATGCGAAAGATTTGAAATCGTGTTGCCCCCCTAAGCATGGCACACACAGTCAATTTTGTGAAAAAGACTAGTACAAATTTTGATCCATTTTTTTGCACTAGAGCTTCCAAAGATGCTCACTCCACCCATTTGTTTGGTCCCCAGCCGATGCACCCTTGGACATACTACAATCTTGGAAGAGTCCATCCTCTCCCGGATTCTAATCCTGATCTATTTATTTTTGGACATCACACTTATCTCAAATTTACATTTAGAGACTGACCTGCTTGTTTCTGGTTTGTGCCGGAAAGCAGTGGGCGGTCTACACGTAGCAGAGTGTAGGGATGGTCTTACTAACCACCCCATTATCATTTTGTGTGGTTTATTTATTTTTTCTTTCTTATTAGGTGTATTTAATTTACTCCCCATATGTATTTATTTTGGGGATTTTTTAATAAGTAGAATGAATGAGGTATTTTGATGAAAGTGTCTAGTTTAAGGGGATTTTTTGTTAGATTATTCAAATAAAAATGTTTATTTCTTGAATTGTTTTTTGTTAAATAAAAACTGTCAAAGAAACCACCAATGCTTAAAGTCAATACTTACATGGATTGTAATCTTGATTTTTTTTGTGAATTAATGTATCCGCGTGATGTATTTGCCTAAATCCATAAATTGTTGGCAATATAAGATTCCAAAGCCAAAAAAGAGATATAGCACAAGGAACTAGGTCTACACTGTCTAATTTTTTAAGACCAACGATTTCTCCTGTTTGTCGTAAGAGTTCTCGAGACTATATTTCTGTTTTCTGAACTAGCAAAAATATGCTCCCTCTGGTCGCATATTTTTGCTAGGCTGGGAGTATTATATAATTTTGAAAGAATTACATACTATGATAAATATTCAAATGTTATTGTTATGAATAAAATAAAAATACTTGGGAGGATGGTCTTATGAAAACAGAACTGATACTACACTAATAGATTCCCATTAAAGCGAGATTATTTTGTCATTCATTTAAAAAGGTTTACTCCCAAAAATATATTTGTTATTGCTTCTTGGACTTTTAGCTAAGTTCAGAGTGTAGTATCTGTTCCGATGGTGCTCACTCTGTAGACCGGTACCGTTTTGGCCTTCGGGTCTTGATTCTGCCGGTCTGAGTTACTGCCCTGTGCATTTCTAGGCGGTCCACCCTCCCAGGCTTTGCCTTCTCATCCTTTGAGAAGAGGTTAGTTTATTGCTAATCGCCTCTACAGAGTATGTCAACAGGCTGCCCAGGCTTTTTTTGTAGGCCAGAGGCATTTTCTTCTTGGGGGCTGACTTTTCAGTCCCACTTTCCTGACCTTGTGTCATATCTTATCGCTGTGAAGGGTACATAAATACCAAGTAAGAATTATAGATTTCGAAGTTAATATACTAAGGAAATATTCGCATTAATTCATATTAAGATTGGATTAGATTGGAATATTAGATTAGCTAAATGCAGTATTCTCCATTATTTTGCATTGTATTTATTACGTTTAAAAACTTGTGACTGACGGATAGACAGACGGACAAGCAGACAAACTGACTGACGGACAAAATCCCTATTTATATAAATGTCCTGTAAAATAAGGGCAATCGGTGAATAAATAAAGGAGATATCACATAAAGTGTACACGGGGCCCGTTTTTTTTTTTAGTCACCCTGTATATATATATATATATATATATATATATATATATATATATATACTGTCGTGCATCTATTACTAATGAAGATTTGGTATTTGTCTGGATGAAGCACAAAACTATACTATTACTTCTATTAAATGTACTAAACTATATTATTAACTTTGATCTCTCTCTTTCTATATCTACTTATCAGCTCCTATATATACTTATTCTAAAACTTCCCCAAACATCACGCGTCTTTTAAATTTACATACTTAATTTGTTTTAAAGCTACTAATAAATTAATATCAGCAAATATACACTCATGATTATTTTTTTTCAGATGTGCAGATGTATTTAAAATATTTTCCTTGAATTTTTGTCGTAAAGGGTCAATTTTGTTTAAAAACTATGTTTTTATTGTTCCGTGTTTGATATATTAAAATAAATGATGGGGTGATTTTATTTTTATTTTTTTGTAAAAAACAAACAAACACATTTTACTGAGGAATTAAATAAAACAACAAGCAAGGATATATATATTTGCTAGTATATATAGTATATATATATATATGAGATATAATTATTTTGCTTTGTTGAATGTCTTACGCGCAAAAAACGCCATGGCAAGCTTCACAATCTGCTCTTGATTTCATGGTTTTATCTGTGTCTACAAAGCTGGAAAAAAAAGAAAGTAATATTAGTATATGTATGTAACAGAGTGTTTCTATAATGTTTTTGTTTAAATCGTTTAATTCAGCCTGATGATTACATTCGGGAATAAAACATAAAAGTTTCGGTGTTGTTTTCATTCTTTAGGTTAAAATTATATATAAAATGTTTGCTTTTTTAAAATTAATTTGTATGTCAAAACGAAGATCTTTTTAAAATTGGATTATTCCTTTTAATTTTTTGAAGACGACTATTTCTGTGATCCCAAATATTTTTCTCGTCAGTTTATGGAGATAGTTTATTGATCCATTATTATATTATATTTATGAATATATAATTCGTTGATGCACAGAGAACCCGATTTGAATATAACTTGTCGTCTGTATAAATCTATGATCGTTTTAAATTCCATATCCCCACAAAAATGAATGTATTTCTTTACTCAGGATAAAATAAAGTGACAGAGATACATGACAATAAGAAAAAACAAAAGATGATAAGTAGAAAAGATAAGTTGACCGTAAGAATGAAACTAGACTTAAGTGTGAATATGTACAGGTTTTCTTGATAAAGATGCCCTAGCGTACTTCGCGTAGCGTCGTCATGGCTGCACGTGAGCAAACATCTTTCTGAAAAACTTCCAACTCCGGATGCCCCCTATAAATCTGGTCCCTAATTACAGTAGTCCCTTACGTATCAGTAGCATTATGCCTTATTTGCAGTGAATAAACTTTTTTTTAAAAAGTTTTACGCCAGTTGAATTTAAATTCTAACGACACTCCTCTGATAAATGGTAGTTCTAAATAAATCTTTTTATCTGAAACGTTCACGAAAAATATATCTGTTTTTGTATTATTCGGACTACTATTCTCATCTTTGAAGTTATTTTCAGAATGTTTCGGCCGATGTAACGTTAGTTCTAATCTCCATTATGCCACGGGTCTACATGAACCCATGGCGCCACAAATAAGGCGCTGTGTAAGAATCGTTTTAAGTAATAGTCTTCTGGAGGTTGAACGTTCAAATCTCACTACAAGAGATACTATCTTAGAAAAAAATAAAAACTACTTACTTAACATTTATATCCGGTTATGGCACACATTTAAATTACGTATACGTTTGACATCAATTTCGCATAACGATTCCCGAGTTCGAAAAAATGGACTTGAAGAAGGTCGGAGGTTTTATCGACCGAAATCTTGTAGAAATAACAACGGGCTTCAGAATGGTCATGCTAATAATACAAATTTTAAAATCTAAAAAAATTTCGAAACACAGTATTTGTTTTATTTGCAACGAGCAAAGTGAAGTATCGGGTCTGACACTACTCTGTCTGTTTTCTCCTTGATCGGTGAAGCAGAAATCTTTCTAAACTGAAGCAATTAACATTTTTCTTCCAATCTTAAGTGCCCCTTTTAAGAGCTAGATTGCCTCAACATTAAAAACCGACCTTGTGTCTAAGTTTTCCCTCAATGAGAGCCAATTATATAGAGACTTACCCAGGTTCCTCGTGTACTTTACACTGATCTTCGCACTTTTCCTTAGTGTAGGGCAGACAGCCAGGCCAAACTATAAATAAAGCAGAACACCATATTATTTCATAATTGTTTAAAATCACCGAATTGGAAGTAGACACAAAGACACATATAAATACACGAAACGGATTACTGCTAGTAGATTACGAATTTTAAATAGTGTAATAGATTTAACTAAGTAATTTTGACTTATAAATTTAAGTAGACATGCTCATTTCGGTTGGCATCGTTTAAGTTTTCATGCCTCAGTGTGTATAAATGAAGCAGGCAATGTAAATGTGTGTATATTAGCTTGCCTCTGTTTTGTCAGTGAGAAAGTGTGCGCATGAACTTGTGTGTATGTGAGTTTGATAAGCTGTGTGTCTATGCGATCGCTGTGTTTGGTAGTTCTTGTTGTGTCTGCCGAGGCCTTCGGTTCTAAAGTCATAAGTGGGACTGTGACGTACCTGTGTATTAAGTTTTAAAGGAAAATACCAATAAACTGAAAGAAAGCTATGTTTGAATTTGCATATTACGGGCGAATTTCGGTAGTGAATATTCTCGCACTTGTAATTGATTGAAAAAAAAACTGTTGTTCTTCTCGTCTGCTTAAATGTTTTATACCGTTTATATGCACTTTCTACATGAATTTCGATACGTACGCACACACCCCTAGTTACTGTCAGCTTACCTTACTCGGCAATAAATACTGCCTTCTCAATTCTCTATTCCTCATGGTGTTACTTCGTCTGCACAACACAATTAATCTGTGGCTCCCATATTTTCCTCTTCTTCCGAATTATCATTTAATTCCGCATTACTGTAGTATTGTAATCTACTTTCGTATTGTCATTCACTTCCGTAACACTTTTGTATGATCATTTTCATTTGTATTGTCATTTTCATTCGTATTGTTATTTACTTCCATATTGTAATTTTCTCTTGTCTTAATTCCCGGTGGGGTTAGCTGTAGTAAGAGTCCATATTATCACATTGTGTAGGTCTTGGCGATAATTTCGAGTCCTTAAACGTTTTTAAAAGAATATAGAACGTATCGATACATATTTTGGCTTATCTATTCAACCATGCAAAGGTCGAAACAGCAAAGAAAATTGGCGGACCATTTTTATATTTAGATTGAAGTATTCACTTATTTTTTGGCTTGTAGATTTTACAATTTGTAAGAGAAAGGAAAACAGTTTTCATTACGTGTTACTGTCGATCATGTTTTGTTCTTTTTAAAGTTTTCCATACAAACACCCTTTCCCCGAATATGTATGCCAACATCTGTAACCTCTCCTTCGTTGTTTGACTGAAGGCATTTGTTTGATTTAAGGTCATTGTTATATTGAAGGTCATTGTTTGATAAAAGACCGATGTCATTTTAAGGTCGTTGTTCGATTTACGGACGGTGTCTCTATGGAGACTGTTATTTATTTAAATGTTACTGTTCAATTTAGGGCAGTTGTTCGATTGAAGATTATTGTTCGATTGAAGATTATTGTTCGATTGAAGATTATTGTTTGATTGAAGATTATTGTTCGATTGAAGGCGGTTATTTGTGTGAGGGTCGTTGTTTGATTGAAGGTATTTGTCTGCTTAAAAGTCGTTTACCTTCGATGGTCGTTATTCGATTGAGGGTCATTGTCTTAGAGCCATTGTTAGATTGATGTTCGTTGTCTTTTTGCAGGTTGTTTTACGTTTGAAAGCCGTTGCCCGCATTAAGAGAGATTCTGTGATGTTTTTATTTTTGTAGATTAGAATAGTGTAAACTGTAGTAAATATTCGCCATGTGGGTTGAACAAGTGTTTTATCGTCGTTTATTTTAATGCCATTTTTGTGTTCGTATACTCTTTTAACTAAGTAACCTTGTGTTTCACCGATGTAAGCGTTGTTGCATTTATAGTAAGAGACTGATTAGATGCCAGTCTGTGTAATATATTCTGTATCGGTGTGCTTTGATTCATTAGTGAGATGTTTTTAATGATTAGTGAGTCAGCTTCTATGTGCTCTAGTGGTAAAAGTTATTAGACTGGAAATAGGAAGCGAACTGATGTATTTGCGTTTAGTTCGGTGTTGATGGGGTCACAAACCAAATTACGAATTTCCATCGGATAAGAAACATCTCAAACAATAAAACAAGTTATTAATAGATCAAACCCCACGAAGAATGTATCTATTACACAGGTTTACATATGTTTTATTTACTGCAATAAATGCAACAAAACTTTGATAAAATAATATCCGAAGAGAACAGAATCTAGGAAGAAAATAATTGAATAAGATCCCATGAAGGAGACAGCTGACAGTTATTTCGTTTGTTTATAAATTCCTCTTACAGCCAAAAGATTTTAAACTTTTGTAATCTCTAAAATTTAAAAAATATAAAGGAATAGATTTAATTTTTAAAAGACTCATCCTATATTAAATACTGACATTGTGTCTAATTTATCCTTTGTTGGGATACAAGTAAAAAGTTTTTTTTTTAACATTTGTTGGTTTCGTTTATTTATTACAAAGTTTGTAAATAAAACTAGGTATTTATTTAGATTTGTTTATGCTTGTAAACAAATATTGTATATAATCCCTTTTTAAAATAATAAATATTTATCTACATTCAAACCAACCTTTCGATTAAAAAACGAAACAATGCAGCATTATTTTAATTGAAAACGGTTTCTTTTTTTAAAAAAAAGTTTTACAAAAAAAAATCACCGAAGTGTGCGTGAGAATTATCCGTTTGTTGACAGTCTCAACGTGAGCGAGAGGTTTACAAGTTTACACGGAAGTCTAAGAAACCGATGTTTAACCAAATGCATCTTTTTCGTATTTGCTCGTTCTGGAGTGTCTGAAACATCATTGATCCATATATGCTACGTTGACAATCTTTATACCATAAAGAACACCGCAGCGAGGTACGAGGCAAGACGTCTCACTGTAGGTATGTAACCCGGCATGACACTATTTTCATACTGACACTGGTTAAGACAACTGTCCATCAACATTTACTCGTAGTTTTATACCGTCGTGAAAGAGCCGAATCATCTTGTGGTGATATTATGTTTTGTTTATAATGGACCATTCCAATCGTTTCATTCTTTCATTTCTATTTTACTTTCGACTGTTAATAAACAACGAGGATGACTGAAACAAGAAGGATAGACAGCATATAGAATTAGAGCGTGGAAGAAGCAACCTACATACAATGGGGGAGAGAATGAAAATAATAGAGTTTAAATGAGTCACTTGGTGATTTTATTCAAAAGTATGTCTAATTAGAACAGCGAAAATAAAAGTCTGTTATAACATAACTCAATCCAAATATAGAGGAATATTTTAGCATGCATCTTCTGATATTACAATATAGTTGTATTATCACATGTGTATACGATGACGTTTCCTTACGTGTATTCACTTGAGTCCCCAGCAAAAGCACAATGAACAGGAATCCCAGCATTTTTGTTGACATTATATCGAAGCTTTTGATAAAACCTACAATGAATGAAAAATAAAAAAATAAGGCAATGAATATTTAATAAAAGCCAAAATATTTTTTTTAAATCCATTATTATACTAAATCTGACCCAATTAACATGAATATATATTAAACTGTATTTTGTTTCATTAAAGTAGATAGAAAAAGCCTGAGGTGAACAAATGTTAATTGACAAATAACTGCAATTTCCAAAGGCCAAATGAATGCAGACTAATTGCATTACTAGCTGAGCAGATTAAGGAAAAATCGTTCATTTTGGTAAGCAAGCATGAAACTTGGTACGATTGCTCACAATGGTCTACTCTTCCGAAAAAACTTTTGGGCCACTCAAAAAATCCAAGATGGCCGCCATTTTCAAGATGGCCGCCATTCTGAAATCCAATATTGCTAGTTTACAAAGTATCTAACCGATTTTCACAATTTTTGAGTCAAATTATATGTTTTAGGGGATGCGAAAGCAGTAAATGACACAAAAATAACCGATAAATGAGTCCTACAATCCACAAAGGTACATATATGAGATGAATTTAAGTAAATATTGTCAATTTTTGCCTTTTATTGCCATTAAACCGAATCATTGACTTGATATTCAATTCCCCAAGTGAGCTGAATGTATTAGTTATAAAAATTAATCCTTTCAGCTCATTCTTATAATATGTCATATGTAAGAGAGTGATTGTCATGACACAACCAGGGCATAACGGTGACATCACTGCTGTGAAACTCAGCATGGGGTCCAGTATCAACTGATTACGGACACACTGTTCATGTTTCAGTGTCCCAAATGCTGTCTAATAAGCCCCATGGACAAAATAATGTTCAGTCTGTTAGATAGCCGCACCTGAATTGGCAGGATATGCCAGCGCGGGAGAGCCGAGCCAAAGGTAACGGGCTATAGTTACCTGGATGGTGTACAGATTGCACGGGACTTAAATGATACTGGATGAACGATCGGGCTAGGTGTAGGGAACCTACCTTTCTGAACCTAGTTGTATCCCATATCTGAATGTGTCAAAATATATTCGGTAACTGTGGTTATAGGTGGTAAAAGGATAAACCCTCGGCCTGAAGCCTATAACATTTACAGAATGTCTATTGAGAAGACGTCAAATGTGAAAACTGATTGGAGCAAATGCTGCCTATGTCAGACAGATAAAACCGGAGAGGATCTCAGTAGTCCCATTCCAGGTCGCAGTAAATCAGATGGATATTCAATGCTGGCTACAAATATTCCTCTTTTTCAAGAACTCTGTCAGATGCCCATGATTATTAATCCTGCTAGGCTCGGTGAAGGTGATGGTATTGAAGATACATTGCGGCAAAACAATGCTCAGTACCATCAGAGTTGCCGTGCTTTGTTCAAAAATACCAAACTTGATCGGGCCAGGAAAAGGGCATCTGACGCTCAGGAACATACTGACAAGAGTTGTTCAAAGACCAGAAGAGTGAGTTTAAAGCCAGAACAATGTTTCATCTGCGACAAAGAATTTCTAGATGATGGACAAAGACGTGAAGTCATGACAATGGGGCTCAGCAGTAGGCTCAATGAATGTGCCACAACTCTAGGTGAATGTAAAATTCTTGCCCGATTGAGTGCTGGTGATGCCATTGCACAATAGTTGAAGTATCATAAAGATTGTTTAACAACTCTTTACAACAGGGAAAGATGTCACCTTGCTGCTCTACAAAAACAGGAAAATGAAGATTCTCAGAAAAAAGGAATCCATCCATTGGTATATTCAGAGCTTCTTGCTTATATAGTTGAAACTAATACGAACAGTGATGCACCAGTTGTGTTTAAACTTGCAGATCTCATCACACTGTATAAGCAACGACTTGAACAGTTGGAACTGCATGAACTTGCCTCATATGTTCACTCAACAAGACTGAAAGAGAAGCTTTTGTCAGATATACCAGCACTTGAAGCTCACAAGAGTGGGAGAGATGTTATCTTGTCCTTTACAGAGGATACAGGGTCAATCTTGTCAAAAGCTTCAGAATTTTCTGATGCTGTTATACTCAATAAAGCTGCTAGTATTTTGCGAAGACACATGCTTGCTCATGAATGGAAATTTAATGGTAGATTCCGTGCAGACTCAGTGGGAAATTCTATTCCTCAATCACTACAACAATTTGTTTGTATGGTGGAGCACGGCGTCGATATCAAGTCGCAACTGGAATTAGGTTCATCAAAGACAGACTTGGCTGTAGCTCAGCTCCTGCAGTACAACTGCTACAGTCACAAAAGCAATTCATCCACATTCAGACATTCACACAATCGTGAGACTCCCTTTCCCATCTTTATGGGCCTATCTTTGTATGGGAAAATACGAAAACGAGGACTTGTGGAACTGTTACATGACCATGGACTAAGCATTTCATATGACAGGGTGCTTGAAATATCTGCTCAATTGGGTGATGCCGTTGTTGACAGGTACACTGAAGAGGGTGTTGTGTGCCCTACAGAACTTAGGAAAGGTCTTTTCACCACATCAGCTATGGACAATATAGATCACAATCCGTCTGCAACAACAGCTACAACATCCTTTCATGGTACCAGTATCTCACTATTTCAACATCCAACGTCTGACAGTGATGGTGAACTGCGTGAGCCACTTATGATCAAAAATCATAGTATAAAACGGGTGCCTGAACTTCCAGAATCTTTCACAAACATTCATCCTGCATATCTAAAGAACAAGACTCCATCGCCTCCAGAGTTCGAATATCCAACAAGTGTCGATATTGACTTTCCCAGGCTTTTGTTAGCAAATGAATTTCAGTGGCTAGAAAAGGTTCATCTGACACAAAGCATTGATGATGACGTTAACATAACCTGGTCGGCACACCATGCTTCTGAGAAGAGAGGTTTAGATTTCAAAGTGAGCATTACATCAATTCTACCTCTCCTCCGAGAACAAGCCCACTCAGTTGCCACAATACGACATGTTATGGAGAGGATTAGAGAGACAATAGCGTTCCTCAACATCGTTGAGTGTAAATGGAAACCTCTACAGTGGTACAAAGTCTCAACTTGCATTGCTTCTTCAGTCCAAAGTTACATGTCCAGATTCAGTTCCACATGTGTCAGTCATCATCATCGATGGTTCAGCATTGGTAAACACAATACCACCCTGCAAATCAAAAACCTTCGAAGAGTATGCACAACTTGATTTTTTTCCAAAGGTACTGAAATTCAGTTCAGCATACGAGAGGACTGACATTGTTTTTGATGTTTACTTACCAACAAGTTTGAAAGCTGAAACACGGACAAAACGTAGACAAGGTGCAAAGCGTCGAGTAACCCACAACGGCAAGCTCCCTCCCAACTGGCGAAATTTCTTGAGGGATGATGACAATAAAACAGCTCTCTTCAAGTTTCTGGCTGATAGAATCACTTCACTAGCACAGGATCATGAAAATCTCGTGGTAATCACCAGAGTTGCAGATGTTGTTAGCAATCAGAATATCAGTTTTGAAGGACTAGCACCTTGCAACCATGAGGAATCAGACACAAGGATGTTTGTACACGCAAAACATGCAGTTAATCATGGTTACAAAACAGTACTGCTGAAAGCTAATGACACAGATGTCCTTGTCATTGCCATCACTGTATTTCCAGTCTTGAAAGAGTTGGGCCTGGAGGCAATGTTCATTGAATTTGGTCAAGGAAATGACACAAGGTTTATTCCAGTACATGAAGTCATCAGCGTACTTGGCCCTGAAAAAGTTAAAGGCTTGTCCTTTTTCCATGCCTTTACTGGTTGTGACAATGTGTCAGCCTTTCGATATAAAGCTAAAAAGACAGCATTTCAGACATGGAATGTTTTACCTGACGTGACGGACGTATTTGTCAAGCTGAGCAGTCATCCACCAGTCATAACAAGTGAGGACCAAGCAGTTATTGACCAGTTTGTCATCACAATGTATGACAGATCTACCTCCCTCACAGAAATAGATGCTGTAAGATTGGACATGTTTGCTCGTAAACAGAGACCCTATGACTCCATACCTCCAACTAAAGCAGCTTTAACTGAACACACAAAGCGTGCAACATATCAAGCAGGGTGCATTTGGAGTCAAGCAACATGCTGTCACATGGAAATTGATAGTCCTGGCGAGTGGGGGTGGAAGAAGCACGGCAATACATGGAAGATATTTTGGACAACACTTCCGCCAGTTGCAGAAAGCTGCAAGGAACTAACAAAATGCGGATGCAAGACACAATGCTTTGGAAGATGCAAATGCTATAAATTCGGCCTTCCATGTACAAATTTATGCATCTGCAATTGCGAGTGTTGAACGTGTGAATCCTGATGAAAACACAAGAACAAGAAGAGAAAAATGCGGGATAAACTGACATAAGTGTGTAAAATATAGCCTTTATTACACTCAAATGGTGTTAAATCTTTATTTTGTCGTCAGAAATGGCTTTGTTGACATCAGAAACATATAAATTGATATATAATATGTGGAAATCGGTCAAAAATGAAGCATTTAGTTCACAAAATGATAAATTTTACCATCCGTAGCGGCCATCTTGAAAAATGTCGGCCATCTTGGAATTTTTGAATGGCCCAAAAGTTTTTTCGGAAGAGTAGACCATTGTGAGCAATCGTGCCAAGTTTCATGCTTGCTTACCAAAATGCACGATTCTTCATCATTTTTGACTTAAGCTGCTCAGCTATACTGTCTCAGTTATATACCACGGAAGTATATACACCGTAGAGAAACCAGTAGTGTAAAAGTTCTATATAAGAAGAACATCAATGAGGTTTAAGATATACTTTATGTACATAGATTATCGTTCAGACATGAAATATATGAGAAACATACTCAACTATCCTTACACTTCTTGAGATTAATAAGGGGCAAACAACAAATAAAGCCAAGACTTGTGAATCCGTTAACTTACTTTGTTTTTCATGTGTTTATGAGAAACTTGAGATTATAAGATTTAAAGACAACTATAAATAACTTAATGTTTGATATGAAACCACGCTTAATTGCGCGCACTTCAAAAGACACACACTTAGCATAATTTAGACACAAAGAGCTGTAACTACTTTACTCTTAACGCCTTCCATCCATACTCCTTTTATTTTATTTTAGTTTTGTGTATCATATTTTTTTATATTTTTCATCTGTGATAGTTTTAATAATACAGATATAATGTTTAAAAATCAAAGTTGTTCTTTGTTTGCATGTAAAATTCGAAGGTGTGTTAATTTGGGACATCCCTGGTTATTTAAAATTTTGTTCCAAACATTATTCATTGTTTTGTTAATAAACACACACAAAGTATCCATTATAATAATGACTCACGTACCTGATATGCGATTCTATTTCCACTTGTTTACGTCCTGTTTTTACCAAAACTGAATTGTAAAATGGTTCCAACTCCACGGCTTTTAAAATATTTAAGAATGTGTCTTTTGCAGCTGTGCAATTTATTGAAGATTTCTTCTTCTTCGTCGTCTTTTTCTTCTCCTCTTCTTATTTATTATCATTATTATTATGAATGATAATAATAATAATGATAATAATAATAATAATAATAATAATAATAATAATAATAATAATAATGATAATAATGATAATAATAATGATAATAATAATAATTAGATTATTTTACTTCTTTTTTTTTCTTCTTCTTTTCTTCTTCTTCTTATTATTATTATAATCATTATTATTATAATTATTATTATTATTATTTGCTAACTAAAAGTTCTCAAACAAGTTATTACCGGTGATATATTTCGAGAACCGCTGCAAATCACTTTACGTTTTGGCAACAGCCGTTTATTATTTCTATAATTGCTATATTGTAGTTTGTTTTAATCGCGTTTTTGTACAGCTGTCAGAATAGATTCCTTTTCTCTTTCCAAGTATCATTTCTGTAGACATATTATGTTTTCGCATACGCAATTTGTTTGGTTTGCCGGTGCTTATCCAGAAGCACGGAGACATTTGAAAAAAAAAAAATTAAAACAACTATAAAATATGTGTTTGATGTACGCATCTCTCACGGAATGAATACATCGTATACCAAAAATCACGTAAATTAATCAAGTATTTTTTTTTATTTTATAAAAGAAAATAAATTTTTTGCGATGAACGGATATTATCTCTCTTGAATATGATCAACATTGTGGCAATATTTCACCCTAATTCGTTTATCGGTAAAATTAGTTTTTCTTTTATAAAAGAAAAAAACTACTTGCCTTATTTACGTGATATTTTGTATAGGATATATTCAGCTCGTGACAGGTACGTACATCAAACACATATTCCTCAGTTCTTTTGTTCATACTTCTGGATAAGCACCGGTTTGCCTTATAAAAGTAGTTACTTCTCTTTCCTTTTTTGCTTTTCTCGCCTTTTTGTTTCCTATTTCGCTGCTCTGTATATAAGTAACCTTTGTATTTTTTTAGGCAGCGGTAATCAGTCTCTCTTTATTTTATCTAATGTATTTCTCTTGCCCATTTATTGTATCGTCTTCGTTATATTCACTACTTACGAATCGTCTTCCTCCTTATTTTACATAGATTCGCTCAGTATTTGTCTTCGGTTGCGATGCGTTTTTCATAAACGTAATGTCCATCATACAAAAAAAGGGAAAATCAAGTGAATTATAAAATCGATAAGACATCGTATGTATTGAAATCTGAAACCTTATTGTAGATAAGACAAACTATTATTTGATTTGTTTTGGCATTAGGTTTATCTTTTAAAATATGATGTTACTTTGAATGGTTTTGTATTCTTGTAGGTGTTTTTAATTTGGTAGTTCTAAATTGAATAAATATACATCTGTTCAATACGAAACGTAATATATTAAGAAAAGTTAGTGCTTTTTAACGTTTTAAAGTGTAATGAGCATTATTTACTCATTCTTTTAGTTCAGTTGAAGTTCTCATAAATCCTAAGGCTAACACTTGATCTCTATATGAGATACATAGATAGAGGAATATTCAATTAAATTTCTCCTTTATCTCTCAAACGTTTAGTTAGTAGAGAATTGAAGAACATTACATTTCCTCTCCTCAATTGACCGGTGAATTATGATATAGAATATCTTTCTTGTAATCACTTGGTATTACCGGATTACAGGACAAGAATTCATCAAGTCTGGTGGAGTATCCAGCTATGTGCTGTTAGCTGAGGTAGCATTACTCTGAGAAAGGTACACGATTCCTCGTATGGGCTAGTGTATAGCAGTGTCGAGGGCATTTTATTTGGGCTTCGAATACTATGTTAGTTCGAATATTTGGCCAGAGTTTACTTGTAGGGTGAAGTATCCTCATGTCAAATTATCTTGACCAACCGTTGTACACAGAGACTGAAGATGCTCGAGTATAGTATATAGTAGGTAATTCAAACTCTCCTGTTCCATTGTTCATTAAATAGAGTGGTCAGTTACAGATTAAGAAACTAATTGGATAGTGCTACAGTGTTTTGTACGTGGCTATTTGTTCTCCTTTTATTTGTTTCATCATTCGTGTGATAAGGATGGAATTCCTGCCTCTACTTCATCTTATTTTGGTACGGATTTTGACCTCACTTATACTGAGTATAATACACCTTTGTAGGGTGACTCCTTCACACGTTGAGATGAGGGTGCAGATCGGAGGTGATAGGACGTCAAGCTTTGGATGCAATCGGGACAGTGTCGAAAATCAATCACGCCCTTTCGTTACAGGGTATAATCGGTTAAAATATCCACCCGCATAGAGGTGTCCCAAACCTACAGTGTTCGTTCACTCTCGCCCCTGTTTTACAATGAGTAAAGGACACAGAGTTGGCTTACTAGGAAAATAGAATTTTTTTTAGAAGAGAAGTATTGCATAAAATGTTTCTTTCTTAGGTATTAGAACATTCAGTTAAAAGAGGTGATTAAATAGTCTTGTATGTGCCTTATTAAGGTAAGGAATTCTGCATTAAAGTCATGGTGATTAACTTGATCAAAACATTTAGTGGAACACGAAATATGTGTTGCTATATGATGCTGAGGGAAAACAATCATCCGGGAACTCGAATATAAAATACAGATAAGGATGTAGCCACGTTATGGGGGAGCTGCAATCCCCAACACTTAAAAGCCTTTTTGTCTGACTTTGGTTGCATTTGCGGGGAGACAAGCAGAGCTGACACCCCTGCACTCCAATAAAATGTAAGTTGCATGGTCGGGCAATTGTTTTAACGTTCGTGGGTCGCCGGGTACGATGAAATATGACAACTTAAATGCAAACATTTGAGATAGACGGCGGCCGGAGGTCAAAGATCAAAGAGAGTGTCACCCGAGATTGTTGAAGATGGAAAACACTAATGACTGTATTGTCTGCATTTCTTTCTCTCTCTCTTTCTTTCTTTTTCTCCATCTCTCCCCCTCTATCTCGCTTTGTTTGCAGAGAGAGGTTTGAAGAACTGCTTGGTTTTCAGCTCCACGGGCAGGTGTTATGCTCGCCGGACTCAGCCGAAGTCTCGAGTTCAAAATTGTTCTTCGGAATGCGTAAATAAATGTTTGAATTCCTGCCTGTACTTCATCTTATTTTGGTACTGATTTTGATCTCACTTGTACTGAGTATAATAAACGTCTGTAGGGTGACTCCTTCACACGTTGAGATGAGGGTGTAGATCGGAGGGGATAGGACGTTGGTCTTTCTGTGCAATCGGGACGGTGTCGAAAAGCGATCACGCCATTTCGTTACGTTAAGAGGTAATTGGTTGAAATATACACCTGCATAAAGGTTTCTCTAACCTGCAGCGATCGTTCACTCTCGCCTCTGTTTTACAATCAGTAAAGGACACAGAGTTGGCTTACTAGGAAAATATAATTTTTGTAGAAGAGAAGTATTGCATAAAATGTTTCTTTCTTAAGTAGTAGAACATTCCGGGGTGATTAAATAGTTTTGTATGTGACTTATTAAAGAATTTTCTTGATGTATCTGACAGGTGGAGTGGCTTGTAGACCAATGGTGCATTGCATGTTGGTGGAGGTGTTACACTTAACGAACACTGAACGGAAAGATGTTGAGCAAATAACGGAAAGGTCAAGGGTTATGCAGTGCGGAATTATACATCGATGTCATGGTGATTAACTTGGTCAAAGGATTTAGTTGAACACGAAGCATGTGTTCCGGAAGGATGCTGGGGGAAAACAGTCATCTGGGAACTAAAATATAAGATAAGGATATAGCACGACCGTAGTCACCTTATGGAGGAGCTGCAATCCCCAACACTTAAAAGCCGTTTTGCCTGACTTCGGTTCCCTTTGCGGGGAGACAAGCAGAGGTGACAGCCCTGCACTCCAAGTCAGTCGCATTGTCGGACAATTGTCTTAACGTTCGTGGGTCGCCGGGCACGATGAAATATGACAACTTACATGCAAACGTTTGAGATAGACGGCGGCCGGAAGTCAAACATCAAGCAGACTGTCACCCGAGATTGTTGAAGATGGAAAACACTGACGACTGTATTGTCTGTGTTTCTTTCTCTCTCTTGCTCTCTCTTTCTCCATCTCTCTCCCTCCCTCTCACTTTGTTAACAGCGAGAGGTTTGAAGAACTGCTTGTTTTTTTCAGCACTACGCGCGGGTCGTATACACGCCGAACTCATCCAAAGTCTCGAGTTTTTAATTGTTTACGGAATGCATAAATAAATGTTTTGAAGTAATTTACTTAATTCATTACAAAGCATTCAATTCCAGTCTATGATCCCAGCCAGATGATTAATTCTCAGGAGACAATTAGTGAAGACAGCTTAATAACGTTTAATGACGATACCAAACACCCGTAGTTTAACCGCCGAAAAGCCCGACTGGGTATAAACCCCTTATGCTACAGTGTGTGTGCCTATCGTTTAGACCGGAGAGCTAGTGTGGTACTCTGTAAGGACGAAAAAGTCCTTACATGAAAGTCCTCACGGCGCCGACATATTAAGTTACACTCCTTAGCAAACGGTCGGTTCAATAGAATAGTGTTGGATAATGGCCCTATGGGAATGGACGTATCTGTTGGGAATCGTTGGTTTGACTTGTGCGAATTAACACGGGTGCAGTCAAGTGCAGATTAGGGCCTGTTCTCACAGTCAGAGCTGACAGACGTGACAAGGTTACCGTGTGACAGTCTGCACCTGTGAGAGGCTCTGTGACGTCGCGGGCCTTGCGTGGGCAACAGAGGATCCGTGACGTCACTCGTTCTCGTGAGAAGCGAGTTTTCGTCAGTCTGATTCGGAAGGCGAACCGGGAAGACCTGCGATTCACGATGTAAAACTATAGGAAATATTTTCCTTAAGGGAAGACAAGCGTGAGAAATCCTTTCACCCCCGCTCTATGAATTTGTTAAGAAACATTGTTAACTAACTTCTACTTTATCGTAATAAAGTAGAATTTGCTCTCTCTCTCTCTCGACGTGGTGAATGACTCCCAGTTGAAATAACAACTCTTGTAATAAAATGAATTAAATCTAAAAGATAAGTTTGTCTTCGGAGTGCATCATGGCTTTTGTTGCAGACAACGGACGGCGTGGTTCACGGCAGAGAAGGAAGAATTCATCCACTAGACGACCCGACCGCCCTCTACAAGCGAGGGAGAAATCAAAGGTATGCAACAATAGAACGCAGTGAAACCCTTTTAATGAGGACTGTTTCATCTACCCCGCACGAGATGCACAATCGATTCTGCGATTAGACCAAGAATCGCTGATAACTATTAGGAATAGAAAGTAAAGAATGATGCGTGTTTGAAGAACTGTTTAGTTTTCAGCTCCACAGGTAGGTCGTATGCTCGCCGGACTCAGCCGAAGTCTCGAGTTTTAAATTGTTCTTCGGAATGCATAAATAAATGTTATGAAGTAATTTACTTCCCTCATTACAAAGAATTCAATTAAAGTCCATGATCTTAGCCAGATGATTAATTCTCAGGAGAGAATTAATGAAGCCAGCTTAATAACGCTTAATTACCCCACTGAACATGCGTCGTGTAACCGCCGAAAAACCCGATTGAGTATAAACCCTTATGTTACAGGGTGTGTTCCTATAGTTTTGACCGGAGAGCTATTGTGGTACTGTGTCAGGACGAAAGAGTCCTTACATGAAAGTCCCTATGGCGCCGACATACAAAGTTACACTCCCCGGAAAACAGCCGGATCTAAAGAATAGAACGCAGTTAAACCCTGTTCATGAAGACTGTGCCATTCACACTCCACGAGATGCACAATATATTTTGCGATTAGACCCAGACTGGCTGATAACTACTAAGAATAGAAAGTAGAGAATGATGTGCGAAATAGTATCCGACAAGTAGAATGATGCGTAGCAAACGAGGAATGTTTTTTTTTAAATAGTTCACCCAAACAAGGCAGGCCACCACTGTAGACGTAAGGGGCTACTGAGAAAAAAAGGGAGAAGGTTTTGGAGGGTCAACCTAAATTGGGATCTGCGCAACGAGATGTCTGTTTACATTAGTTTTAATTTTCTGCATGTCAGTACCGTCAGGGAAACGGGGCAGAGAGGAAGTTCTAGAGGCCAGCATAACGAGGAAAGAATCTATTGGAGTAGAAAGCTTTCCGGCATCTGGGGACCTCCACAGTGACTGGATGGGATTTAGTTGATTGTCGAGTTGGTCTGGTGAATTTACGTCGGGGGGGGGGGGGGGCACCGGAGTAGCCAATTCATCAGAGCATAATCCATTGAAGTATTTGTAAAACAAGCACAAGGATGCTACATTGCAGCGATGGGACAGGGACTGGAACTTGGTTGACAGCGAGGGACCTATTTGGTTGGCGACTCTTTTTTGGACTTTGTCAAGGAGGGAGAGACTAGTAGATGATGCACCAGCCCAGATGTGGCAACAATACTCCATGCATGGGTGGATGATGGCTTTGTAGAGATACAGGATAATGCCAGGTGTGAGGAGCTTACTAGCACGGTAGAGGTTACCCACCTAATTTGCTGCGGTCTTGGCAATGTCTTCAATGTACTTGTTCCAATTCATGTAACCTGTGAAGGTTAGGCCGAGGAGTTTGAATGTTGAACTCTCAGGTAGGGTTTTATTTGCCATGATAATCGGTGGTTGGAGAGGTTTCTTGTAGTTATTGAAGGAAGGGAGCTTTGTCATTTCGGCATTAAAAGTTACCAACAATGTATGAGCCCAATCCACTACAGCCTGGAGGGCATTTTCTAAAGATTCAGCCATTACCTCGGATATGATCGCGTCTGTTTTGTTAACATAACGAGTGTAAAGCGTGGTTTCGTCAGCAAATAAACCAATCTCAGACTCAATGTTATCAGGGAGATCGTTTATGAAGATCAGGAACAATAACAGTCCAAGGATAGATCCCTGAGGTACACCAGCATTTATGTCATGTTGCTTAGATGATTGGCCATCGAGGACAACCTGGATTTTTCTTTTGGTAAGGAAGAATCTAATTATATTAAGTAATTGCCCAGTAATGTCGTATGAGCGTATTTTCAGGAGAAGCCCTTTATGCCATACCTTGTCAAAGGCCTTGGATATATCAAGCGCTACTGCCCTAGCTTCCCCTGCCTTGTCAAGTGTATGATACATGCGTTCAGAGATGACCATTAGTATGTCTGCAGTAGATCGTGCTTGTCTAAATCCATACTGGCGGTCAGAAAGAAGTTTAACGGTAACTAAGTGGCGTACTATCGCTAGATTGATTAAGGATTCAAAGATTTTAGCAAAGATCGGGAGTAGACTGATTGGGTGGTAGTTCAGAAGATCGGTTTTATTCCCAGAATTCTTGTAGAGTGGAACCACAGAGGCAACTTTCCAGCTATCTCGGAAGCAAGATTCAGCTAGGCATTTATTGTAGAGTTTGGAGAGGACAGGGGCCAGTTCAGCAGAGCATTTCTTTATTACTATTACAGGTATCAGATCAGGCCCACAAGCTTTGGAGGTGTCAAGGCTTCTTTTATGATGTCTCTGACTTGGGATGGGGTGATGACCAAGTTATCAAGTGTGGCTTCGGTCCGCAAAGGGAATTTGGGGAGGGGTCGTTATCTGAGTCCAAATTGGAGTTTGAGGCGAAACGCTGGGCAAGTAGTTCAGCCTTATCGAACGACATCATTGTAGTTTGATAGTGGGGGAATCATTGATTGACCATTGTCCACTACACTATTGTAGATTTTCCAGAAATCACGAGTATCTAGTTTCTGTGACTGGATGCGTTTTTTTGTTAACTCATTATACCTTCTCTTTGCTTCGCCTATCACGGCCTTACAATTATTTCTTGACTCTATAAATTTATGTCTATTAGTAGCTGACTTATGGCGGCCGAATTCACGGAATGCTTGTTGTCTCTCAGCAATGGCAGCTGCACATTCCGAGGTGAACCATTGGGGAGAGTGGGGCTTGCTAAAGAATTTTCGCATGGGGACATAGGCTTCAATGCCTGCTTTGACCCATTCAGTTAATTCATTTGCACACTGGTCAGCAGAAAGTGAGAAGGTTGCCCTCCATGGGGTGATGCTGATGTGATCTCTGATTGACTCAAAATCAACCTGCTTGTAGTATCTCGTTATTTTGAGCAACGGTTCATCAGCTTTTGGACGACTTTTTAGGGTGATAATGAACAAAGTTTAATTATTTAATGAACAAAGTTTAATTATTTAATGAACAAAGTTTAATTATTTAATGGACAAAGTTTAATTATTTAATGAACAAAGTTTAAGTATTTAATGAACAAAGTTTAATTATTTAATGAACAAAGTTTAATTATTTAATGAACAAAGTTTAAGTATTTAATGGACAAAGTTTAATTATTTAATGAACAAAGTTTAAGTATTTAATGAACAAAGTTTAATTATTTAATGAACAAAGTTTAATTATTTAATGAACAAAGTTTAATTATTTAATGAACAAAGTTTAATTATTTAATGAACAAAGTTTTATTATTTAATGAACAAAGTTTAATTATTTAATGAACAAAGTTTAATTATTTAATGAACAAAGTTTAATTATTTAATGAACAAAGTTTAATTATTTAATGAACAAAGTTTAATTATTTAATGAACAAAGTTTAAGTATTTAATAAACTAAGTTTAATTATTTAATGAACAAAGTTTAATTATTTAATGTACAAAGTTTAATTATTTAATGAACTAAGTTTAATTATTTAATTAACTAAGTTTAATTATTTAATGAACAAAGTTTAATTATTTAATGAACAAAGTTTAATTATTTAATGAACAAAGTTTAATTATTTAATGAACAAAGTTTAATTATTTAATTAACAAAGTTTTATTATTTAATGAACAAAGTTTAATTATTTAATGAACAAAGTTTAATTATTTAATCAACAAAGTTTAATTATTTAATGAACAAAGTTTAATTATTTAATGAACAAAGTTTAATTATTTAATGAACAAAGTTTAATTATTTAATGAACAAAGTTTAAGTATTTAATAAACAAAGTTTAATTATTTAATGAACAAAGTTTAATTATTTAATGTACAAAGTTTAATTATTTAATGAACTAAGTTTAATTATTTAATTAACTAAGTTTAATTATTTAATGAACAAAGTTTAATTATTTAATGAACAAAGTTTAATTATTTAATGAACACAGTTTAATTATTTCATGAACAAAGTTTAATTATTTTATTAACTAAGTTTAATTATTTAATGAACACAGTTTAATTATTTAATGAACTAAGTTTAATTATTTAATGAACACAGTTTAATTATTTAATGAACTAAGTTTAATTATTTAATGAACAAAGTTCAATTATTTAATGAACTAAGTTTTATTATTTAATGAACACAGTTTAATTATTTAATGAACTAAGTTTAATTATTTAATGAACAAAGTTTAATTATTTAATTAACTAAGTTTAATTATTTAATGAACAAAGTTTAATTATTTAATGAAAAAAATTTAATTATTTAATGAACAAAGTTTAATTATTTAATGAACACAGTTTAATTATTTCATGAACAAAGTTTAATTATTTAATTAACTAAGTTTAATTATTTAATGAACACAGATTAATTATTTAATGAACACAGTTTAATTATTTCATGAACAAAGTTTAATTATTTAATTAACTAAGTTTAATTATTTAATGAACAAAGTTTAATTATTTAATGAACAAAGTTTAATTATTTAATAGAACAATGTTTGATTATTTAATGAACTAAGTTTAATTATTTAATTGACTAAGTTTAATTATTTAATTAAATAAGTTCAATTATTTAATGAACAAAGTTTTATTATTTAATTAACTAAGTTTAATTATTTAATGAACAAAGTTTAATTGTTTAATGAACAAAGTTTAATTATTTAATTAACTAAGTTTAATTATTTAATGAACACAGTTTAATTATTCAATTAACTAAGTTTAATTATTTAATGAACAAAGTTTAATTATTTAATGAACAAAGTTTAATTATTTAATGAACTAAGTTCAATTATTTAATGAACAAAGTGTAATTATTTAATGAACAAATTTTAATTATTTAATGAACAAAGTTTAATTGTTTAATGAACAAAGTTTAATTGTTTAATGAACAAAGTTTAATTATTTAATGAACAAAGTTTAATTATTTAATGAACACAGTTTAATTATTTCATGAACAAAGTTTAAGTATTTAATAAACTAAGTTTAATTATTTAATGAACAAAGTTTAATTATTTAATGTACAAAGTTTAATTATTTAATGAACTAAGTTTAATTATTTAATTAACTAAGTTTAATTATTTAATGAACAAAGTTTAATTATTTAATGAACAAAGTTTAATTATTTAATGAACAAAGTTTAATTATTTAATGAACAAAGTTTAATTATTTAATTAACAAAGTTTTATTATTTAATGAACAAAGTTTAATTATTTAATGAACAAAGTTTAATTATTAAATCAACAAAGTTTAATTATTTAATGAACAAAGTTTAATTATTTAATGAACAAAGTTTAATTATTTAATGAACAAAGTTTAATTATTTAATGAACAAAGTTTAAGTATTTAATAAACTAAGTTTAATTATTTAATGAACAAAGTTTAATTATTTAATGTACAAAGTTTAATTATTTAATGAACTAAGTTTAATTATTTAATTAACTAAGTTTAATTATTTAATGAACAAAGTTTAATTATTTAATGAACAAAGTTTAATTATTTAATGAACACAGTTTAATTATTTCATGAACAAAGTTTAATTATTTTATTAACTAAGTTTAATTATTTAATGAACACAGTTTAATTATTTAATGAACTAAGTTTAATTATTTAATGAACACAGTTTAATTATTTAATGAACTAAGTTTAATTATTTAATGAACAAAGTTCAATTATTTAATGAACTAAGTTTTATTATTTAATGAACACAGTTTAATTATTTAATGAACTAAGTTTAATTATTTAATGAACAAAGTTTAATTATTTAATTAACTAAGTTTAATTATTTAATGAACAAAGTTTAATTATTTAATGAAAAAAATTTAATTATTTAATGAACAAAGTTTAATTATTTAATGAACACAGTTTAATTATTTCATGAACAAAGTTTAATTATTTAATTAACTAAGTTTAATTATTTAATGAACACAGTTTAATTATTTAATGAACACAGTTTAATTATTTCATGAACAAAGTTTAATTATTTAATTAACTAAGTTTAATTATTTCATGAACAAAGTTTAAGTATTTAATAAACTAAGTTTAATTATTTAATGAACAAAGTTTAATTATTTAATGTACAAAGTTTAATTATTTAATGAACTAAGTTTAATTATTTAATTAACTAAGTTTAATTATTTAATGAACAAAGTTTAATTATTTAATGAACAAAGTTTAATTATTTAATGAACAAAGTTTAATTATTTAATGAACAAAGTTTAATTATTTAATTAACAAAGTTTTATTATTTAATGAACAAAGTTTAATTATTTAATGAACAAAGTTTAATTATTTAATCAACAAAGTTTAATTATTTAATGAACAAAGTTTAATTATTTAATGAACAAAGGTTAATTATTTAATGAACAAAGTTTAATTATTTAATGAACAAAGTTTAAGTATTTAATAAACTAAGTTTAATTATTTAATGAACAAAGTTTAATTATTTAATGTACAAAGTTTAATTATTTAATGAACTAAGTTTAATTATTTAATTAACTAAGTTTAATTATTTAATGAACAAAGTTTAATTATTTAATGAACAAAGTTTAATTATTTAATGAACACAGTTTAATTATTTCATGAACAAAGTTTAATTATTTTATTAACTAAGTTTAATTATTTAATGAACACAGTTTAATTATTTAATGAACTAAGTTTAATTATTTAATGAACACAGTTTAATTATTTAATGAACTAAGTTTAATTATTTAATGAACAAAGTTCAATTATTTAATGAACTAAGTTTTATTATTTAATGAACACAGTTTAATTATTTAATGAACTAAGTTTAATTATTTAATGAACAAAGTTTAATTATTTAATTAACTAAGTTTAATTATTTAATGAACAAAGTTTAATTATTTAATGAAAAAAATTTAATTATTTAATGAACAAAGTTTAATTATTTAATGAACACAGTTTAATTATTTCATGAACAAAGTTTAATTATTTAATTAACTAAGTTTAATTATTTAATGAACACAGTTTAATTATTTAATGAACACAGTTTAATTATTTCATGAACAAAGTTTAATTATTTAATTAACTAAGTTTAATTATTTAATGAACAAAGTTTAATTATTTAATGAACAAAGTTTAATTATTTAATAGAACAATGTTTGATTATTTAATGAACTAAGTTTAATTATTTAATTGACTAAGTTTAATTATTTAATTAAATAAGTTCAATTATTTAATGAACAAAGTTTTATTATTTAATTAACTAAGTTTAATTATTTAATGAACAAAGTTTAATTGTTTAATGAACAAAGTTTAATTATTTAATTAACTAAGTTTAATTATTTAATGAACACAGTTTAATTATTCAATTAACTAAGTTTAATTATTTAATGAACAAAGTTTAATTATTTAATGAACAAAGTTTAATTATTTAATGAACTAAGTTCAATTATTTAATGAACAAAGTGTAATTATTTAATGAACAAATTTTAATTATTTAATGAACAAAGTTTAATTATTTAATGAACAAAGTTTAATTGTTTAATGAACAAAGTTTAATTATTTAATGAACAAAGTTTAATTATTTAATGAACACAGTTTAATTATTTCATGAACAAAGTTTAAGTATTTAATAAACTAAGTTTAATTATTTAATGAACAAAGTTTAATTATTTAATTAACTAAGTTTAATTATTTAATAAACAAAGTTTAATTATTTAATGAACTAAGTTCAATTATTTAATGAACAAAGTGTAATTATTTAATGAACAAATTTTAATTATTTAATGAACAAAGTTTAATTATTTCATGAACAAATTTTAATTATTTAATGAACAAAGTTTAATTGTTTAATGAACAAAGTGTAATTATTTAATTAACTAAGTTTTATTATTTAATTAACTAAGTTTAATTATTTAATAAACTAAGTTTAATTATTTAATAAACCAAGTTTAATTATTTAATAAACTAAGTTTAATTATTTAATTAACTAAGTTTAATTATTTAATTAACTAAGTTTAATTATTTAATTAACTAAGTTTAATTATTTAATTAACTAAGTTTAATTATTTAATAAACTAAGTTTAATTATTTAATGAACAAAGTTTAATTATTTCATGAACAAAGTTTAATTGTTTAATGAACAAAGTTTAAGTATTTAATAAACTAAGTTTAATTATTTAATGAACAAAGTTTAATTATTTAATGTACAAAGTTTAATTATTTAATGAACAAAGTTTAATTATTTAATTAACTAAGTTTAATTATTTAATGAACAAAGTTTAATTATTTAATGAACAAAGTTTAATTATTTAATGAACACAGTTTAATTATTTCATGAACAAAGTTTAATTATTTAATTAACTAAGTTTAATTATTTAATGAACACAGTTTAATTATTTAATGAACACAGTTTAATTATTTAATGAACAAAGTTTAATTATTTAATTAACAAAGTTTAATTATTTAATGAACTAAGTTTAATTATTTAATGAACAAAGTTTAATTATTTAATGAACAAAGTTTAATTATTTAACTAACTAAGTTTAATTATTTAATGAACACAGTTTAATTATTTAATGAACACAGTTTAATTATTTAATGAACAAAGTTTAATTATTTAATTAACTAAGTTTAATTATTTAATTAACTAAGTTTAATTATTTAATGAACAAAGTTTAATTATTTAATGAACACAGTTTAATTATTTAATTAACTAAGTTCAATTATTTAATGAACACAGTTTAATTATTTAATGAACAAAGTTTAATTATTTAATTAACAAAGTTTAATTATTTAATTAACTAAGTTTAATTATTTAATGAACAAAGTTTAATTGTTTAATGAACAAAGTTTAATTATTTAATTAACTAAGTTTAATTATTTAATGAACACAGTTTAATTATTCAATTAACTAAGTTTAATTATTTAATGAACAAAGTTTAATTATTTAATGAACAAAGTTTAATTATTTAATTAACTAAGTTTAATTATTTAATGAACAAAGTTTAATTATTTAATGAACAAAGTTTAATTATTTAATGAACAAAGTTTAATTATTTCATGAACAAAGTTTAATTATTTAATGAACAAAGTTTTATTATTTAATGAACAAAGTTTAATTGTTTAATGAACAAAGTTTAATTATTTAATGAACTAAGTTCAATTATTTAATGAATAAAGTTTAATTATTTAATTAACTAAGTTTAATTATTTAATGAACAAAGTTTAATTATTTAATGAACAAAGTTTAATTATTTAATGAACAAAGTTTTATTATTTAATAAACAAAGTTTAATTGTTTAATGAACAAAGTTAGATTATTTAATGAACTAAGTTTAATTGTTTAATGAACAAAGTTTAATTATTTAATGAACAAAGTTTAATTATTTAATGAACAATGTTTAATTATTTAATGAACTAAGTTTAATTATTTAATTAACTAAGTTTAATTATTTAATTAACTAAGTTTAATTATTTAATGAACAAAGTTTAATTATTTAATGAACAAAATTTAATTATTTAATGAACAAAGTTTAATTATTTAATGAACAAAGTTTAATTATTTAATGAACAAAGTTTAATTATTTAATGAACAATGTTTAATTATTTAATGAACAAAGTTTAATTATTTAATTTACTAAGTTTAATTATTTAATTAACTAAGTTTAATTATTTAATGAACAAAGTTTAATTGTTTAATGAACAAAGTTTAATTATTTAATTAACTAAGTTTAATTATTTAATGAACAAAGTTTAATTATTTAATGAACAAAGTTTAATTATTTAATGAACAAAGTTTAATTATTTAATGAACAAAGTTATTTAATAAAGTTATTTAATAAACTAAGTTTAATTATTTAATGAACAAAGTTTAATTATTTCATGAACAAAGTTTAATTATTTCATGAACAAAGTTTAAGTATTTAATAAACTAAGTTTAATTATTTAATGAATAAAGTTTAATTATTTAATGAACAAAGTTTAATTATTTAATGAACTAAGTTTAATTATTTAATGAACAAAGTTTAATTATTTAATAAACTAAGTTTAATTATTTAATGAACAAAGTTTAATTATTTCATGAACAAAGTTTAATTATTTCATGAACAAAGTTTAAGTATTTAATAAACTAAGTTTAATTATTTAATGAATAAAGTTTAATTATTTAATGAACAAAGTTTAATTATTTAATGAACTAAGTTTAATTATTTAATGAACTAAGTTTAATTATTTAATGAACACAGTTTAATTATTTAATGAACTAAGTTTAATTATTTAATGAACAAAGTTCAATTATTTAATGAACTAAGTTTAATTATTTAATTAACTAAGTTTAATTATTTAATGAACAAAGTTTAATTATTTAATGAAAAAAATTTAATTATTTAATGAACAAAGTTTAATTATTTAATGAACACAGTTTAATTATTTCATGAACAAAGTTTAATTATTTAATTAACTAAGTTTAATTATTTAATGAACACAGTTTAATTATTTAATGAACACAGTTTAATTATTTCATGAACAAAGTTTAATTATTTAATTAACTAAGTTTAATTATTTCATGAACAAAGTTTAAGTATTTAATAAACTAAGTTTAATTATTTAATGAACAAAGTTTAATTATTTAATGTACAAAGTTTAATTATTTAATGAACTAAGTTTAATTATTTAATTAACTAAGTTTAATTATTTAATGAACAAAGTTTAATTATTTAATGAACAAAGTTTAATTATTTAATGAACAAAGTTTAATTATTTAATGAACAAAGTTTAATTATTTAATTAACAAAGTTTTATTATTTAATGAACAAAGTTTAATTATTTAATGAACAAAGTTTAATTATTTAATCAACAAAGTTTAATTATTTAATGAACAAAGTTTAATTATTTAATGAACAAAGGTTAATTATTTAATGAACAAAGTTTAATTATTTAATGAACAAAGTTTAAGTATTTAATAAACTAAGTTTAATTATTTAATGAACAAAGTTTAATTATTTAATGTACAAAGTTTAATTATTTAATGAACTAAGTTTAATTATTTAATTAACTAAGTTTAATTATTTAATGAACAAAGTTTAATTATTTAATGAACAAAGTTTAATTATTTAATGAACACAGTTTAATTATTTCATGAACAAAGTTTAATTATTTTATTAACTAAGTTTAATTATTTAATGAACACAGTTTAATTATTTAATGAACTAAGTTTAATTATTTAATGAACACAGTTTAATTATTTAATGAACTAAGTTTAATTATTTAATGAACAAAGTTCAATTATTTAATGAACTAAGTTTTATTATTTAATGAACACAGTTTAATTATTTAATGAACTAAGTTTAATTATTTAATGAACAAAGTTTAATTATTTAATTAACTAAGTTTAATTATTTAATGAACAAAGTTTAATTATTTAATGAAAAAAATTTAATTATTTAATGAACAAAGTTTAATTATTTAATGAACACAGTTTAATTATTTCATGAACAAAGTTTAATTATTTAATTAACTAAGTTTAATTATTTAATGAACACAGTTTAATTATTTAATGAACACAGTTTAATTATTTCATGAACAAAGTTTAATTATTTAATTAACTAAGTTTAATTATTTAATGAACAAAGTTTAATTATTTAATGAACAAAGTTTAATTATTTAATAGAACAATGTTTGATTATTTAATGAACTAAGTTTAATTATTTAATTGACTAAGTTTAATTATTTAATTAAATAAGTTCAATTATTTAATGAACAAAGTTTTATTATTTAATTAACTAAGTTTAATTATTTAATGAACAAAGTTTAATTGTTTAATGAACAAAGTTTAATTATTTAATTAACTAAGTTTAATTATTTAATGAACACAGTTTAATTATTCAATTAACTAAGTTTAATTATTTAATGAACAAAGTTTAATTATTTAATGAACAAAGTTTAATTATTTAATGAACTAAGTTCAATTATTTAATGAACAAAGTGTAATTATTTAATGAACAAATTTTAATTATTTAATGAACAAAGTTTAATTATTTAATGAACAAAGTTTAATTGTTTAATGAACAAAGTTTAATTATTTAATGAACAAAGTTTAATTATTTAATGAACACAGTTTAATTATTTCATGAACAAAGTTTAAGTATTTAATAAACTAAGTTTAATTATTTAATGAACAAAGTTTAATTATTTAATTAACTAAGTTTAATTATTTAATAAACAAAGTTTAATTATTTAATGAACTAAGTTCAATTATTTAATGAACAAAGTGTAATTATTTAATGAACAAATTTTAATTATTTAATGAACAAAGTTTAATTATTTCATGAACAAATTTTAATTATTTAATGAACAAAGTTTAATTGTTTAATGAACAAAGTGTAATTATTTAATTAACTAAGTTTTATTATTTAATTAACTAAGTTTAATTATTTAATAAACTAAGTTTAATTATTTAATAAACCAAGTTTAATTATTTAATAAACTAAGTTTAATTATTTAATTAACTAAGTTTAATTATTTAATTAACTAAGTTTAATTATTTAATTAACTAAGTTTAATTATTTAATTAACTAAGTTTAATTATTTAATAAACTAAGTTTAATTATTTAATGAACAAAGTTTAATTATTTCATGAACAAAGTTTAATTGTTTAATGAACAAAGTTTAAGTATTTAATAAACTAAGTTTAATTATTTAATGAACAAAGTTTAATTATTTAATGTACAAAGTTTAATTATTTAATGAACAAAGTTTAATTATTTAATTAACTAAGTTTAATTATTTAATGAACAAAGTTTAATTATTTAATGAACAAAGTTTAATTATTTAATGAACACAGTTTAATTATTTCATGAACAAAGTTTAATTATTTAATTAACTAAGTTTAATTATTTAATGAACACAGTTTAATTATTTAATGAACACAGTTTAATTATTTAATGAACAAAGTTTAATTGTTTAATTAACAAAGTTTAATTATTTAATGAACTAAGTTTAATTATTTAATGAACAAAGTTTAATTATTTAATGAACAAAGTTTAATTATTTAACTAACTAAGTTTAATTATTTAATGAACACAGTTTAATTATTTAATGAACACAGTTTAATTATTTAATGAACAAAGTTTAATTATTTAATTAACTAAGTTTAATTATTTAATTAACTAAGTTTAATTATTTAATGAACAAAGTTTAATTATTTAATGAACACAGTTTAATTATTTAATTAACTAAGTTCAATTATTTAATGAACACAGTTTAATTATTTAATGAACAAAGTTTAATTATTTAATTAACAAAGTTTAATTATTTAATTAACTAAGTTTAATTATTTAATGAACAAAGTTTAATTGTTTAATGAACAAAGTTTAATTATTTAATTAACTAAGTTTAATTATTTAATGAACACAGTTTAATTATTCAATTAACTAAGTTTAATTATTTAATGAACAAAGTTTAATTATTTAATGAACAAAGTTTAATTATTTAATTAACTAAGTTTAATTATTTAATGAACAAAGTTTAATTATTTAATGAACAAAGTTTAATTATTTAATGAACAAAGTTTAATTATTTCATGAACAAAGTTTAATTATTTAATGAACAAAGTTTTATTATTTAATGAACAAAGTTTAATTGTTTAATGAACAAAGTTTAATTATTTAATGAACTAAGTTCAATTATTTAATGAATAAAGTTTAATTATTTAATTAACTAAGTTTAATTATTTAATGAACAAAGTTTAATTATTTAATGAACAAAGTTTAATTATTTAATGAACAAAGTTTTATTATTTAATAAACAAAGTTTAATTGTTTAATGAACAAAGTTAGATTATTTAATGAACTAAGTTTAATTGTTTAATGAACAAAGTTTAATTATTTAATGAACAAAGTTTAATTATTTAATGAACAATGTTTAATTATTTAATGAACTAAGTTTAATTATTTAATTAACTAAGTTTAATTATTTAATTAACTAAGTTTAATTATTTAATGAACAAAGTTTAATTATTTAATGAACAAAATTTAATTATTTAATGAACAAAGTTTAATTATTTAATGAACAAAGTTTAATTATTTAATGAACAAAGTTTAATTATTTAATGAACAATGTTTAATTATTTAATGAACAAAGTTTAATTATTTAATTTACTAAGTTTAATTATTTAATTAACTAAGTTTAATTATTTAATGAACAAAGTTTAATTGTTTAATGAACAAAGTTTAATTATTTAATTAACTAAGTTTAATTATTTAATGAACAAAGTTTAATTATTTAATGAACAAAGTTTAATTATTTAATGAACAAAGTTTAATTATTTAATGAACAAAGTTATTTAATAAAGTTATTTAATAAACTAAGTTTAATTATTTAATGAACAAAGTTTAATTATTTCATGAACAAAGTTTAATTATTTCATGAACAAAGTTTAAGTATTTAATAAACTAAGTTTAATTATTTAATGAATAAAGTTTAATTATTTAATGAACAAAGTTTAATTATTTAATGAACTAAGTTTAATTATTTAATGAACAAAGTTTAATTATTTAATAAACTAAGTTTAATTATTTAATGAACAAAGTTTAATTATTTCATGAACAAAGTTTAATTATTTCATGAACAAAGTTTAAGTATTTAATAAACTAAGTTTAATTATTTAATGAATAAAGTTTAATTATTTAATGAACAAAGTTTAATTATTTAATGAACTAAGTTTAATTATTTAATGAACTAAGTTTAATTATTTAATGAACACAGTTTAATTATTTAATGAACTAAGTTTAATTATTTAATGAACAAAGTTCAATTATTTAATGAACTAAGTTTTATTATTTAATGAACACAGTTTAATTATTTAATGAACTAAGTTTAATTATTTAATGAACAAAGTTTAATTATTTAATTAACTAAGTTTAATTATTTAATGAACAAAGTTTAATTATTTAATGAAAAAAATTTAATTATTTAATGAACAAAGTTTAATTATTTAATGAACACAGTTTAATTATTTCATGAACAAAGTTTAATTATTTAATTAACTAAGTTTAATTATTTAATGAACACAGTTTAATTATTTAATGAACACAGTTTAATTATTTCATGAACAAAGTTTAATTATTTAATTAACTAAGTTTAATTATTTCATGAACAAAGTTTAAGTATTTAATAAACTAAGTTTAATTATTTAATGAACAAAGTTTAATTATTTAATGTACAAAGTTTAATTATTTAATGAACTAAGTTTAATTATTTAATTAACTAAGTTTAATTATTTAATGAACAAAGTTTAATTATTTAATGAACAAAGTTTAATTATTTAATGAACAAAGTTTAATTATTTAATGAACAAAGTTTAATTATTTAATTAACAAAGTTTTATTATTTAATGAACAAAGTTTAATTATTTAATGAACAAAGTTTAATTATTTAATCAACAAAGTTTAATTATTTAATGAACAAAGTTTAATTATTTAATGAACAAAGGTTAATTATTTAATGAACAAAGTTTAATTATTTAATGAACAAAGTTTAAGTATTTAATAAACTAAGTTTAATTATTTAATGAACAAAGTTTAATTATTTAATGTACAAAGTTTAATTATTTAATGAACTAAGTTTAATTATTTAATTAACTAAGTTTAATTATTTAATGAACAAAGTTTAATTATTTAATGAACAAAGTTTAATTATTTAATGAACACAGTTTAATTATTTCATGAACAAAGTTTAATTATTTTATTAACTAAGTTTAATTATTTAATGAACACAGTTTTATTATTTAATGAACTAAGTTTAATTATTTAATGAACACAGTTTAATTATTTAATGAACTAAGTTTAATTATTTAATGAACAAAGTTCAATTATTTAATGAACTAAGTTTTATTATTTAATGAACACAGTTTAATTATTTAATGAACTAAGTTTAATTATTTAATGAACAAAGTTTAATTATTTAATTAACTAAGTTTAATTATTTAATGAACAAAGTTTAATTATTTAATGAAAAAAATTTAATTATTTAATGAACAAAGTTTAATTATTTAATGAACACAGTTTAATTATTTCATGAACAAAGTTTAATTATTTAATTAACTAAGTTTAATTATTTAATGAACACAGTTTAATTATTTAATGAACACAGTTTAATTATTTCATGAACAAAGTTTAATTATTTAATTAACTAAGTTTAATTATTTAATGAACAAAGTTTAATTATTTAATGAACAAAGTTTAATTATTTAATAGAACAATGTTTGATTATTTAATGAACTAAGTTTAATTATTTAATTGACTAAGTTTAATTATTTAATTAAATAAGTTCAATTATTTAATGAACAAAGTTTTATTATTTAATTAACTAAGTTTAATTATTTAATGAACAAAGTTTAATTGTTTAATGAACAAAGTTTAATTATTTAATTAACTAAGTTTAATTATTTAATAGAACACAGTTTAATTATTCAATTAACTAAGTTTAATTATTTAATGAACAAAGTTTAATTATTTAATAAACAAAGTTTAATTATTTAATGAACTAAGTTCAATTATTTAATGAACAAAGTGTAATTATTTAATGAACAAATTTTAATTATTTAATGAACAAAGTTTAATTATTTAATGAACAAAGTTTAATTGTTTAATGAACAAAGTTTAATTATTTAATGAACAAAGTTTAATTATTTAATGAACACAGTTTAATTATTTCATGAACAAAGTTTAAGTATTTAATAAACTAAGTTTAATTATTTAATGAACAAAGTTTAATTATTTAATGAACAAAGTTTAATTGTTTAATGAACAAAGTGTAATTATTTAATTAACTAAGTTTTATTATTTAATTAACTAAGTTTAATTATTTAATAAACTAAGTTTAATTATTTAATAAACCAAGTTTAATTATTTAATAAACTAAGTTTAATTATTTAATTAACTAAGTTTAATTATTTAATTAACTAAGTTTAATTATTTAATTAACTAAGTTTAATTATTTAATTAACTAAGTTTAATTATTTAATAAACTAAGTTTAATTATTTAATGAACAAAGTTTAATTATTTCATGAACAAAGTTTAATTGTTTAATGAACAAAGTTTAAGTATTTAATAAACTAAGTTTAATTATTTAATGAACAAAGTTTAATTATTTAATGTACAAAGTTTAATTATTTAATGAACAAAGTTTAATTATTTAATTAACTAAGTTTAATTATTTAATGAACAAAGTTTAATTATTTAATGAACTAAGTTTAATTATTTAATGAACAAAGTTTAATTATTTAATGAACAAAGTTTAATTATTTAACTAACTAAGTTTAATTATTTAATGAACACAGTTTAATTATTTAATGAACACAGTTTAATTATTTAATGAACAAAGTTTAATTATTTAATTAACTAAGTTTAATTATTTAATTAACTAAGTTTAATTATTTAATGAACAAAGTTTAATTATTTAATGAACACAGTTTAATTATTTAATTAACTAAGTTCAATTATTTAATGAACACAGTTTAATTATTTAATGAACAAAGTTTAATTATTTAATTAACAAAGTTTAATTATTTAATTAACTAAGTTTAATTATTTAATGAACAAAGTTTAATTGTTTAATGAACAAAGTTTAATTATTTAATTAACTAAGTTTAATTATTTAATGAACACAGTTTAATTATTCAATTAACTAAGTTTAATTATTTAATGAACAAAGTTTAATTATTTAATGAACAAAGTTTAATTATTTAATTAACTAAGTTTAATTATTTAATGAACAAAGTTTAATTATTTAATGAACAAAGTTTAATTATTTAATGAACAAAGTTTAATTATTTCATGAACAAAGTTTAATTATTTAATGAACAAAGTTTTATTATTTAATGAACAAAGTTTAATTGTTTAATGAACAAAGTTTAATTATTTAATGAACTAAGTTCAATTATTTAATGAATAAAGTTTAATTATTTAATTAACTAAGTTTAATTATTTAATGAACAAAGTTTAATTATTTAATGAAAAAAATTTAATTATTTAATGAACAAAGTTTAATTATTTAATGAACAAAGTTTAATTATTTAATGAACAAAGTTTAATTATTTAATGAACAATGTTTAATTATTTAATGAACAAAGTTTAATTATTTAATTTACTAAGTTTAATTATTTAATTAACTAAGTTTAATTATTTAATGAACAAAGTTTAATTGTTTAATGAACAAAGTTTAATTATTTAATTAACTAAGTTTAATTATTTAATGAACAAAGTTTAATTATTTAATGAACAAAGTTTAATTATTTAATGAACAAAGTTTAATTATTTAATGAACAAAGTTTAATTATTTAATAAACTAAGTTTAATTATTTAATGAACAAAGTTTAATTATTTCATGAACAAAGTTTAATTATTTCATGAACAAAGTTTAAGTATTTAATAAACTAAGTTTAATTATTTAATGAATAAAGTTTAATTATTTAATGAACAAAGTTTAATTATTTAATGAACTAAGTTTAATTATTTAATGAACAAAGTTTAATTATTTAATAAACTAAGTTTAATTATTTAATGAACAAAGTTTAATTATTTCATGAACAAAGTTTAATTATTTCATGAACAAAGTTTAAGTATTTAATAAACTAAGTTTAATTATTTAATGAATAAAGTTTAATTATTTAATGAACAAAGTTTAATTATTTAATGAACTAAGTTTAATTATTTAATGAACACAGTTTAATTATTCAATTAACTAAGTTTAATTATTTCATGAACAAAGTTTAATTATTTAATGAACAAAGTTTAATTATTTAATGAACTAAGTTCAATTATTTAATGAACAAAGTGTAATTATTTAATGAACAAATTTTAATTATTTAATGAACAAAGTTTAATTATTTAATGAACAAAGTTTAATTGTTTAATGAACAAAGTTTAATTATTTAATGAACAAAGTTTAATTATTTAATGAACACAGTTTAATTATTTCATGAACAAAGTTTAAGTATTTAATAAACTAAGTTTAATTATTGAATGAACAAAGTTTAATTATTTAATGAACAAAGTTTAATTATTTAATCAACAAAGTTTAATTATTTAATGAACAAAGTTTAATTATTTAATGAACAAAGTTTAATTATTTAATGAACAAAGTTTAATTATTTAATGAACAAAGTTTAAGTATTTAATAAACTAAGTTTAATTATTTAATGAACAAAGTTTAATTATTTAATGTACAAAGTTTAATTATTTAATGAACTAAGTTTAATTATTTAATTAACTAAGTTTAATTATTTAATGAACAAAGTTTAATTATTTAATGTACAAAGTTTAATTATTTAATGAACAAAGTTTAATTATTTAATGAACAAAGTTTAATTATTTAATAGAACAATGTTTGATTATTTAATGAACTAAGTTTAATTATTTAATTGACTAAGTTTAATTATTTAATTAAATAAGTTCAATTATTTAATGAACAAAGTTTAATTATTTAATGAACAAAGTTTAATTATTTAATGAACAAAGTTTAATTATTTAATTAACAAAGTTTTATTATTTAATGAACAAAGTTTAATTATTTAATGAACAAAGTTTAATTATTTAATCAACAAAGTTTAATTATTTAATGAACAAAGTTTAATTATTTAATGAACAAAGTTTAATTATTTAATGAACAAAGTTTAATTATTTAATGAACAAAGTTTAAGTATTTAATAAACTAAGTTTAATTATTTAATGAACCAAGTTTAATTATTTAATGTACAAAGTTTAATTATTTAATGAACTAAGTTTAATTATTTAATTAACTAAGTTTAATTATTTAATGAACAAAGTTTAATTATTTAATGTACAAAGTTTAATTATTTAATGAACAAAGTTTAATTATTTAATGAACAAAGTTTAATTATTTAATAGAACAATGTTTGATTATTTAATGAACTAAGTTTAATTATTTAATTGACTAAGTTTAATTATTTAATTAAATAAGTTCAATTATTTAATGAACAAAGTTTTATTATTTAATTAACTAAGTTTAATTATTTAAGGAACAAAGTTTAATTGTTTAATGAACAAAGTTTAATTATTTAATTAACTAAGTTTAATTATTTAATGAACACAGTTTAATTATTCAATTAACTAAGTTTAATTATTTAATGAACAAAGTTTAATTATTTAATGAACAAAGTTTAATTATTTAATGAACTAAGTTCAATTATTTAATGAACAAAGTGTAATTATTTAATGAACAAATTTTAATTATTTAATGAACAAAGTTTAATTATTTAATGAACAAAGTTTAATTGTTTAATGAACAAAGTTTAATTATTTAATGAACAAAGTTTAATTATTTAATGAACACAGTTTAATTATTTCATGAACAAAGTTTAAGTATTTAATAAACTAAGTTTAATTATTTAATGAACAAAGTTTAATTATTTAATGAACAAAGTTTAATTATTTAATAAACAAAGTTTAATTATTTAATGAACTAAGTTCAATTATTTAATGAACAAAGTGTAATTATTTAATGAACAAATTTTAATTATTTAATGAACAAAGTTTAATTATTTCATGAACAAATTTTAATTATTTAATGAACAAAGTTTAATTGTTTAATGAACAAAGTGTAATTATTTAATTAACTAAGTTTTATTATTTAATTAACTAAGTTTAATTATTTAATGAACAAAGTTTAATTATTTAATGAAAAAAATTTAATTATTTAATGAACAAAGTTTAATTATTTAATGAACACAGTTTAATTATTTCATGAACAAAGTTTAATTATTTAATTAACTAAGTTTAATTATTTAATGAACACAGTTTAATTATTTAATGAACACAGTTTAATTATTTCATGAACAAAGTTTAATTATTTAATTAACTAAGTTTAATTATTTAATGAACAACTTTTAATTATTTAATGAACAAAGTTTAATTATTTAATAGAACAATGTTTGATTATTTAATGAACTAAGTTTAATTATTTAATTGACTAAGTTTAATTATTTAATTAAATAAGTTCAATTATTTAATGAACAAAGTTTTATTATTTAATTAACTAAGTTTAATTATTTAATGAACAAAGTTTAATTGTTTAATGAACAAAGTTTAATTATTTAATGAACAAAGTTTAATTATTTAATGAACAAAGTTTAATTATTTCATGAACAAAGTTTAATTATTTAATGAACAAAGTTTTATTATTTAATGAACAAAGTTTAATTGTTTAATGAACAAAGTTTAATTATTTAATGAACTAAGTTCAATTATTTAATGAATAAAGTTTAATTATTTAATTAACTAAGTTTAATTATTTAATGAACAAAGTTTAATTATTTAATGAACAAAGTTTAATTATTTAATGAACAAAGTTTTATTATTTAATAAACAAAGTTTAATTGTTTAATGAACAAAGTTAGATTATTTAATGAACTAAGTTTAATTGTTTAATGAACAAAGTTTAATTATTTAATGAACAAAGTTTAATTATTTAATGAACAAAGTTTAATTATTTAATGAACAATGTTTAATTATTTAATGAACTAAGTTTAATTATTTAATTAACTAAGTTTAATTATTTAATTAACTAAGTTTAATTATTTAATGAACAAAGTTTAATTATTTAATGAACAAAATTTAATTATTTAATGAACAAAGTTTAATTATTTAATGAACAAAGTTTAATTATTTAATGAACAAAGTTTAATTATTTAATGAACAATGTTTAATTATTTAATGAACAAAGTTTAATTATTTAATTTACTAAGTTTAATTATTTAATTAACTAAGTTTAATTATTTAATGAACAAAGTTTAATTGTTTAATGAACAAAGTTTAATTATTTAATTAACTAAGTTTAATTATTTAATGAACAAAGTTTAATTATTTAATGAACAAAGTTTAATTATTTAATGAACAAAGTTTAATTATTTAATGAACAAAGTTTAATTATTTAATAAACTAAGTTTAATTATTTAATGAACAAAGTTTAATTATTTCATGAACAAAGTTTAATTATTTCATGAACAAAGTTTAAGTATTTAATAAACTAAGTTTAATTATTTAATGAATAAAGTTTAATTATTTAATGAACAAAGTTTAATTATTTAATGAACTAAGTTTAATTATTTAATGAACAAAGTTTAATTATTTAATAAACTAAGTTTAATTATTTAATGAACAAAGTTTAATTATTTCATGAACAAAGTTTAATTATTTCATGAACAAAGTTTAAGTATTTAATAAACTAAGTTTAATTATTTAATGAATAAAGTTTAATTATTTAATGAACAAAGTTTAATTATTTAATGAACTAAGTTTAATTATTTAATGAACACAGTTTAATTATTCAATTAACCAAGGTTGATTATTTCATGAACAAAGTTTAATTATTTAATGAACAAAGTTTAATTATTTAATGAACTAAGTTCAATTATTTAATGAACAAAGTGTAATTATTTAATGAACAAATTTTAATTATTTAATGAACAAAGTTTAATTATTTAATGAACAAAGTTTAATTGTTTAATGAACAAAGTTTAATTATTTAATGAACAAAGTTTAATTATTTAATGAACACAGTTTAATTATTTCATGAACAAAGTTTAAGTATTTAATAAACTAAGTTTAATTATTTAATGAACAAAGTTTAATTATTTAATGTACAAAGTTTAATTATTTAATGAACTAAGTTTAATTATTTAATTAACTAAGTTTAATTATTTAATGAACAAAGTTTAATTATTTAATGAACAAAGTTTAATTATTTAATGAACAAAGTTTAATTATTTAATGAACAAAGTTTAATTATTTAATTAACAAAGTTTTATTATTTAATGAACAAAGTTTAATTATTTAATGAACAAAGTTTAATTATTTAATCAACAAAGTTTAATTATTTAATGAACAAAGTTTAATTATTTAATGAACAAAGTTTAATTATTTAATGAACAAAGTTTAATTATTTAATGAACAAAGTTTAAGTATTTAATAAACTAAGTTTAATTATTTAATGAACAAAGTTTAATTATTTAATGTACAAAGTTTAATTATTTAATGAACTAAGTTTAATTATTTAATTAACTAAGTTTAATTATTTAATGAACAAAGTTTAATTATTTAATGAACAAAGTTTAATTATTTAATGAACACAGTTTAATTATTTCATGAACAAAGTTTAATTATTTTATTAACTAAGTTTAATTATTTAATGAACACAGTTTAATTATTTAATGAACTAAGTTTAATTATTTAATGAACACAGTTTAATTATTTAATGAACTAAGTTTAATTATTTAATGAACAAAGTTCAATTATTTAATGAACTAAGTTTTATTATTTAATGAACACAGTTTAATTATTTAATGAACTAAGTTTAATTATTTAATGAACAAAGTTTAATTATTTAATTAACTAAGTTTAATTATTTAATGAACAAAGTTTAATTATTTAATGAAAAAAATTTAATTATTTAATGAACAAAGTTTAATTATTTAATTTACTAAGTTTAATTATTTAATTAACTAAGTTTAATTATTTAATGAACAAAGTTTAATTGTTTAATGAACAAAGTTTAATTATTTAATTAACTAAGTTTAATTATTTAATGAACAAAGTTTAATTATTTAATGAACAAAGTTTAATTATTTCATGAACAAAGTTTAAGTATTTAATAAACTAAGTTTAATTATTTAATGAACAAAGTTTAATTATTTAATGTACAAAGTTTAATTATTTAATGAACTAAGTTTAATTATTTAATTAACTAAGTTTAATTATTTAATGAACAAAGTTTAATTATTTAATGAATAAAGTTTAATTATTTAATGAACAAAGTTTAATTATTTAATGAACTAAGTTTAATTATTTAATTAACAAAGTTTTATTATTTAATGAACAAAGTTTAATTATTTAATGAACAAAGTTTAATTATTTAATCAACAAAGTTTAATTATTTAATGAACAAAGTTTAATTATTTAATGAACAAAGGTTAATTATTTAATGAACAAAGTTTAATTATTTAATGAACAAAGTTTAAGTATTTAATAAACTAAGTTTAATTATTTAATGAACAAAGTTTAATTATTTAATGTACAAAGTTTAATTATTTAATGAACTAAGTTTAATTATTTAATTAACTAAGTTTAATTATTTAATGAACAAAGTTTAATTATTTAATGAACAAAGTTTAATTATTTAATGAACACAGTTTAATTATTTCATGAACAAAGTTTAATTATTTTATTAACTAAGTTTAATTATTTAATGAACACAGTTTAATTATTTAATGAACTAAGTTTAATTATTTAATGAACACAGTTTAATTATTTAATGAACTAAGTTTAATTATTTAATGAACAAAGTTCAATTATTTAATGAACTAAGTTTTATTATTTAATGAACACAGTTTAATTATTTAATGAACTAAGTTTAATTATTTAATGAACAAAGTTTAATTATTTAATTAACTAAGTTTAATTATTTAATGAACAAAGTTTAATTATTTAATGAAAAAAATTTAATTATTTAATGTACAAAGTTTAATTATTTAATGAACACAGTTTAATTATTTCATGAACAAAGTTTAATTATTTAATTAACTAAGTTTAATTATTTAATGAACACAGTTTAATTATTTAATGAACACAGTTTAATTATTTCATGAACAAAGTTTAATTATTTAATTAACTAAGTTTAATTATTTAATGAACAACGTTTAATTATTTAATGAACAAAGTTTAATTATTTAATAGAACAATGTTTGATTATTTAATGAACTAAGTTTAATTATTTAATTGACTAAGTTTAATTATTTAATTAAATAAGTTCAATTATTTAATGAACAAAGTTTTATTATTTAATTAACTAAGTTTAATTATTTAATGAACAAAGTTTAATTGTTTAATGAACAAAGTTTAATTATTTAATTAACTAAGTTTAATTATTTAATGAACACAGTTTAATTATTCAATTAACTAAGTTTAATTATTTAATGAACAAAGTTTAATTATTTAATGAACAAAGTTTAATTATTTAATGAACTAAGTTCAATTATTTAATGAACAAAGTGTAATTATTTAATGAACAAATTTTAATTATTTAATGAACAAAGTTTAATTATTTAATGAACAAAGTTTAATTGTTTAATGAACAAAGTTTAATTATTTAATGAACAAAGTTTAATTATTTAATGAACACAGTTTAATTATTTCATGAACAAAGTTTAAGTATTTAATAAACTAAGTTTAATTATTTAATGAACAAAGTTTAATTATTTAATTAACTAAGTTTAATTATTTAATAAACAAAGTTTAATTATTTAATGAACTAAGTTCAATTATTTAATGAACAAAGTGTAATTATTTAATGAACAAATTTTAATTATTTAATGAACAAAGTTTAATTATTTCATGAACAAATTTTAATTATTTAATGAACAAAGTTTAATTGTTTAATGAACAAAGTGTAATTATTTAATTAACTAAGTTTTATTATTTAATTAACTAAGTTTAATTATTTAATAAACTAAGTTTAATTATTTAATAAACCAAGTTTAATTATTTAATAAACTAAGTTTAATTATTTAATTAACTAAGTTTAATTATTTAATTAACTAAGTTTAATTATTTAATTAACTAAGTTTAATTATTTAATTAACTAAGTTTAATTATTTAATAAACTAAGTTTAATTATTTAATGAACAAAGTTTAATTATTTCATGAACAAAGTTTAATTGTTTAATGAACAAAGTTTAAGTATTTAATAAACTAAGTTTAATTATTTAATGAACAAAGTTTAATTATTTAATGTACAAAGTTTAATTATTTAATGAACAAAGTTTAATTATTTAATTAACTAAGTTTAATTATTTAATGAACAAAGTTTAATTATTTAATGAACAAAGTTTAATTATTTAATGAACACAGTTTAATTATTTCATGAACAAAGTTTAATTATTTAATTAACTAAGTTTAATTATTTAATGAACACAGTTTAATTATTTAATGAACACAGTTTAATTATTTAATGAACAAAGTTTAATTATTTAATTAACAAAGTTTAATTATTTAATGAACTAAGTTTAATTATTTAATGAACAAAGTTTAATTATTTAATGAACAAAGTTTAATTATTTAACTAACTAAGTTTAATTATTTAATGAACACAGTTTAATTATTTAATGAACACAGTTTAATTATTTACTGAACAAAGTTTAATTATTTAATTAACTAAGTTTAATTATTTAATTAACTAAGTTTAATTATTTAATGAACAAAGTTTAATTATTTAATGAACACAGTTTAATTATTTAATTAACTAAGTTCAATTATTTAATGAACACAGTTTAATTATTTAATGAACAAAGTTTAATTATTTAATTAACAAAGTTTAATTATTTAATTAACTAAGTTTAATTATTTAATGAACAAAGTTTAATTGTTTAATGAACAAAGTTTAATTATTTAATTAACTAAGTTTAATTATTTAATGAACACAGTTTAATTATTCAATTAACTAAGTTTAATTATTTAATGAACAAAGTTTAATTATTTAATGAACAAAGTTTAATTATTTAATTAACTAAGTTTAATTATTTAATGAACAAAGTTTAATTATTTAATGAACAAAGTTTAATTATTTAATGAACAAAGTTTAATTATTTCATGAACAAAGTTTAATTATTTAATGAACAAAGTTTTATTATTTAATGAACAAAGTTTAATTGTTTAATGAACAAAGTTTAATTATTTAATGAACTAAGTTCAATTATTTAATGAATAAAGTTTAATTATTTAATTAACTAAGTTTAATTATTTAATGAACAAAGTTTAATTATTTAATGAACAAAGTTTAATTATTTAATGAACAAAGTTTTATTATTTAATAAACAAAGTTTAATTGTTTAATGAACAAAGTTAGATTATTTAATGAACTAAGTTTAATTGTTTAATGAACAAAGTTTAATTATTTAATGAACAAAGTTTAATTATTTAATGAACAAAGTTTAATTATTTAATGAACAATGTTTAATTATTTAATGAACTAAGTTTAATTATTTAATTAACTAAGTTTAATTATTTAATTAACTAAGTTTAATTATTTAATGAACAAAGTTTAATTATTTAATGAACAAAATTTAATTATTTAATGAACAAAGTTTAATTATTTAATGAACAAAGTTTAATTATTTAATGAACAAAGTTTAATTATTTAATGAACAATGTTTAATTATTTAATGAACAAAGTTTAATTATTTAATTTACTAAGTTTAATTATTTAATTAACTAAGTTTAATTATTTAATGAACAAAGTTTAATTGTTTAATGAACAAAGTTTAATTATTTAATTAACTAAGTTTAATTATTTAATGAACAAAGTTTAATTATTTAATGAACAAAGTTTAATTATTTAATGAACAAAGTTTAATTATTTAATGAACAAAGTTTAATTATTTAATAAACTAAGTTTAATTATTTAATGAACAAAGTTTAATTATTTCATGAACAAAGTTTAATTATTTCATGAACAAAGTTTAAGTATTTAATAAACTAAGTTTAATTATTTAATGAATAAAGTTTAATTATTTAATGAACAAAGTTTAATTATTTAATGAACTAAGTTTAATTATTTAATGAACAAAGTTTAATTATTTAATAAACTAAGTTTAATTATTTAATGAACAAAGTTTAATTATTTCATGAACAAAGTTTAATTATTTCATGAACAAAGTTTAAGTATTTAATAAACTAAGTTTAATTATTTAATGAATAAAGTTTAATTATTTAATGAACAAAGTTTAATTATTTAATGAACTAAGTTTAATTATTTAATGAACAAAGTTTAATTATTTAATAAACTAAGTTTAATTATTTAATGAACAAAGTTTAATTATTTCATGAACAAAGTTTAAGTATTTAATAAACTAAGTTTAATTATTTAATGAATAAAGTTTAATTATTTAATGAACAAAGTTTAATTATTTAATGAACTAAGTTTAATTATTTAATGAACTAAGTTTAATTTTTTAAGAGAACGTGTCGACAAGTATTTGTTAACATTGAACTTGAAAACGATCATGTTGACACCAGCTGGGAATAAGCCCCGTAATACTGTGTTCCACATATGGGAAGTTCTTGGAAAGAAACTTTGTTCATGGAAGTTCCGTTTTGTTTTAGGTTCACAAAGGAAGAAGGAAAACATCTTTGCAGTAATATTAGCTCGGATAATTTTCACTGCGAATGTTTTACAGGGGGTAAGACATATTGAAACTCAGTTGAGCATCAACCATGTAAATAACAGTTGAGTAGAGAAAGACTAACATCGTCTCTTCTTTGAAAAAGAGACTGTAGGGAAGAGAAGCGATCATCATTACTCAGTAGATTGTGAAATCGATTTTGTACTCTGTTAAGGCAAAACAGGTTTTTTGAGCGGCACCGCCTCAGATGTGGCAGAAGTACTTGACCTTAGGACGTGTGTGAGTGTTATACAGGTAGAGTATTACGTTAGAATTGCGGTGATTCCTTGAGCGGTAAAATGATCCTACTATTTTCCAAGCGACCTTAGCAACATATTTGATGTAAGTCTTTCAATGTCACGTCTGCAGTGAAAGACAATCCTAGGAATTTATCGAAGCAAGGTGATTCCTTAAGGAGGGAGTTATTCATTTTTACTAATCTCAACTGAAGCAAAGTGAGGATCCGAGAATTGGTGATGAAAGGAAGGAAGCCTGGTTTTAGAGGTGTTACAAATAAGATACCACTTTTCACCTATTGCACCACGTGCGAAAAGAGAGAATCAAAAAAGCTGTTGAGCATCAATGCTCTTCAAAGTGTTGCCGTGGATGGCTGTGTCGTCTGTATAGATGTCAATGTATGATAACATATTTTATTTTGTTAATATTTACAAAGGTTTGATTTTAAACATATGGTAAACTTAAAGTATGGAACTTTGAATTGAATCGACAATTCTTTGACATCCAGCTCTCAATATATAATAGTTTACTGATGTAAATGCGTAGGAAAAACAGAAAAAATATGATTCAAACATTTATAAATATTCTGTGAATATTTATGAGTTAGAAAAATTGTAGAATTTTAATTTTGTAGCTCAACGGAATGAAAAAAAAGAAGATGTTTTTTGTTAATTTTATTGCGAAAAAGAAATATCAGATATCTGTTCGTTTTACATATTATTAATTTTCAATATCTATAATAGTCTTCAACATCATCATCTATGGCATCATACCAAAATCCCCTGGAAAATAAAATAAAACAGATATTCAAATAATGGTATTTAAACAAGCTTACCATATGTAGCATTAGAATTATTTGAGCAACTGTTCTCATTTTTGTTTCTTTCTTTCTCTGTATCGAGTGTATCTGGATATTTGGTTTGAACTCCGTATTTCCAGGGCTGAACTCATAAATAAATCGCTTGTTTTGTAATATTACTTGCGCAAACAATACAGTTTTTTATATGTTTTATATTGGAAAATTTATTTCCGACAGTGTATTATGTATTCAGAGGCTTTTTATTGACGCTATTGTTAGCTAGGGTAATATTACTAAACAAGCGAGTTATTTATGCGTTCAGCTTTAGCAGTGCATTGTTCGAAACCAATACACCGGAACAATTGATATGAAGAAAGAACAAAAAAAAAAAAAAGAGTGAAAAAACCCTCATTTTCTTAACTTGTTTATGGATTTTTACTCCGAAGTATTATTATAAATAAAAATTATTTCACGATTTGTTACCGGGGTTCAGTTTGTTTTCAATATGTACATCGATTTGACTTTCAAATATTATATAAATATTATCATATTTAAACGATGCTTACAATAGACCAACACATTCTTTTACCTATACGCCTTGTCAAGGTGAGTATACTTTTACTTGGACGTCTGTCTTGTAGTTATAGTTCATGCGACGAATAAAGTTCAGTTCTAACACAAGAGACAGGAGCAATGCATATGAAGAAAGAAATAAGTACCAAAAACTATATTATCTTAACTTGATAATGGATTTATACTCCGAAATATTGTTAATAAAAAATAATACCCTCTTAACAATTTGTTACCGGGGTTTATTTTGTTTTAAATATATGCATCGATATGGTTTTAAAAACTATACACACACACACACACACACACACACACACATATATATATATATATATATATATATATATATATATATATATATATATATATATATATTGTTGAATAGAAGAAACAACTCGTGTCTAAATATCTTTTGGTAGATCCTTCTAATAGTCCGAATCAGGATCTTACTTTCGGAGGGGAATTGGCTGATGAATTTGCCATAGTTTGGATGTGTCTCCCAAGTACTTTCGGACCCCTCTGGGTCCATCTTCGGGGAATGAGGTTAATCAGGTAAACACCATTTGTTAGTATTTATAGAAGGTTTATGAGTTTAAATGTCCTTTGGGAGACTGTGTCTCCGACAACCAAGAAAAAAACATATACATAGGTTTGACTACCACGACTTTGTCGAGAAGATTGACAATGCATATGTCTGATACTAGCGCCATAGCTCAACACTTAACTAACGACCCCCATCGGAATTCAGAAAACTCTTAGTAGAAAATACCAACATTTTAGAATTTAGTACTAACAAACAAAACTCCATATATTAGAAGCCCTATATATGAAAACCAAAAACAAAAACCTAATTAATAGAATTAACTTTAATATCAGTAATAATATTCTAAAATGTTTATAGCTCCAAATATAGTTTTGTACTTAGTATATAATTCCCGCCAAAAACCCTCTATAAATACTAACACATGGTCTATACCTGATAACCCTCATTCCCCCGAAGATGGACCCAGAGGGGTCCGAAAGTACTTGGGAGACAAATCCAAACTATGGCAAATTCATCACCCAATTCCCCTCCGAAACTAAGATACTGATTCTGACTACTGAAAGGATCTACCAAAAGATATCTAGACACGAGTTGTCTCTTATATTCAACAACACCTGCCTGCAAGAGAGGATGCTGCCTATATATATATATATATATATATATATATATATATATATATACATATATATATATATATATATATATATATATATATATATATATTTCGAAGTTCCAAATAATTAAATGGTTTTAAATGAATTTATTCTCGACAGCTCTTTCGACCAACATCTCATCAGGGGAAATTATTGGTATACAAAATATTAACTACACGAGAAAAAGCTTGAATGGGTAAATGAAATGGCGATAATATGGGGGAATTAGCTTTTAAAATAAATTTAATTTAATAAAAAATCGAACAAAGTGGCCAAGTAACTTTCCCCAAAGAGAATCAAAGATCTTACAAAGTTCTTCTGCTTGCAAAGAGGAGTTATTCGCAAAGCGATAGTAACGGATTAAAAGATTTTCAAATGAAAGTATGCATCCGCTTTATTTCTTTACTTCCAACGGCAGGAAGGTATAGCACAAGACCGGTTGGTAGGGAGTGGAGGGCCAGCACCCCATTGGACAAGCCATCTAAAAATAAAATGTGCAGCCCCGTCGGCATTCCCCAGTAAGAGCGCCTCAGGCAATTGACAATAAATCAACCCCTTCCCAAAGAGAGAAGACAAGGTCTGGGTGGTTGTACCTCCAAATACTACCCAATACATAATATCTTACCCCGACAGATAAAGGCCACCGAAATGGCCAGTCTTTGTCAGCCTGATTGTTGAGAACGTATTTCCGACTGATATTTCAGTGGTACAATCATCAGCCGACTTTCATTAACTGAATTATTTTAGAATCCGCCCTAAGGAAGACCTTAAACCACTTCATTTTATACTTGTTGGCAACTCGAGACATCTGCGAGGGATTTCAGGAGCATTTCGAGGAGCGCTTCACCCACCTTCACAACATCCCGGTCCAGGAGTTTGGCAACTATTTGTCTTACTCATTCCACCTCTTTCCACCCAGATGCAGCTGGTTGCGAAGGCAGAGTTACGGAGCGAGCGTGAGGTCGGCTGAAATAAATCGCCGGGACTTGATGGTTTGCCCGACTAGATGCTGTGAAAGGGAGATCAAGTCAGAACAACTTGCATCTTATTCCTACTATTCTGGAGGGGATAGAAGACGACATGGAAGCCGGGCTGATGAACTTGGATCAGTCCAAATCTTTTTACAGGGTCGACTATCGCTTCTTGGAATCTGTTTTAGAAACCGCCAGTTTTAAAGCCCACTTCCGCAAATAGACATCCGTTCTTTATCGCTCGCAGACGACAGTGGTACAGGAAAACGGAAAGCATTCGAAATATTCGCTGTCTCCCGGCCGCTGCATCAGTGGTGTCCGCTCTCGCCCCTGCTCTACATCTTCGCGTTGAAATCGCTACTCGGCAGGCTAATGAGCGAGGAAGCAAGTTCAGTCTTACGCCGAATCGCTTTGCCTGCCGGAGCGCGAGCCAGGGTTTCTGCTCATGACATCACTGTTTTTTTTTGTGCTTCCGAGACATCGAGAGGGTGACAAAGGCGCTCACACATTACCAAACGATCAACTGCAGCAAGTCAACCAGCCTGCGGTTGAGCGCCTGGAATGTTGACACCACCCTTCCGGCTCTTTTCTGCTGGACAGAAGGCCCGGTTCGAATCCTTGGTGTGTTGATCGGACCGGGCCTCCAGCTGGAGTGCAATTGTTTGAAGATACATTACAAAGGTCGAAGCGTCGGTTAACACTTGGCTCTGAAGGAAACTGTCGTTAAAGGGTAAGGCTGAGGCGTGTGATATTTATGTCTTTCCTCTCATCCTTTACCGATTGGCCGTGCTTAACCTGCCTGTGAACCGCCTCAACGCCCTCCGGCGCCTTCTGTCCTCGCTTCTCTTGGACAGGAAGAGGCACTGGGTTCGCAGTCAAGTCTGTATTCAACGTCGATCATTCAGTTGAGAGCCATCGTATACGGAGGGGCAAATCGCAGTTCTTCAGAGATTTTGGAGACATCGATACACCAGATATCCTCCCAGTTACACTGTCCCGGAAAAGGTTTTGGCAAAACCCTGTTCCTGATCTCTGGCAGTGCAAACAAATTAAGAAAGACTATTCGCTTGACTTAGAGGTGGCTAAAAAATTATACAGGCGAGAGCTTTTCTTAGGGTGCTCATCGGAGGAGTGTGAATCTGACTTATAAGAAATAGAGGCTAAACGAACACCTGAATCTAGAAAAGCAGGGACAACATTTAAGAGAGGGGTCATTAAAAGTCGTCCTACAACGAGTAAAGTTGGTACAGTGGTTCTGGAATAGAAGACGACAATTAAGCCGTGCTGATCAATTTAGATCAGTCCAAGACTTTCGATAGGGTCGACCATGGTTTCCTGGGGTCTGTTCTAGAGGTTGCCGGTTTCAATCCAGACTTCCACAAGTGGGTCTCTATTCTGTATCGTCTCTATTCTGTATCGAAGAAGCGTGTGCAAGTTAATGGTAGACTTTCGGGGCACTCGCTCGGTATGAAGAATTCACAGGGGCTATAGTCAACCGTAGCAAGTCCAGCTGCATAGTCACCCTTTTGACTAAATCAACCGGAACTGGGTGCGACACTGCTTAAGGTAAGTCCATGACCCTGTGCTTGGATAGTTTTAATGCGGTGGCTTGAGGTCTTCAAATCGAGCGTTTTGCGTCCGGAGGGATCTATTGTCTCTGAATGTAGATGTAGCTGCGATCCAGGAGACCCACTTTGTTTCATCTGGGGACTGGTAGATGCTGACCAGAGACTACAACGTCTTTTAAGCATATGGGCATCTCCATGGAAAGGGCGTCTCCTTGCTCCTTAAATGCACCCTGTCTGTGACGGTCGATGTTGTCAATTTGAGGATACTTAAACGAGGACGGCCTTTAGTGTAAATGTGGTATTTTGGTGTCTGAGATGATAAGTTTAGAATAGGATATACACTTTTATAACTACAGACCAAGGATGCCCAACGACACCCATTTACTTACACTTTTGTGGGTATTTTGCCTAATTTGTATTGAATGTTAATTTAATATTTCATGCAGATAAATAATTCAAAGTGTTTTACTGTTCTCAGTGCTTGTCTGTTGTCCAAAGTCAACGAGTAGCTACCCGGCCACTAGTGCCTGGTTAAAAGTTATATCACCTTAAACTAGAACCCTATTAGGGCTTTGTCTTTTCTGCCCTCTCTTGGGTGATTATTTCTTGTCCGCTGCGATTTGGCCATTATGTTTTTACTTTTTTCTTCTTTTTTTTAGGTATTGAATTGTATGCGTTCGACTTAAGCAGCTGACAGGTTTCAAAGAGTCTAACGTACCGGACTCCGGTGACGATCTCCTCGACTCTGACTCGTATTAGGGTTGTAGCTAAGCATTTAGACAATGGATACCAAGAGGAGGTAGTTGTTGCCTATAGCGACAACTCGAGAAGTGTGGCCACGAAAGACATCCTAGTCTGGTCGGTTTGATCGGGGGTGTCACATCCCGTGGCACCCCAGTTTGGTTTGTTTTCGTGTTTGCGGGTAGCACACCAGAGTGCACACCAGATGGTGAGACCAGGTAGGGCACCTCTTTTGCATTGGGGATGGCACAACTGAATGCATTCCAGTTCGTTCGGTTCCCGTTGTAATGGTTCCTACACCCGGTAGCGCTCCAGTACCCGTTTAGGGGGTTGCCACACTCGGTGGTTCCGCAGTTTCAAGTCCCGTTACGGGGGTTGCCACACCCGGTGGCGCCCCAGTTCTATGTTTTGTGGATATCGATACACCAGATATCATCCCAGTTACACTGTCTCGAAAAAGGTTTTGGCAAAAGGGTCGACAAAACCCTTTTCCTCATCTCTGGCAGTGCAAACAACTTAAGAAAGAGTAATTCGCTTGAGTTAGAGGTGGCTCAAAACTAATACAGGCGAGAGACTTTCTTAGGGTGCTCATCGGGGTACTGAATCTGACTAGTAAGGACAACATTTAAAAGAGGGGTCATTAAACATCTTCATACGACGATTAAAGTTGGTTGAGTGGTTCTGGACAGTTCAGGATCTCAAATAGGGAATAGAAGAGGACAATTAAGCCGCGCCGATCAATTTAGATCAGTCCAAGACTTTCGATAGGGTCGACCATGGTTTCATCGGATCTGTTCTAGAGGCTGCCGGTTTCAATCCGGACTTCCACAAGTGGGTCTCTATTCTGTATCGTCTCTATTCTGTATCGAGGAAGCGTGTGCAAGTTAATGGTAGACTTTCGGGGCACTCGCTCGGTATGAAGAATTCACAGGGGCTATAGTCAACCGTAGCAAGTCCAGCTGCATGCGGTTGGAAGCCTGAAGCGGTGAGTCTGCACTTCTAGGTTACTTCAGTTTGTCCGATGGCCCAGTTTGTGTCCTTGTCGTTTCATTCAAACCGGGTCATCAGCTTGAAATAATTGATTAAAAGTACAGGCAAAGGTCGAATTCTCTATTCAAGTTTAAATTCGAAAGAATATTTCATTGAAGGGTAGAGCTAAGGCGTGCATCACGTAGACTTTTCTCTGATCCTTTACCGACTGTCTGTACTACCCTTGCATGCGGCCTGCTTTCGCGTTTTCACGCGTCTACTTTTCTCGTTTCTTAGGAATTATCGAAAACCGTATGTCCGCAGACAGGTCTGTACTCAACGTCCGAGCGAGGGAGGCTTAGGGATCCCTGACTTGGCAAGTCACAGACATACCGAGCGATTAGCTTTCCTGAGTCGAACTTTGATAGAAGACAATATGTGGATACCTGCGTTCAAGAGCACCTTCCCCAACCTTATACCTGACCTCTCGTTCGCAGGTCAACGTAGGCCGAGAGGGGAGTCTTTGCTCTTCGCCGAATGTCGAGCCGCGCTTAAAGAGTTACCGGTCTCGAGTGCAATTTCCCAGTTTAGGAAGAGACTGTATCGGTATGTAGTGGAGAGTACCACTTCGGATCAGCTTGGAGAGAGGCTGGGATTGCCGGAGGAGGAGACCCGCTCTAAGTAGAGTTAGTGCACGGTCAGAGTTTTCGCAATAATTCTGAGTGTTCTCTGACCTGGCTACTTGTCCGGAATGCACTGCCCTTCTAAGGCAGATTACGGATAGACGGCTTAAGAAACGTCCTCTTATGCCAGCGCTGTGAGGACCATCTAAACGAAACGGCCGAGTAAAGAAAAGATCAGATTCGATTGGAAGAGATTAGATCGCATGTATTTCAATAGAAGCTGCGTGTATGACACTAGTTGGTAAATTCGCAGAGGCGCAACATTTGAATTCGTGTTTCCTCCCTAAGCATGGCTCACGCGGTCCTGCGGAACCAACCACAGTCAATTTTTGTGAAAAAAAACTAGTACCTTTGGAAATATTACAATCTTGGAAGAGTCCATCAACTCCCGGATTCCAATCCTGATCTATATATTTTTGGACGTCACACTGAGCTAAAATCCACATTTAGAGACTGATCTGCTTGTTTCCGGTTTGTGCCGGAAGCAGTGGACGGTCTACATGTATCAGAGTGTAGGGATGGTCTTACTAACCACCCATTATCATTTTGTGTGGTTTATTTATTTTTTCTTTCTTATTAGGTGTATTTAATTTGCTGCGTCACTCCCACGCTTTTCATGTTTCTATGTATTTATTTTGGGGATATTTTAATAAGTAGAATGACTTAGGTATTTTGATGCAAGTGTCTAGTTTAAGGTAGATATCTTATTTGTCTTTTTGTCAGATTGTTCAAATAAAAAATGTTTACTTGTTGAATTGATTTTTGTTAAATAAAAAATGTCAAAAAGACCCCCGACCTCCACCTCTCGCCAATACACAATGGTCGCAATGCTTAAGGTCAGTACTTACACGGATTGCAATCATTATTTTTTGTAAATGAATGTACCCGCGTGATTTCTTTGCATAAATCCATAAATTGTTGCGAATATAAGATTCCAAATCCGAAAAAAGAGATATAGCACAAGGAACTAGGTCTACCCTGTCTAATTTTTGAAGACCAACAATTTCTTCTGATAAGATGTTTGTCGACAGAGTTCTCGAGACTACGTTTCCGCGTCTATTGAACAAGCAAATATATGCCGCCTCTAGTCGCATATTTTGCTAGGCTGGGAGTATCATATAATTGTGACAGAATTACACACTATACGTACATAAAAAAAATAAATATTCAAATTTTATTGTTATGAATAAAATAAACTATGGTACCTTATTTATGAATGTCGAACGCGAACGCAGACCTAACAATATTTTTATGAATAAAAATAAGTCTAACGTATTTCCTTTTTATGGATATCAAGCGCAAAAGAAAATGATATGAAATTACAACATGGCCGCTAGCGATTAAGGAATTGAATGAAACTTCGATTTTCAAGTCTTTAAAAAATATATTAGTATCTTATTTTGGGATAAAAAATATAATTACAGACTAATTAATACATTTCATCACAAAATGTGTGCGAAAATCAAACGAAATAAGCGAGATATTCAAATAGTCCCCGTAGTACAATTGAACGTCGAACGGAAAATGCCTATTTTGTCGCTTCAGTTTGTTATTTTGATTATTTACTAATCTGAATTTTTAAAAAGTTTTAAACATAAAGGAAGATGTAATACATGGAAGGATTTCCCCACACCCCTTTAAAAACGGAAGATATAAGTCCTGGGAGGACGGTCTTATGAAAACAGAACTGATACGACACTAATAAATTCCCATTAAACCGAGTTTATTTTGTCATTCATTTAAAAAGGTTTACTCACAAAAATATATTTGTTATTTCTTCTTGGACTTTTAGCTAAGTTCAGAGTGTAGTATCTGTTCCGATGGTGCTCACTCTGTAGACCGGTACCGTCTTGGCCTTCGGGTCTTCATTATGTCGGCCTGTGGTACTGTCCTGTGCATTTCTAGGCGGTCCACCCTCCCAGGCTTTGCCTTCTCACCCTTTGAGAAGAGGTTAGTTTATTGCTAATCGCCGTTGGCGCCCCTACCGGAGTTTGCCAACGGGGCTGCCCAGGCCTTTTTTGTAGGCCACAGGGCTTTTCTTCTTGGGGGCTGACTTTATAATCTCACTTTCGCAGCCTTGTGTCATATCTTATCGCTGTAGGAAGTAGATAGATACCAAATAAGAATGATAGATTTTGATGTTAATATACTAAAGAAATATTCGCATGAATTCATATTAAGATTGGATTAGATTGGAATATTAGATTAGCTAAATGCAGTATTCTCCATTATATATATATATATATATATATATATATATATATATATATATATATATATACATACAGGGTGACGTAATGTCCTGTGCATTTCTAGGAGGTCTACCCTCCCAGGCTTTGCCTTCTCATCCTTTGAGAAGAGGTTAGTTTATTGCTAAACGCCGTAGGCGCCCCTACCGGAGTTTGCCAACGGGGCTGCCCAGGAATTTTTTGTAGGTCAGAGTGATGCTCTTCTTGGGGCTGACTTTTCAATACCACTTTCGCGACCTTGTGTCATATCTTATCGCTGCGAGAGGTAGATAAATACCAAAGGTAGATAAATTTTAATGTTAATATACTTACGAAATATTCGCATGAATTCATATTAAGATTGGATTAGATTGGAATATTAGATTAGCTAAATGCAGTATTCTCCATTATTTCGCATTGTATTTATTACGTTTAAAAAAATTGTGACTGACGGACAGGCAGACAAACTGACGGACGGACAAAATCATATATATATATATATATATATATATATATATATATATATATATATAGTAAGCTATGAAAATATATTCATGGCAATTAAGCTACACAGAGGCTCCCGCGTTTCATGTCCGGGGGGAATCTTCAGGCTAAGATTGTAAACACTGGAGCCTCTGTGTATCTTAATTGCCATAAATATATATTATTAAAACTAACAGTTAATCGATCACCATACAATACCTATCATTTATCCAATATTACACACATATTTTTGAACACCACATTTATATACATAACATAACTTTAAAACTTATTAATTTCTATTCTCTGCGAGACTTGTTCCCTCCTACGCTGTCTCTGTCTTCTGGCATCCATTTTGGCAGATTCTATGCACTGACGGGGTTTTCCTCTGGTGTTTATTATTTTTGACAAAGGGAAGTTACTTTTTCCCGAAATATTAAATAAATGATTTTATAATCATCCGGACATCACACAAACAGCTAACACCACACTTGCTGTTATGTAAGATGTTCAAAAAAAATAAATAGTAAGTCACATTTCGTATTCGATTTATTATTTGTGTTCCTTCCAGCTTACATCTTACCCGGAATTTGCATTGCCCACAGCCTTTTAAAAGCATACTATATATATATATATATATATATATATATATATATATATATATATATATATATATATATATATATATATATATATATATAGTCGTGCATCTATTACTAATGGAGATTTGGTATTTCTATGTCTGAAGTCGAAACTATGTTATTACTTCTATTAATTGTACTATTGTACTTCTATTACTAATGGAGATTTGGTATGTGTCTGTCTGAAGCACACAACTATATTATTACTTCTATTAAATGTACTAAACTATATTATTACCTTTGATCGCTCTCTTTTTATATCTACTTATCATCTCCTATATATACTCATTCCAAATCTTCCCCAAACATCAACGTCTGTCAAATTTTCATAATTAATTTGTCATTTTAAAGTTTCTAATAAATTAATATTTGCAAATATACACTTATAGTTCTTCTTTTTCTTTCAGATTTCCAGATGTATTTAAAAAAAATTCTTCGATGTTTTGTTTTACATTTTACGCCGTACAGGGTAATTTTTGTTTAAAAACTATGTTTTTATTATTCCGTGTTTTATTTATTTAAATAAATGATAGGGTTATTTTCTTTTTATTTTTTGGTAAAAAAAAATTACATTTTAGTGAGCAATTAAATAAAACAACTAGCAAGGATATATAGTATATATAGTATATATATATAATATATGAGATATAATTATTTTGCTTTGTTTAATGTCTTACTCGCAAAAAACGCCATAGCAAGCTTCACAATCCGCTCTTGATTTCATGGTTTCAGAGTTGTCTACAAAGCTGGAAAAAAAAAGAAGTAATATTAGTATATTATGTAATAAGAGTGTTTCTATGATGGTTTTGTTAAAATCTTTTAATTCAGCCTGATGATTACATTCGGGAATAAAACATAAAAGTTTCGGTGTTGTTTTCATTCTTTAGGTTAAAATTATATATAAAATGTTTACGCCTTTGAAATTGATTTGTATGTCACAACGAAGATCTTTTTAAACTTGGATTATTTCTTTTAATTTTTTGAAGACGACCATTTCTGTGATCCCAAATATTTTTCTCGTCAATTTATGGAGATAGTTTATTCATCCATTATTATATTATATTCATGAATATGTAAGCATGGTCCCTAATTACAGTAGTTCCTTACGTATCAGTAGCAATATGCCTTATTTGCTGTGAATAAAAGTTTAAAAAAAAGTTTTACGCCAGTTGAATTTAAATTCTAACGACACTCCTCTGATAAATAGTAGTTCTAAATAAATCTGTTTTTCTGAAAAGTTCACGAAAAATATATCTGTTTTTGTATTATTCGGACTACTATTCTCATCTTTGAAGTTATTTTCAGAATGTTTCGGCCGATGTAACGTTAGTTGTAATCTCCATTATGCCACGGGTCTACATGAACCCATGGCGCCACAAATAAGGCGCTGTGTAAGAATCGTTTTAAGTAACAGTCTTCTGGAGGTTGAACGTTCAAATCTCACTAAAAGAGATACTATTTAAGAAGAAAATAAAAATTACTTACTTAACACTTATATCCGGTTATGGCACACAGAACTAGACCAATTTAATCCCGGGAATTAAATTACGTATACGTTTGACATCAATTTTACACAACGATTCCCGAGTTCGAAAAAATGGACTTGAAGAAAGTCGGAGGTTTTATCGACCGAAATCTTGTAGAAATAACCACGGGCTTCAGAATGGTCAGGCTAATAATACAAATTAGAAAATCTTTAAAAATTTAGAAACTCAGTATTGGTTTTATTTGCAACGAGCAAAGTGAAGTATCTGGTCTGACACTACTCTGTCTGTTTTCTCCTTTCTAGACTGAAGCAATTAACATTTTTCTTCCAATCTTAAGTGCCTCTTTTAAGAGCTAGGTTTCCCCAACATTAAAAACTGACCTTGTGTCTAAGTCTTCCCTCAAGGGGAGCCAATTATATAGAGACTTACTCAGGTTTCTCGTGCACTTTACACTGATCTTCGCACTTTTTCTTAGTGTAGGGCACACACTCATACCAATCTATAAATAAAGCAGAACACCATATTATTTCATAATTGTTTAAAATCACCGAATTGGAAGTAGACACAAAAACACATATAAATACACGAAACGGATTACTGCTAGTAGATTACGAATTTTAAGTAGTGAAATAGGGTTAGCTAAGTAATTTTGACATATAAATTCGAGTATTGATTTACTCCTCTCCAGGAGTTATGCACAAGGCCAGTTTTTATCTTACTCCCACAAGTAAGATGTGACCCACGGTCGGGTCGGGAAAGTGGGGTTTGAAAAGTCAGCGCCCGAGAGAGGTGAGCACTCTGGCCATTAAAAATTGGCTGGGCAGCCCCGTCGGCATTCCCCGGTAGGGGCGCCTCAAGCAGTAAGCAATAAACTTACTCTTCTTCAAAGAGGGGAGGCGAAGCCTGGGAGGGTGGACCTCCTAGAACTGCACAGGACAGACCCATTGACCGGCGTAAATCAAGCCCCAAAGGACAAGACAATACCTGTATGGGGTGCAGTATCCATCGGAACAGATACTACACTTTGATCTCAATTTGAGTAGACATGCTAATTTCTGTTGATATCGTTTGAGTGCGACAGTATGTATAAATGGGGCAGGCAATGTAAATATGTGCATATTAGCTTGCCTCTGTTTTGTTAGTGAGAAAGTGTGTGTATGAACTTGTGTGTACGTGAGTGAGATAAGCTGTGTGTCTATGCGATCGCTGTGTTTGGTAGTTCTTGTTGTGTCTGCCGAGGCCTTCGGTCATAAAGGCCTGGGGTGGATTGTGACGTACCTACGTGTATTAAGTTTAAAAGGTAAATACCGATAAACCGAAAGAAAGCTATGTTTGAATTTTCATATTACGGGCGAATTTCGGTAGTGAATATTCTCGCACTTGTAATTGATTGAAAAAAAAACTGTTGATCTTCTCGTCTGCTTAAATGTTTTATACCGTCTATATGAACTTTCTACATGAATTTCGATAGGTACGCACCCACCTCTAGTTACTGTCAGCTTACCTCACTCGGCAATAAATACTGCCTTCTCAATTCTCTATTCCTCATGGTGTTGCTTCGTCTGTACAACACAATTCATCTGTGACTCCCATATTTTCATCTGCTTCCGAATTGTCATTTAATTCCGCATTACTGTAGTATTGTAATCTACATTCGTATTGTCATTCACTTCCGCACTACTTTCGTATTATCATTTCCATTCCTATTATCATTTATCCTCGTATTGTCATTTTATCTTGCCTTAATTTCCGGTGGTCCTAGCTGTAGTAGAAGTCCATATTATCACATTGTGTAAGTCTGTGCGGAAACATTCGAGTCTTTAAATGTTGTTTAAAGAATATAGAATGTATCGATACAGATGTTGGTTATCTCCTCGACCATGCAAAGGTCGAAACAGCAAAGAAAATTGGCGGACCATTTTTATATTTAAATTGAAGTATTCCCTTATTTTTTTAGTTTGTAGATTTTACAATTTGTAAGAGAAAGGAAAACCCTTATCATGATGTGTTACTGTCGATCATGTTTTGTTCTTTTTAAAGTTTTCCATACAACCCCCTTCCCCCGAATATGTATGCCCACTTCTGTAACCTCTCCTTCGGATATATAACAGTTGTTTGACTGAAGGCCTTTGTTTTATTTAAGGTCATTGTCTGATTGAACGTCATTGTTTGATTAAAGAACGTTGTCATTTTAAGGTCGCTTTCGATTTACGGACGGTGTCTGTATGGAGGCTGTTTTTTTTTGTTTAAATGTTACTGTTCAATTTAGGGAAGTTGTTCGATTGAATAATATTGTTCGATTGAAGGCGGTTATTTGTGTGAGGGTCGTTGTTTGATTGACGGTATTTGTCTGCTTGAAGGTCGTTTACCTTTGATGGTAGTTATTCGATTGAGGGTCATTGTCTTAGAGCCATTGTTAGATAGATGTTCGTTGACTTTTTGACGGTTGTTTTACGTTTGAAGGCCGTTGCCCGCATTAAGAGAGATTCTGTGATGTTTTTATTTTGTAAATTAGAAAAGTGTACAATGTAGTAACAATTCGCCATATGTGTTGAACAAGTGTTTCATTGTCGTTTATTTTAATGCCATTTTTGTGTTCGTATACTCTTTTAACTAAGTAACGTTGTGTTTCACCGATGTAAGCGTTGTTGCATTTATAGTAGGAGACTGATTAGATGCCAGTCTGTGTAATATATACTGTATCCGCGTGCTTTGATTCATTAGTGAGATTTTTTATAATTTGTGTGGCGGCTTCTATGTGCTCTTGTGGTAAAAGTTATTAGACTGGAAATAAGAAGCGAACTGATGTATTTGCGTTTAGTTCGGTGTTGATGGAGTCACAAACCAAATTACGAATTTATGTCGCATAAGAAACATCTCAAACAATAAAACAAGTTATTAATAGATCAAACCCCACGAAGAATGTATCTATTACATAGGTTTACATATGTTTTATTTACTGCAATAAATGCAACACAACTTTGGTAAAAATAATATATGAAGATAACAGAATCTAAGAAGAAAATAATTGAATAAGATAATTGATGATTCAAAACATAAAAAAGATTAAGTTACGCATATTTAAAAGAATACTAATCACTAATTTTGACTTGCGTTTGCACTTCCATTCACCGTTACATTATTTCGTTTGTTTATACATTTTTCTTACAAAAGGTTTTAAACTTTTGTAATCTCTAAAGTTTAAAAAATATAAACGAATAGATTTAATTTTAAAAAGACTCACCCTATATCAAATACTGACATTGTGTCTAATTTGTCCTTTGTTTGGATACAAGTAAAAAGTGACACGATACTTGCCGTGTTTTTAAAAAAAAAAATTTATTGGTTTCGTTTGTTTATTACAAAGTTTGTAAATAAAACTATGTATTTTTTTAGATTTTTTTATGATGCTTGTAAATAAATATTGTATATAACCCCTTTTTAAAATAAATCATTCCTTACATTCAAACCGACCTTTCGATAAAAAAACGAAACAAGACAACATCATATTAATTGAGAACGGTTTCTTTAAAAAACGAAAACAAAAGTTTTACAAAAAAAATGTGCGCGAGTATTATCCGTTTGTTTACAGGCTCAACGTTAGCGAGAAGTTTACAAGTTCACACGGAAGTCTAAGAAACCAGTATCTACCCAAATGTTTCCTTTTCGTATTTGCTCATTCCGGGGTGTCTGAAACATCGTTGATCCATATATGCTACGCTGACAATCTTTATACCATAAAGAACACCACAGCGAGGTACGAGGCAAGACGTCTCACTGCAGGTATGTAACCCGGCATGGCACTATTTTCATACTGACACTGGTTAAGACAACTGTCCATCAACATCAATGGTTGTCTGAGAACTTCTGACTTCACCAGTTTCAACATCTGGCCCCCCGAACTCTTCTGATTGCAACCACATGGACTATTATGTGTGAGGTGTTGTTGAGAAAGACACCACACATAGCACCTGCAACACCAAGGATGAGCTGATTTCCAGAATCAAACTAGTTTTCAGGCTCCTCTTGAAGGATACTATGAAGGCCACATGCTCTAGGTTCAGGGCGGCTTAATAGAGTAAGTGGTTTTTCGTAAAGTTCTTCTAAGATATGCAATTTGAATTTTGAGAATACACTGATTATTGGCTAAGATATGCTGGTTTTTCTTTTGTTTCCAGAAAGTGTAAAATGTATCCCAAATATATATAGAATCATATATATATATATATATATATATATATATATTTATATATATATATATATATATATATATATATATATATATATATATATAATTAAATGTAAAAAGTACATGTTTTTATATATTTTTGTGTTTTATTTTTTATTAGTTGATGGATAGGAATGCAGAATGTTTTTTTCAACAGAATTTTCGGTGGCTACCTACGACTGTCTTCAGCGTAATGAAACATATATAGGCAAGAGGAATAAATATCTCAAAATTGTACAAAACCAAACAGAAACAGCAGATCATGCACAAAGTGCTTGATATTCTATTGGGTAGAGCTATATTGATAATGAGTAATCAAATGCACCAGCATTACACTATTTTCATACGGAGACTGGTTAACATTTACTCATAGTTTTATACCGTCGTGAATGAGCCGAATCATCTTGTGGTGATATACGTTTTCTTTTCATAATAGACCATTCCAATCTTGTTATTCTTTTATTTCTTTTTACTTTCGACTGTTAATAAACAGAGACGATGACTGAAACAAGAAGGATAGACAGCATATAGAATTAGAGCTTGGAAGAAGCAACCCACATACAGTGGGGGAGAGAATGAAAATAATAGAGTTTAAATGAGTCACTTGGTGATTTTATTCAAAAGTATGTCTAATTAGAACAGCGAAAATAAAAGTCTGTTATAACATAACTCAATCCAAATAGTGAGGAATATTTTAGCATGCATCTTCTGATATTATCATATAGTTGTATTATCACATGTGTATACCATGACGTTTCCTTACGTGTATTCACTTGAGTCCCCAGCAAAAGCACAATGAACAGGAATCCCAGCATTTTTGTTGACACTTGTATCGAAGATTTTGATACAACCTACAGCGAATGAAAAATAAAAGAATAAAGTAATAAATATTTTACAATGTCCAAAATATTTTTTAAAATCCATTATGATACAAAATCTGACTCAATTAACATGAATATATATTAAACTGTATTTCGTTTCATTAAAGTAGATAGAAAAAGCCTGAGGTAAACAAATGTTAATTGACAAATAACTGTAATTCCCAAAGGCCAGACGAATGCAGACCAATTGCCTTACTGGCTCAGTTATATACCGTGGAAAAATATATACAGTAGAGAAACCAGAAGTGCAAAGGTCTATATAAGAAGAACATCAATGAGGATATAGATAGCGTTCATGTATTTTATAGTTCAGACAAGAAAGATATGAGAAACATACTCAACTATCCTTACACTCCTTGAGATTTATAAATGGCAAACAACAAAAACACGAATAAGAAAATAGAGCATAATAAAGAAAGTCAAAACTTGTGAATCCGTTAATTTACTTTGTTTTCATGTCTTAATGAGAAACTTGAAATTATAAGATTGAAAGACAAATATAAATTACTTAATGTTGATATGAAACTACGCTTAATTGCACGCACTTCAAAAGACATACATTTAGCAGAATTTAGACACAAAGAGCAATAATTACTCTACTCTAAACACCTCTCTCCATACTCCTTTTATTTTCTTTTAGTTTTTCATTTTCGAGTAGGTATTGGTATGATATTGTTTTATTTTAGTTTAATTAATCATATTTTTAATCTTTTTCATAATTTGTTATTATTTTGTAAATTTAAACAAACAAAAAATAAAAAGTAAAATTGAAACGTCAAAATAATAAAATTATTTTGACGTTTCAATTTTCTTTTTTGTTTGTTTGTTTAAATTTTTTTTTTTAATGGTTTATATTGTATTTATTTAATTTTGTCATAATTTAACCCTTAAATGCTAGTAGTTTGAAATATGACATATTTTAACAAAATGCTTATTAAATATTGTATTCAGCCAAAATCTGTCAAACTGAAACTTGTTTAACATCTGCAACGAGTATTTTTGTGAGTAGGTATTAGTGTGATGTTGCATGAGCAAAATTGTGTTATGCTTCTCTAGTTCTAAATGATTATTTATATGCATATATTGTAGTGTTTTGTTATACATGTAAAAAAAATATGGCTCTTTTTTCTTATCTAAGAAATGTGCAATAAAATCAATTAGAGGAAGCTTTCGTTGTTTTATGGTTTTGTTACACATGTGCAACAACTCTATGTTTTTTAATATGAAATACGAGACGATAAGACGGATTTAGGAGCATCCTCAAGTTATTCATCTTCCTCCCACAAGGTAAGATGTGACACAAGGTCGGGAAAGTGGGATTTGAAAAGGTGAGCACTCTGGCCATTAAAATTGCCTAGACAGTCCCGTCGGCATTCCCCGGTAGGGGCGCCTCAACAGTAAGCAATAAACTTACTCCTCCCCAAAGAGGGGAGGCAAATCCTGGGAGGGTGGACCTCCTAGAACTGCACAGGGCATACCTATAGACAGGCGTAAATCAAGACCCGAAGGCCAAGACAATACCAGTCTATAGATGCAGTATCCATCGGAACAGATACTACACTTTGATCTTGGCCAAAAGGCCAAGCCTCAAATGTTGTGCGATTGAGCCAAAAAATTCTAAGAAATGTTGGATATAAATTGTACTTTGACAATTATTATCGTTCATTGAATTTAATAGTGTGGCTTGTCAAACAAGCTATATTTACATCTGCCAATATTTGATGTCATAAACTGGCAAACTTCAAATTACTAATAGAGAAAATATGAAATCACATAAAATGGGGATTTTTTTACCAAGGTGGTTTCAAGCTACGATGGTGTTGATGTACCTTGCGTACAATGGTATGGCATTAATATTAGTATTGTTGCTCTCATCTCTGACTGGTTAAACTCCAGTTTAAACAGTTTTGTTACGAGCTGTTTTTACTCGGCGTTGCCCGGGTGGAGACGTATTTTCATTTTTACCATATTTCACCACAAACAAGGCAGGCCGCCACTGTAGACGTAAAGGGTTACTGAGAATTAGGGTGCAGGTTTTAGGTGTCATCCTAAGTTGGGAGCTGTGTAGCAAGATGTCTGTTTACATTAGTTTTAAACCTCTGCATGTCGATACAGTCAGGGAAACAGGGACCAGGGAGGGAGTTCCAGAGGCCGGCAGCACGAGGAAGGAAGCTATTGGAGTAGAAGTCTCTTTGGCATATGGGGACCTTCACAGTGAATGGATGGGATTTAGCTTATTGTCGAGTTGGTCTAGTGTATTTACGTCGAACGGGCACCAGAGAAGCCAGTTCATCGAAGCACAATCCTTTGAAGTATTTGTAAAACAGGCACAAGGATGCAACATTGCGGCGATGGGAGAGGGGCTGGAGCGTGGTGGATAGTGAGGGACCTATTAAGTTGGCGACTCTTTTTGGGGCCTTGTCTAAGAGGGAGAGACTAGTAGATGATGCACCGGCCCAGATTTAGAAACAATAAATAATTGTTGCGTGGATGTCCTAGAGAAGAATCCTTAAAAATACGAGCATCTTTAAAAAAAATTTTAAATAGGACTTTTTTAAATTCATTTCATTTTCTCTCTGTTAAAGAAAATCATTTTAGTTTCTCATATTTAAATTTTGATTTTAATAAATATTCGATTAATACTAAATAAAAATGAATCATCCAATGTTTATTCATTAAATTTACTCATGTGTGAATTAGACACACACACACACACACACAAACACAAGGTTGTTTTTTGTTTACATGTAAAATTCGAACGTTGGTTAATTTGGGACATCCCTAGTTATTTAAAATTTTGTTCCAAACATTATACATTGTTTTGTAAATAAACACACACAAAGTATCCATTATAATAATGATTTCACGTACCTGATATGCGATTCTATTCCCACTTGATTACGTCCTTTTTTTTAGCAAACCTGAATTTTAAAATGGTGACATATTTAAGACTGTGTCCTTTCCAGCTGTGCAATTTATTGAAAATTTCTTTTTCTTTTTCGCCGTCTTTTTCTCCTTTTTTTATTCAATAATAATAATAATAATAATAATAATTATTATTATTATTATTATTATTATTATTGGGGAGGCTTGTTGCCACCCAAATCCCAGAGAAAACCAATTGTCCTTACCGGCGAGAAATCAATGGTAAGAGACTGTTGCGATACCGCATCGTTATCGAAAAGAGGTGAAGAACACTGGAAGTCTGGGGAGACTTGTTGTCACTCAGACTCCAGGAAATACCACTGGTTGTTGTCGGTGAGCAATCACTGACGATAATCTGTGTGAGAACTCCTAGTGAGTACAAATAATAATAAAAATATTATTTTACTTCTTTTTCTCATTATTATTATTATTATTATTATTATTATTATTATTATTATTATTATTATTATTATTATTATTATTTGTACTCACTAGGAGTTCTCACACAGGTCATCAATGATTGCTCACCGACAACCGGTGGTGTTCCCTGGAGTTTGAGTGACAAGTATCCCCAGATTTCCAGTATTCTCCACCTCTTTTTGATAGCAACCGCAAATAACCTTGCAGTATCGCAACAGCCGTTTACCATTGATTTCTCGCTGGTAATGACTATTGGTCTTCTATGCACTTTCCGTCTTGCCGTCTTTGACAACGTCAAACAGAAAACCTCGTGGACCCACAGTCAATAAGCGACAGATAGTGCCTTCCCTGGTAGTGAGTTATGTCTAGCCTCACTCAATACTAGGTGTCGCCGATATCTAAGTTGCCCGTCGGCCAGCGCGTGGACGGCGGATGAATCGACTGACACTCTTTACACTCTTTAACTACTGTCTTCACGGATACCTTAGAAGTCGTGGGGCTGACCCGCCTAACAAAGTATCACGCCCTTTTTATGCCAGAGTGACCACTTTGATGATGGATGGACCTTATTTGTTCGGATTCTGGCCTGCCTGTTAATGTAGTGCATACATGGCCCTGGGGTTCAGCTGCCTTTCTGATTAAATCAAGCCACGGCTGCGGTACGCGTGTCAGGTTATCCGCTCGATTGTGTTTTGACTTTACAAGGGTAATGTCTACTGACAACCCGTATCAAGCTTGAAAGCGCACCGAATCGTCGTCTTATTAGCATTTCGCTCGTTGCTTTAGTATGCACCCTGGACTTTCCCGTAAGAGTGTCCGTTATCCATTTGTACACGCAGGCAGAGTCGGTAAAAAGATGCAATATGGATGCTTCCCACATCAGTGCCATATTAACACCCTTTAGTACAGCATCGAGCTCTGCCAGATTTATGTGCTGTGCATCGTTTGCCTTGCGTAACCAACTTGCATGCTTTCATCACAGCTCCATTGTGCTCCAGTCCCACCCCGGTCACTAAAGATCCTGCGTCAACCCAGACACCAACCCCACGACCGTCAACACACCACTTGCCTCACACGGGGTCTCCTTTGTGCACTCTCGCAACGATTTTTGTCATCATCGTGGTTAATGGAACGTCATCCACCTCATCGTCTCAGCCCTCGGTGACTGCCACTGCTCTACTCTTAATAAACGCTGCTGCCACTCTGATCCATTTATCAACCAGGAAGTGCCCGACTAGTTTTCAGCACAAAGAGAACGCAGCACGTCGAGTGATGCTGCGTGGCATACTTGGGATCTCGTTAACTCGTTCCCATCTCAGCATATTGCACTCCCCCATACTTTCAGGCCAAGTACTCGCGCACCGTCCTGCAGCCGTTCAGGTTCCTTGCTTACCAGCCCAAAGTTGGCCAGGTGCCGCCTCACTTTATTTTCGTCTATACACACATCATCGATATATGCTGATGTTGCCCGCCTAATAGCGTCGTCCTTCGACAATACAGCATATACGATGGCTCCGTCCTGCAGCCGTTCAGGTTCCTTGCTTACCAGCCCAAAGTTGGCCAGGTGCCGCCTCACTTTATTTTCGTTTATAAAGACATCATCGATATAGGCTGATGTTGCTCGCCTAATAGCGTCGTCCTTCGACAATACAGCATATACGATGGCTCGTGTAATGGCTGGTGCCACATTGAGTCCAAAACCCATGCGTGTCAAGCAGTAATTTTCCCCTCTAATATGACAGTCTGGTATGGGCACAGGGATTGATGCACATGCACCTGTAAGTATGCCCTCCGTAGATGGAGCACTGACACATTGGAGCCTTTTGTTCGCCACTCTCTCAGCTTTTGTGCACATACGTCTGCATGCGCAGTATAGGTATCGACGTGCCCATTCAGTTCGCGAAAATCTAGAACTGGTCGTACCTTAGATTTGTTTTGATGGAAAACTGCCATTAGCGGAATTAGGCCCTTTGGGGCCCTAGTTTTTCTTCAGAATAGGGAAGTAGCCATCCATTATCCATCCACGTCCGTAGCTCATGTCTAGAGTATTGCCGGATTTGAGCGGGCACTGAGTAATCAGACACCCTGTTGTTAAGTTTACCAGGCGAGTGATCACCTGATTACTTCCACGATGCCGTCCATACCTTGGACTGTTCGTCAAACACAGCGCTAAAATAAGTTTCCTCTATCTTAATCGCAGTGCAAATATGAGGATCTGTTTTGTAGAAGATGACTTCGTCAGACTGGTCAATGCTGACTTCACCCAGCATTTTAATAACATCCATCCCAAGCAGCATGTCGAAACCTAATAGTTGACTGTCCATAACAAAGACATCGACCTTTATAGGACTTATATTGGTTATTGCCAACAAAATGGTTCCAACACCATAACCGGATAATTTCACCGTCAGCGGTCATGATGTTAGATTTCTTACGACTCAGAGGACTACATAATGATCCAGTTATCAGAGACCGGGAACATCCAGAGTCCACCAAAGCTCTGCGTTTCTTCCAATCGATCCACACTTCAACAGTAGGGAGCGCCTCTCTTAAATTGACTGAGGAGAGACTGGCGCTGATATCCGGCCTCCGTTTTCGTTTCCCGGACACTCAGATGCAATGTGGCCTATCTTCTGTCATCTATAGCACTGCATCTTTCCTCACGATTTGTATCTGGGGTCATTACGCCCTTCACCATGCTGATACTGACAGTCTCTGACAAAGTGGTTTGGACCAGAGCATTTATAGCATTTAATGCTACCATTAACCGACACAGTGAGTAACGCCCGATTGGTGTTAGACTGAACCGGTTGTATACTAATTCTTTTTCGTCTGCCATGATAGCCCGTGCTCTAGTTAAAATCTGCCCTAGAGTCATGTCATCCATTCTTGACGACGCCTGAAGATGTTGCCTTACGTGACTCGGCAGTCCTGCTACAAAAGCGCACACTATCAATTTGTCTGGGAGTATCTCCTCAACAGGGAGGGCAAGTCTTCGAAGCTCAGACAAAAACACATCTACAGTCTCACCGGGTTGTAGCCGTCGCGTCGTGAAGTCCTCATATGCCTCAAATGAATAAGTTGCAAACGCAGTTATCAGTGCCTGCTTGACATGATTTATATCTGCCCTCTGTTCCTTGCCTAGCTGTCTATACATAGCAAGAGCGCCCCCTCTTAACCTCAAGGGGAGGACTCGCGCCACTTCGTAAAATTCGCAGAATTCACAAACAATTTCCACCTGTTCTATCCATTTTACTATCGGGTGATCAGTGACAGGGGCACTAAACTCTGAAATCAATCGAATGTCAAACTGCTTGCTTGTCATATAAACGCCGAAATAGCTTGAACGAGTCAATGCAACGGTTCGACAAAATAATGCGGCACTTAGTTCTTCTGTTCGCTTCCTTGAAGGAGTCAACACAAAGTTTCACAAAATGCGGCACTTTCTTCTTCTTCTTCTTCTTCTTCTTCTTCTTCTTTTCGAGCTCACCTCCCAACGAATGCCCCAAAATCACGTTGTGTTGTGCTTCTTATAGCAGCGACATCTCACACATGCTAATGAGCCACGGCAAAGCCACCCGCTGCCGTTTCCTCTTTTAAAAAGATTAATTAAATTAAACTTTTCGCGAGTGGGCGTTTCTGGGTTGGCGCCCGCAGCTCTCCTCCGCACAAGCAGCAAACCAAACGTCGTCTCTTCGATCGCCGCGGACAAGTCCACAGCTGTCGGCTGCCCCTCTTGCTCTCCGTTACATGTTTATTTTGTAATTTATGTACTAAATAAGAAAGTTTGGCATGGGAGATGTGTAGTACTATAGAATGTCCCCCCCCCCACAGATAGGACCACTGGGAGAGATTAGCTAGAAAATAAATGACAATATAAATACATTCAAACCAACTGATCCATTGAACTTCACAGACGAAGTGGCATAATTAACACTTACCTGTTAAAACCATTGCATCTGATAATGTAATTTGAGTCGCGTGTTAACATAAGAATTTATTTAAGAGTTCAAGGAAACTATTCATTGCAAAGTGAGCTGAAATAATTTCTTGTCGATCTTCTACACTAAGGATTCCTCAGCTGAGATTTTGCCCTTTAACCTTTAACCTTTAACCTTTAACCTTTAAGACAGGCTTAATTAAATTCATACACTGACAATTTTAGAATAAATTGTTCAATCTCAAATTACTTCCAATGTCGCTGTATATATATATATTATATCGTAGTTGATTAAATATTTATTTATTTATTTAGAAATCAGAAACGTTTTTGCACTTGGTCCAAAAAAGAATCGCCAACCTAATAGGTCCCTCACTGTCAACCAAGCTCCAGCCTCTGTCCCATCGCCGCAATGTGGCATCCTTGTGCTTGTTTTACAAATACTTCAATGGAATATGCTCCGATGAATTGGCTGCTCTGGTGCCCCCTCGATGAAAAATCACTAGACTAACTCGACAATCAACTAAATCTCATTCATTCACTGTGGAGGTCCCCAGATGTCGGAGAGCCCTCTACTCAAATAGCTTCTTTCCTCGTACTGCTGGCCCCTGGAACTCCCTTCCTGACCCCTGTTTCCCTGACAGTGCAGAAGTTTAAAACTAATGTAAACAGACATCTCGCTGCACAGATCCCAGTCTAGGTTGACCGCCCCCTATCTTCTCCCCTTTTCTTTTTTCTCAGTAGCCCCTTACGTCTACAGTGGCGGCCTGCCTTGTTTGGGGTGAACTATGTTAAAAAAATTTTTTTTTAAATACCTCTAAGCAGATATCGGTTAATACATCTCTACTCTTACAATCATTAATTACTACTGGCTGTAGTGTTAACATTTCACAAAAATCTGAGCCATCTCAATTTTCACGAAGTGATTACACTCTCTTTTCCCTACTTCTCATCAAACTAAATCAAACTGAATCTAGCCCGAATTACGACTATTTGCGCCTAGCCCAATAAGACTAATTTAGGATTGTATCTTTTTATTTCTTAAAATGTAATTGGCTTTGCAACCTTACTTTTCCTGATTCAAACAACGTAACCCAAGCTAAATATAAGACTCAATGGTTCACACACATTTTATAGTCTACTTAAAGCGTGATATTTATAACTGAGGACTTCGTAAATGAAAACTTGGCATTGACATAGGAACGTCTGCATTAAATTGTTTTATTGCTCTTAAAAGCAATTATATCTATCGATTTTTCATTTACTATTATTTTAAGTAGAAAGGTGTTTCAGAATTTCAATCGTGAACCACATTGAACAGTTGTTGTTGCCATTAACTTAACAATACAAAAGTAAAGCGATATATTTAAAGAAAAAATGTATTCGCCGAACGGAACCGTTTTGCACTATGTTTATATCCGTTTACAAATATTAAAATCAAGATATAATGCTGTAAGAATAGAAGATTTGTTATCCCCTATTCTTAATTTAACGAAACGAAATGGAATTAAAGAAACAAACGAAAGGGGTATATTCGTATATTTGAGGTTACCTATACCGTTTGGTATATGTAGAAAGAAACTTAGGACAGTGTCCGAAAGAAGAAGTTCAAATATCTTCAGGCAAAGATAGCAACCGCCGTGAGAGTCCAGTGGACGAGGAGGCAGAAGATAGGCTGAGGGTACCGTCTGGTGATCGTCCGCAAATCCTAAGGGAACTCAAGTAGTCCCTTAGGGAACTAATGTATCAATGCACCCTGCGAGCTGATTGGCTAAATCAGCTCACAGGACACTGATACGCATTACAAAGTAAATCTATGACTGCTACAATGCTACTAAACCTAATGTCTAAAATCATTATTCCAATTTTAATCAGAATCCATTACATAAATTAGATTCTAGAAAATGTCTAAAATATCAGGCCTAAGCTTAGGAGATCTTAAGATGAAATTGAATCTCAGTGAATCGTGCTATATAATAACTATAGATCAAATTCTAGCAAATCTGAAATATTTGAATTTTTAAATAGGAGGTTGTGTCCATATTATGCCATTTAAAATCGCTTTAAAATACTCCAAAGAAACTGAAATTGGGTGAATATTTATTAATTGATGTCTAATATCTATTGTTAAAATTTCACAAACATCGGAGTCATCTGAATTTTAACAAAAGGCTTCAACCTCTTCTTTGCCCCGTTGCATGAAAATAAATTAAATAAATTTAGCCCCCATTACCCATCCTTACGCATAGAAGATGTATTTTAAAATTCATAATGATATGTTAATTAGTTTCGGAGGGGGGGGGGTCCTATGCATAATTATAAATAAACACATACACATACATATATACATGCACATATTAAATGTTTACATTAACGAAAAAAAAAATGATGTGCCCATCTTACTCACCGCGTTGCCGAGAATATATATTCCAAACTGCATAATGTTTAAGTGTTTATCCTGGACACATAAATATATAAATATGTACACATACCTAACTTTATAGATATAAGATATAACGCTCTTCCTGATGATGTCAACAATTACAACGCTGCTACGTTATGATGGCATTAATGACGTCATAAAGGCGTGTCATCCATTGGAACGTGTATTTTGGTAACGGTTTTGCTAAAATAGATAACCTTAGATCGCAAGGAAGAAAAGTTCTTTGATTTCAGAAATAGGTAGTTTATTCTCAAATCCTGGGGTAAAAAGATTTAATAGCTGGGGTTAATCTCTCTTTCTCTCTCTCTCTCTCCTCATGATATATATATATATATATATATATATATATATATATATATATATTATAATAATAATAATAATAATAATAATAATAATAATAATCCAGGTAAAACCTCCACAGGGTAGTAATCCAAAGAATTTAAACCGGGTTTATAAAAAGTGCTCAATATCAAATAGAGCTTTTATATATGATTATTTTTATTTACACAAAAGGTTAAGATCGGATTCTAACTCTACCTCATGAGATCTCAGTTTATAATAGCTGTTGATCGATAACATCGACATGCCAGTGTCGCAGATTTTGTACATGTCTGTGTAAATAAAAAAAATCATATATATATATATATATATATATATATATATATATATATAATAGTTACAAATAAATATTAAATTATTTAAACCTACATATGCCGGCGTTTCAAGCTTATGCTCCCATTAGTGTAGGAAGTGGCCAGTAAACAGCAGACAGTCTAGAGGGTTCAACGATATATATTTAATAAGTGAATTAAAAAAAACACAATAAAATAAAAGACAATGGAATATTTAGTATATACAGCAGTCATGGCCTCCGTTCCGTCTTGAGAGACAATGGATATACTCTGTAAATGTGGTGCGCGTTAATTGTGAAGCAGGTGTTGCAGAATCCTCAAGCATACTTCTCCTGAATCAGCTCTGCTTTATTCCAGTTGCAAGGAGAAATCCAAAACGACTAGAAGCAATGCCGAGATAAGCGGAGAGCACTTACCGTCCATGCTATACGCAAATGGTCACCCATTTAGTACTGACCAGGCTCAATGTTGCTTAACTTCAGTAATCTAACGGACACCGGTGTACCAACGTGATTATGCGTATATTATAGAGTAGTGGATACGTATTAAGCAGATTAATAGAAATAACACCACAAACACAACCACGTAATCTCTAAAGCCAACCTATATTTCAGTCATCTCGCCGATTTTAATCTATAGTGTTGAAGGACTTTATTGAAAAAAGAGAATGGTTATTATATACAGCAAAACATTGAAGACGACCCGTGTAGTAGAGAGTTTAGAGGAATGTGAAAAAGGAAAGAGTATGTGTGAAAAGAGATAGGGTGAGACAAGAAGAGAGTAGGGGGAAGATAGAGTGTTGTTTGCATCTGCCGTGGACGAGTGAGGAGTAGTAGGTCTGTAGCAGCGAAGTTTACGGTTCGGTGTCTAAAATGAAAGTGCTTAAACTCGTTTCTGCGCACACCGCTTTGCGCACGCATCCGCCAGAATTAATAAAAACAAATAATAATATTTTGAACCAATCAGCGGATTTTTCTGAATTTATAGAAATTATTCTTTTGGAGCCATCTCGACCCCATACAAGGCCAGATTTTTCCTTCAACTGCATGTTTAGCCCAAATCCATGAGAGAGCTAACATTGACGTTTCTAGCCCCCATCGCTCCTCTGTCGGGCCTTGGGAAAGCTGAAAATACCTTTTTATAAACTCACGCACACAGAGCCACACCCACATCAACGCACACACATGCCCAATGCATTAACTCTTTCAATGTCATACGCACACGCAATATAAAGGCGACATACACACACACACTACTTTAATCCCCTTTCAATGTCGTCTGCTGAATTACGCTGATTGAAAACAAACGTATAACTTATATTTTAATACTTCATACATTTCTCACTGAACTTTCTAATATGAAAACAAATGATTACTGACTATTTAATAACTTTCAATGAAATGTAATTTATGTAATTGGATGACGAAAGTTTTGATTGCGATTTTTCAGACTCGTAGACAATGCACAGCCCTTAAATTATCGACTCAGACTTCCTCGATATCTTAACTAATGTACGCCCCCCCCTTGTTTTGCAGGGACACTCAAAATACTGAACAATTATTCTATGTTTTCCCATCTTTTGTAGACTTCTATTTTAAACATATATAAAATATCTCTTTTTTAAATGTATGCTGTTGAATTCAAGTGTGTGTGAGAGAGCGAGAGACATGTATGATAAAAAACAAACAAAACAAGTTTGTTTTTATCATATAACATGTTTCTCGCTCTCTCACAGACTTGAATATTATTTAAAACTGTTTTCTTGAAAATGTTTCTATAACACTGGTTCTTCCGAAAATCTTCCCGCCCCGCCCCCCCCCCCCCAAAAAAAAATATATTGGAACCCTAAAAAGGGTCCCCCAAAGGTCGACTATGAAAGGGTCAGTGCGCGGCGCAAGAAAGGAAGAAGGAAAACACGTGAGAGACGACTGAATTGCACCATGGGTCGTATTTTGTACAGTTTTGTTTCATGAGGATCCTATGCACTGTGATTTCGGAGATACTGAATAAACCATGTGGTTGCAGTCTTCTGATTTTGGTTCGTGAAATAAGGCAAGACTTTATCATACGTCTTAATTTCGTGTATGTTTGTATATGGAGCCATTACACCCTTCACCATGCTGATACTGGCAGTCTATGAGAAAGTGGTTTGGACCAGAGAATTTATAGCATTTAATGCTACCATTAGCCGACACAGTGAGTAACGCCCGATTGGTGTTAGACTGAATCGGTTGTGTAACTGCCGCAACTAATTGTATTTTGTCTTACATGATAGCCCGTGCTCTAGTTAAAATCTGCCCTAGAGTCATGTCATCCATTCTTGACGACGCCTTACGTGACTCGGCAGTCCTGCTACAAAAGCGCACACCATCCATTTGTCTGGGAGTATCTCCTCAACAGGGAGGGCAAGTCTTCGAAGCTCAGACAAAAACACATCGACAGTCTCACCGGGTTGTAGCCGTCGCGTCGTGAAGTCCTCATATGCCTCAAATGAATCTGTTGCAAACGCAGTTATCAGTGCCTGCTTGACATGATTTATATCTGCGCTCTGTTTCTTGCCTAGCTGTCTATACACAGCAAGAGCGCCCCCTCTTAACCGCAAGAGAAAGCCTCGCACAACTCTACCATACGTCTTAATTTCGTGTCACGAGCGAGTTTAACAGTCGTGGACTTTTGTATGTTAAACAATGATCACTAGAAAGCATGTGTGCAAGTAACGGTCCTGCTGTGTTCCTAAATGAATATTGATGCATGCGCTTTTCTCATGTGCATGTTTATATGTATGTGTAAGCTTTATGTATACTGTTTGATGTATTATAAGGGAGGTGAAGGTTGTTAAGTGGATAACGACACGGACTGAAGACCTGGATGTTCCAAGTTCGAATCCAGTCGGTTCCACAGTACCACTTTCACTTAGGGATGTTGGCAACCTTCTCGTGGTCCTTCCCGTAAATACCCAATGTCTTTCCAGAAAGATTTCTAACTGGTAAAACATCAGGGAACTAATTCCAACACCAGAATCATCTGATTCACACGAAAGAAGGTGTATTATTACTAGCTGTGCCTACTTCTTATTTAGGCGCTAAATTCTCTCATTATCAGTTCCAGCAACAAAAACGTTAACCTCCACACGTGTATTTATATTATTCTTTCACTTTATATATTATATTCATAGTTTAGTTCCACAGATTATTGTATAATGACCAAGCTGTATTTACCCGGCATTGTCCAAGTGGGGGCTTAGAGACAATAAATGAAAATCTAGTACTGCATCGTTTATTTTTTTAAATAGGATTTTAAAATGTATTCCCGATTTCACTAAATATTTGATTTAATAATAAATAAATTAAAAATGTATTAAGTCAATGTTTTTTTTAAATCAAAGTAACGTAGGGGTGAGAAACGTGAACACAGACACACGAGATGTTGTCACCTACTACTTATAAAGAAATAAAACTAAGTGACAATTCCAAGAATACAGAAGAGGAAAATGAAAAAAAGAAAGAAAATTGTTGCAGGTTTGCCTCTTTTGTTTAGTTCTTTGTAAAGAGATGCAACATATAGGCAGAATAATCCATATAACAATAGTCGTAACGAAAGTCTATCCAGACCATCTTCCCTCCATTAATCAAAGGATGTAACATCGGGAAGAAGTAATGCACGTATGTTAATAGACTCTATGAACTGACAGACACTAGACATTTATTTTATTTCACAGCGTACATGAAGCTGTAAATATAAACGTGCAACTGTGTTCGTTCACTGCACAGGCCATGATCGTCCACTGGTTGTCTTCGTCTGATGTCGGTGATCATAGGGGGAACCTATTAGATTACATACCCTTTTTTGGACCTTGTCTAAAAGGGAGAGACAAGTGGATGGTGCACCAGCCCAGATGTAACAACAATACTCCATGCATGGGCGGATGGTGGCTTTGTAGAGATGTAGGACACTGTCAGGAGTGAAAGGTTTTCTAGCACGGTAGAGGGAGCTCACTTTCTTTGCAGCAGCCTTGGCCATGTCGTCTATGTTTTTGTTCCAATTCATGTTATCTGTGAAAGTTAGGCCGAGGAGTTTGAATGATAAACTCTCAGGTAGGGTGTTATTTGACATGGCAATCGGTGGTTGAATAGTTCTAGTTCTACACTATTAATTTATTACAACTTTTGTGTTAATTTTTTAAAAAATACGTTTTACTTACATTCTAATGACCTAAGGAAAAATCAATCCATTGCCATAATTGTTGTATATTCACATTTTCAATTTTCCTTCTTTTCTGATTTCGATGAATACCTGTATTTTTTCCTTCGTCTTACAATCGAAATTTATATTTATTTTTTTCCAATATTTTATTTTTTTTATTTCTCACGCACGTTTCACAGCTCAGTTAAGAGAAGTATATAGTATTTAGTTTAACATCGCTGATCATCAGAGAAATTGCTTATTTAATAGAATTTAATAGTAATAGAAACACATATTAATCCAAAGCAGAAGAAAGAAAGATGAGAAGAGCTTAAAGAAGAAGGCTTGACAAAAATGACGGCAAGTTAAAAAGCATCAAAAGAATCGCATCAAAAGTTGACATATTACTTGAACCTCCCCCAAGTCGTTGCACTCGAAACTTTAGACGATTTTCAAACCGTCATTTAGGCCTCAAAACCTTGTCTCAACTAAATTTCATTCAAAACAGAACACCGATGGAAAACTCTCTATAAAAACATTGACAATGCCAGTTGATAAAATATTGTTAATCCTACATTTGAATGATAGTGACTAAAAAATTTGATTCCCCATACAATCTTAATTCTGAAAGTAAGGTTGGCTTGGAATGTCATTGAATGTAAATAATAGATTCGAAGTAACACAAATTTTGTAATTGCAGCCTTACATGATCTAAATACCAAACAAATAAATGATCCAATAACAGATATTATTTTCTGGCGAAAATAAAACTTAAAATTATAGATGCTCAGATTTGTTTCCTAAATATTTATTTCATATTTGTATATTTTCTATAATTAAATCATCAGAATATGACTCAAACATTAACTTGTTTTTTTTTTACACGTCTTTAGATCAAGGACCAAGGGACGTAATTCATTCGAAAAAAAAGAGTTATCTCTCTATTAACGATATCAATTTCCCATTAAAAAGAAGAAAACACTGTTGTTCATTCTATATTCATAAGCTATCCGTCTCGCTGGGTGTATGTGGCTGATTTGACTATACCCCTCCTCAAAAATCCCTATTTGTATTAAATACTTAATAGTTAAATTTCCAATTAAAATTGCAAGTTATTCATATTAGAAAACATGCATAATTTAATTCACCCCTGTATTATCATACCGAAATAACATGATTACTTTCTTTTATTAGATTCATTATGATAGTTCCATACTATCACGCCCCCAATATGTTTATATCTAGAAAATTCCATTACTTAAATTGGCTAAAATAAGTAATGTGGACTACAGAAACAGTGGATGTTTATGCCAATAGTGTGTGGTGGTCGTCATGCCTTTTTTGGTGATAACTTCCTCCACAACTAAAAATAAAAATTATAAGAAGAAGACTTACATGCAAAACCAACGGAAGTTTATTCACTGAAATAAACCATTAACAAATAGAACATATTTCTCTTTGTAATGAGTTCAGAAGTCCTTTCTTTAGTTTCAGGGTAAGTAAAAAGGAGAATGTCTTTTGTTTTGTTGAAATGCTCATATGTTATAAAATGTTAAGAGAGGCAATAGGTAATGTTCGCCTGTGAAATTGTACGAAGCGCGCGAAAGGTGAAATGGAAGAGTGATAGTAAGACGCATGTAACCTCCGAATGAAGAGTCAGTTGAGAGAGAGGGTTTGATGTTTGTGTGTGCTTAAATACTATTTGGATAGGCTCCAGCAAGCTTAAGGAGAAAAGTTTAGAAAAATGTCTTTGGAGAAATCCCATTGGACAGAAATATCACGTGGTGTGCTCCCTACTACGTCCGCTCGTTTTGAGTTGATTTAATATATAAGGCCATGCCGGAATTTGCGTGGGCGTTATTTTTTATTTTTCACGCGCCAATACAATTATATTCACACTGCGCGCCTAAATTGTATTTATCCCAAACAACAATTTTATATCCGAATCTTAACCGTGTCAACTGGCACAAGTGTCAAAACATTGGCTAAGCTCGCAGGACCCCTAGTAAGGGACCTGGATCAGATGGCCAAACTAGCTTTCATTACGGCATTTACAGACGACGTATCTGTGACACTACAACAGTTTCTTCATGAAGAGAAAATAGACGTCACCGAATTGATACAAATTACACAACTATTAGTCAGCAAAAGATTTTGTGAAAACAGGACAGCGGCAGCATCGAAAAACAAGGCTTAAATAGAATCATCAAATGTTCAGTGCTTTAGATGTCGAGGACTGCACTTAATTAAGAGTTGTAAGAAACCTCGTTGACGAAAACGGGGTCCTGCAAAAGACAGGGCAAATGAGTAGGCGACAATTTTTCTCTGCCTGCGATAAATTGTTAGGGAACTATCTAGTTGCTGGATTGCTGCGACCGACATGCAGCTCCGTGAAAAGAGCAAGTGAGATAGACTGTGAAAGTAAAGTCTATAACAAGAGTGTCGTGATGATACAGAAAATATTAGCTGCTTATGTTGATATGAAAAGCTCACTGTAGTAGCTAGATACACAAATTAGTCAAACACATTCAATTTCTTGCGATACAGAAATTCAAGATTCACCTAAAGCAAGTTGATGCAAACAACGGCCTTTGTCAAATATATCGTTAGTTCTAACATACTACACGCCCGTTCAAAAGGATTTATAAGATGCTACATGTCCACTTGAGAATGTGCAACAAATATCACAATCATCTGCGTACAAGAATTCTCTGATTAATTAATTCGAAACGTTGGATTTGGCTCTGATGAGTTTAAGGTAAAACAATTTACCAATTTAGGTGATAAAAATCGTACATATTTCTAGACAGAGCGTCTTGGTCCAGTGGTAGAACGCTAGACATCAATATCGAAGGTTCGATCTCTGCCTAAGTTAGCCATGCTGATGACGAATGTGAGCCAGAACACGTGTCCATGGATTACTTTTATGTACGTATAAAATTAATTAATATATATATATATATATATATATATATATATATATATATATATAAAGATAGATGGACGAAGAGTGATAAACATGCACGAATGTCCAAATTTATATCAAACTTCGATTGTTCAATGCAAGGTATATTCTGTAATACAATTATGTTTATTATTCTTTCCTTAAGCCAAGGCTTTTCAAAGATCGAGATCTTATCATCAGAGGAATTATACAGATAGATAAGTTGGCAATAGAAAAGCCAAAATTCAACATTTGAAAAAATATATATATATATATGCTACACTGGCAATCTTTAAAGACCATAAAGAACACCTCAGCGAAGTATAAGTGTTGGTGTTAATATGCCATCCCATTTCACTATTCTCTACTGAGATTGGCTCAGAAAGCTGTCTGCAAACGTTTACCAGTATTTTCATACTGTTGTGAAAGAGCCGAATCATCTTGTGGTCTTTCCCCCTTTTTTTATAATAGACTATTCCAATCATTTTATTTGCTGATTTCTTTTTTGACCTTCGACTGTTAATAAACAGAGAGAGTGGTGATGGAAGCGAGAGTGATAAACGATGTATAGAATAAGAGCGGAGATTCAAACAACATACAGCGAGAGAGGGTGAAAGTGATAGATAGAAAGTTAGTAAGAGATTGATCACTTGGTGATTTAATTTCAAATTGGCGCTAATGAAAATGGAAGTTTTTTCAAACATAACTGAATCGTAAAACTGAGGTATATTTTAGCATGTATTTTCTGTGATTAAAATCTAGTTGTATTATTATGTGTATATCATAACTTTTCCTTACATGCTGCCATTTTAGTCCCCAACATTATCACAGGACTGCTTTCCTGCAGAATACAACTTGATCGTCTTAAAATCCAATGTCAACAGATGTCTGTAATGAAGAACAAGTATTAGAATTTGGTCCTGATAATCATTTCATCTTATTATCCCTTATCTTTAAGTGGCTTTTGGCCTGGATAAGCGGTGACCCATGTTATACACTTAGCAAAATTTAAAAAAATAATCGATTAAGCCATACATTTTCAGATTATATTTTTTTCTGGTAATTAATCTGCTTAATATAAATTAAATAATATTTTACCAAATGTTCGCAAGACAGGCAGGCAGCCTCTTACTGAAAATAAAATACACAAAATTCTTGTGTCATGAAGAGCAGAAACCATTTTTTCCTCATTTAAAAATCAAAATAATTTAAACAAAAAACGAAAAAAGGAAAATATATCTTTTAACGCAGAAAAGGTGAAAATGTTTTATCTTTTCTGTTGTTTACACAAAAGATGGCGCTAAAAATACAACAAAAAAGTCATCTGAAACTGGACAAATAATTGATTTTTTTTTTTTTAGAATTTATAGCTTTGTGGTTTATCTTTTTTAATGGGGAATATTTCAGGGTATTTTGCATTTTCGAAAGGTAGTAAATTTCAGACGTTCAAAGCAATTTGTAAAAAACATATATATTTACGACTATTTAACGCAAGTAGGCAATGAATCGTTTCGCTTATAATTCATGTCCACCCAACGAAAATAAAATGTTTTTTAGGTGAATTTATTTGTCATCATGTTATTCACACTAGCTGTACATCCCCGGAGTTGCCCGGGATTGTTTTTACTTTATATTTGTTTAACTTTTTTTTTTTCTTCTTTTTTTTTAATAGGATTTTGAAAGTTAAATTTTATTATTATGGTATCGATCTGTCATTATATTATTAATTGGATCAAATTGTTATAAAACTATGACTTATATTGTCATAGTAATGTTCCTATAATTTGTTTTTATAAAAGTATCGGATATCAACAGCTTCCAAAACTTCTAATCATTTAATAATTTGTATTTGATAGGAATTTTTAAAAAAAAACAGTTAAAAGTTAGAATATTTGATATTTTAACCTTTATGTTTTTAGCGACACACGTGTTCGGGTATATCTTTCTATCATCGAGAATAACAGACACGTGTTTCAGAAGAAAGAAGAAAGGACAATAGTGAAGACAGAGTCGGAATTACAATCTTTTCTAGCAAACCATAATTCAATTACATAACATAATTACAATTGATAATTGTTCATAATTACATAACCATTGATCATAATTGTTCATAATTACATAAGCCATTACTCATCATTGTTCATAATTACATAAGCCATTACTCATCATTGTTCATAATTACATAAACCATTACTCATCATTGTTCATAATTACATAAACCATTACTCATCACTGTTCATAATTACATAAACCATTACTCATAATTGTTCATAATTACATAAACCATTACTCATCATTGTTCATAATTACATAAACCATTACTCATCATTGTTCATAATTACATAAACCATTACTCATCATTGTTCATAATTACATAAACCATTACTCATCATTGTTCATAATTACATAAACCATTACTCATCATTGTTCATAATTACATAAACCATTACTCATCATTGTTCATAATTACATAAACCATTACTCATAATTGTTCATAATTACATAACCATTACTCATAATTGTTCATAATTACATAACCCATTACTCATAATTGTTCATAATTACATAAACCATTACTTATAATTATTCATAATTACATAAACCATTGATCATAATTGTTGATAATTACATAATCCATTACGCATAATTATTCATAATTACATAACCATTGCTTATAATTATTCATAATTACATACACCATTACTCATAATTGTTCATAATTATGTAAACCATTACTCATAATTGTTCATAATTACATAAGCATAGTTAGTAATTATTCATAATTACATAACCATAGCTCATCATTGTTCATAATTACATAACCAGCGCTCGTAATTGTTTATAATTACATAATCATTGTTTATTATTGTTCATAATTACATAAACATTGCTCATAATTGTTTATAATTACATAACCATTGCTCATAAGTATTCATGATTACATAACCATTTTGTTGCGGGAATGGCAGTAGCAAAAGAATAAATGACAAAGTTTATCCATACAAAAATAATTCATTTTTATTGACAACTTGTTAAGACAACAATAGATAAAGAGTTCATAATGAATAGGAGTCCAGAGTGTCCTAATAATGTTCAAGGTTAAGGAGGGAGTTTTGTCTGTAAGGAGAAATTGAGTAGACATGTTCATTTCTGGCTGATGCCATGCAAGTTTGTGTGTTACAGTGTGTGTAAATGTAGATTTTCGTGTATATTAACGTGCCTGTTTTGCCAGTGAGAGAGTATATGTATGAACTTGTGTGTTGATGCCTTTAGTGTATGACGTCCATGTGCCGTCGCTGGATGCACATTAGTTCGTAAATGTCTCTTGTTATGTCTAGCACTATGCCCTTGACACAGGGTGCCGAGGGAAAAGAGAAAGACAAGCGCTGTGTTTTGGTTTTTATATTGCGCACGAATATTCGAAAGTCAATATTTCTCGTGCTAGTAATTGGTTGAAAGAAACTGCTGATTTGAGCTTTCGTCCAATCGAGAGTCGATACTTAAAAACAACATTGCTTGTGGATGCTGTTTCCAACAATTTATTCACAGATAAACACTTCGTTGAAAAAATGAAAAATGGGGAGTAGAAACATGTAAAAGCAAAGAAAATGAACAACAGACAGTAGTACTCAGGACTCCCAATTACAGTACACATTTTGTCGGCCTCGGAGATAGAGAACTGAGTGTTAGCAGATATTTATCTACCTCCCACAAGGTAAGATGTGATACAAGGTCGGGAGAGTGGGATTAGATAAGCCAGCACTCGAGAAGTCAGCACTCTAGCCATTAAAAATTGTCTGGGCAGCCCCGTCGGCATTCCCCGGTAGGGGAGCCTCAGGCAGTAAGCAATAAACTGTCTCCTCCCCAAAGAAGGGAAGCAAAGCTTGGGAGGGTGGACCTCCTAGAACTGCACAGGACCAACCCATAGACCGGCGTAAATCAAGCCCCAAAGGCCAAGACAATATCAGTCTATGAGGTGCAGTATCCATCTAAACAGATACTACACTTTGATCTTGGCCAAAAGGCCGAGAAACAGAACTGAATGTTAGCAATACATTAATACATGTTACTTACATTGTGTTGTGTTTTTTGAAAGTCTATATATGACTGCCCTTAGAAATGTAACCTAGAGGCAAGTTATTTATCTACCTCCCACAGCAGTAAGATGTGACACAAGGTCGGGAAAGTGGGATTTGAAAAGCCAGCGCCCGAGAATGTGAGCACTCTGGCCTACAAAATATGCCTGGGCAGCCATGTCGGTAGGGGCGCCTCAGGCGATTAGCAATAAACTAACCCCTTCTCAAAAGGTGAGAAGGCAAAGCCTGAGAGGGTGGACCTCCTAGAACTGCAAAGGACAGACCCATAGACTGGCGTAAATCAAGCCCGAAGGACAAGACAATAACAGTTTATGGGGGTGCAGTATCCATCGGAACAGATACTACACTTAGATCTTGGCCAAAAGGCCGAGAACGGCTAGAATTTTCGAAGGTATGCTCCAGCGAGGAGCTGGATGACACATCCACGTGCTTTGAACGACGTACAAAAAAGAGACTAAGAATCTGTCCTAAATTCCGCACGTGAGTGAAACGAGTTTCCTTAACTTCCGAACAGCCTAGCGTATTATCAAATGTTGGTCAGAATAAATCCAAACAAGATAACTCGGATACAAATCCATGGGGAATAACTGAGATAACATTAGATCAACACGAGAAATTTATGTCTATTCGACAGTTTAAATACTTCTAAATTCCTTTCAAATTTCTAAGAGTCACAAAGTAATTTGTTCTGTTTTTTCAGACTATTAAGAAAAGATTTAAATGGCTGACTTGTTTCCGAAGATATCTGGATTTAATTTCGTAATTAAATTATGTTTTTTGAATAGAATTTTTAAAAATGTTATTTTATTTTACGTTATTGGATTTTCGATTTCAATAAATATGCGATTAATAGTAAATAAAAATAATTCAATGTGTAACTCACGTCGAGGCAAGAAACACACATACACAGACACACGATAAGTGGTTATACAATTTTATTAATATACAGATTTACGATTGTATCTCTTTTAGTGTGTTATCACAGGAGTTCTTGTGGACAAGTAAAAACGGAGCAAGCAAATCACATAGCTTTAGAAATCAAGGGAGGCGCGAGAGCGCTCTATCCCTTAATAGACTTCAAAAACGGCCTATGCTAGAAATCTCATTTCTTTGATCAATCATTTAAAACTTTGCACCAAATTTTCATTTGATAGGTTCTATAAGTGTGTAGAATTTCAGCATCATTAGTCAAGGCAACCCAGAGATCCAGAAAGGTCAGGCATGATTGTGTTATCCGTGTGTACATACGTACGTATGTGCCACCCTGTATATCATCAACTATTTGATGGATTCAGCTGATTTTTGGTAGAGATAGACATTCTAGGGTCTAGTTGATGGCATTTTAATTTCAGTTTACCATATACCTTAGTTTTCCAGAAAATTCAAAAAAACCTTAAAAATGACCATTGTATTGAGGCATAGCCTTTACAAAAGTAGTGACATTCCATGATAAATGCCAGTATACTGAAATCATATGCCCTTAATAGGGTTAAGATGAAAATTCATATACACTAAATGTACAAAAGCAAGGAAATTCCCAAATGTTTACACTTTTATTGTCATTAAGGGTATGCGAGCACAACAGGGCTATGTATTTTACTGGTAGGAATTTTTCTTCAGCACACCTCACACACTTCATCCACTCATGCATAGAGATTTATACTGTAGTGATGTGATAAGGAAATGGTTTGGTTGATATGTAGTCATACCTTTAATGACAATAAAAGTGTAAAAATTGAGAATTTCCTTGCTTTTGTACATTTAGTGTATATGAATTTTCATCTTAACCCTATTAAGGGCATATGCTTTTAGTATACTGGCATTTTTCATGGAATAATACACATACTTGAGACATTCTAACAAGGCAACAGCTTCTTTGTCTAGTCAAGATGTCCTCATGTCTTCATCTTCAAGAAGTAGCCATTGGACGGTCAGAATCATAGCTCAACACTGTGACACACGATAATATCTTTCTAACAAAAATAGTTATTTCTCAATTTTCCATGACTCAATTTCAGCATTTTTTCACAAGAAATCTAGCACTCTGTTGTAAAAGTGTTGCTAAAACAATAGGCATAAACTCATAGCTAGTATTTGCAAAATTAAATATTTGTTGAAATTACTGAATGTTTACCGACTAATGGTAATAGCTTTTTAATTAAAACAACCAAAATGAACGTCTATTAGTTAAAATAAGCAATAAATGAATTCAATAAAGATGAATGACGGTTATATTTAACAATTAATTGATATAATCTAATATATAAAGTAGAGACGATTTTTCCCCTGTACCTTCTCGGAGTATAGGAAAATAACCACATGCATCACAGGCTACTAAACTCACCACTATACTACACTTATTCACTCGAGCGTGTTTTAGTAAATTTGTTATTATTTTTTTCTACCTAACACTAAATATTACATTTGGCCCACCATCCACGTCTCTCCGAAAAACCAACTCCATATAGGTGGTAGCAAAAACTTTTCTCCCTAACAATTATGTACTGTCACTCTATTCATCGACACCGGGAACTAATACACACAGTTTAATTTTCAAAAAACACTGGTTGTTATTTATTATTTGCCTGGTATTAATTTAACATGCATGCCAATAATAACGCATAGGTTAATTGTCCTATTTTCACATGTGTTTTTAACCCGGAAGCGTGGCGCAGACGGCAAGAAATTAGGTTTCATTATCGCCAGTTTTAGCGTTCGATCCCATTCCACTCTACCACTTATTTCTTTTTTTAAAATTTAAAACATTCGCCAACACGGTAGACGGGGCAGAAAAAACAATAGACCGTTTCTTTTTTTATTCGACGTCATGCAATAGATAGTAGTTTCTCCCGTGTTAAATATATAATAATATATAGTTCAATACATATAATGAACCAATACCTTATTTAGCCACATAACCACCAAGTTTTGTATTGCCTGAATCAGTCATTTTTTGTTTAATAGTGGCTGGTGGCACTGCTCTTGCTGCAGTATTAATGGCATTTTTTGTTAATGCATCTGTAAGCAATCTATGGCAACATTGTAATGCAGAGTGAGTATAACAACATTCCGCTGGTGCATGTGAAAGCGCAACTCGATGTCGACAGATGGTGACCTTCTTTAACAACCTGGAGTAACTGCTGGTACCTGTTGACCTTGGTGTCGGAGGTAACCTGAAATCCATCAGGAACATGTGGTGATCCAAATCTATGAGAATGACCTCGATCATAAGCAGACAATATCTCCATCTCCATGTTAAACGCTGCATTCAGGTCCAACTTGCTAAAAAAAAAACATCATCATCATGAATGTAAAAAAAAAAAACCAACCCCATCAGAAGGACCAATAAACAGAGCAGTATACAACAGTTCTTTAGTTTGCCAAAATAAAAAGGGAATTGTACTGGTATATTGTTCTTACAAAAAAACTAAAAAATATTATGGTGACATGGTATGACACAAACTGTAGAGAGTATACGTCTTGGAGGATTACCAAGAAATTCGGGACAGAACTGAGTCACTTAAAACCTGTGTTACTATAACAGAGTTTTCACCTTGACATTATGTCTATATAAAATTAGGCATGTGTATATGTTTATATATTTCTATGTACAAGATTCACTTATACACTAATTAACCTATTATTATGAATTTTGGAATATAACAGTGGGTGACATGGGCTAGTTTTATGCGAATAGGTTAAAGAGGAGGTGGAGGCCCTTAGTGAAAATTATGATACCTCTGATTTTGGTGAAATTTTATCAATAAGTATTAGACCCACTCAATAAATATTTCACAAATTTCAGTTTATTTGGAGTATTTTTAAGGGTTTTTACACAGCATATTATAGACACAACCTCCCATTTTAAAATTCAAATATTTCAGATTTGCATCGAATTTGATCAATAGTCATTAGACACCAATTAAGCAAGATTCAAATTTCTTCTTAAGACTCCTTAAGCTTAAGTTTTAGTCATTTTCTAGATTCAAAATCATGTAATGGATTTTGATCAAAATTGGAATAAGGATTCTAGACATAAGGTTTCATAGCAGTATATCTTTATTTTACTCTCTGTAAGGGGACATAAAAGTGGTGCAAATCTGTTCTGTTCAGGATATTAATTTTTCTATATGACTGGAGACAAACTGACTGACATCAGACTAAACACACACAACAATAGATGAAGTAGACTTCGTACGGCTCCTCTCATATTGGGGCATTGTAGTCAGCCAACATCTAATTGAAAACCAACAACCAGCAAACAATTTGAGCAAATAGATTAAATTTCAAAGAGCAATAAACAAGAACAGAAGGATTCGCTGTGTTAAGTTATCTCCATCATGTATCTTGGTGGTTCGAAAATCTTGTTATTCTAACCAAAAAGTAACAATAATAGAAGAACATTTGTATAATATTGACTATTATTCTAATTGTGGATATTAGTCTCAAAGCGTTTGAGCCGATATGACCTCAGAACTCTGTCAGGTGCGTCTTGTTGAACTCGAGAATGTGTACGCAATTTTTAACTGAACCCTTTATTTATCCATGGGAGTAGCTTGTCTCTTGTTCCGTCTGCCATGATCGGGTAGAAATCTCAAAGATTCAATATTCAGTACGGACGATACTAAGAATTTACATTCTTAGTATCGTCCGTACTGAATATTGAATCTTTAACCTCCAGAAGAATGTCACTTAGAACTTATTGCACCATGAAAGGACCCGGTCATGGCTGACGTCACAAGGGCAAGCTACCTCCATGAATTAAATAAAGGGTTCTGTTTAAAATTCCATACGGATTCACAAGTTCAACACAAAGATTCCAGAGTTTGAAGAAGATAGAAGGATGCATCAGCAGAAACAGAAAATTAACATCCGAGAAAAAAAGAGTAGTCCTAATAATACTAATTATCCATCCTTACCTGAAAATAATCTGAAGCACAATAGAGAAACAATCATTAAATCAGTTCTTCATAGAATATTACACAGTGCATAGCACAATTTCATTTTGTGCAACAAAAATAGTAGTGTTCATATGGACGTTTGCAATGTGTGACAATGTCACTGAAAGTGAATAAATTGAATCCATGACATTTTTTTCTATTGCTGTATTACTTAGAGAGTAAAAAGTGAACCTTAGGAAAACTTTGAAAGTAGAAAGTGGACTTTGGGTTTACTTTGAGAGTAGAAAGTAGACCTTAAGTAAACTTGCAGAGTAGAAAGTGGACCTTGGGTTTACTTGGAGAGTAGAAGGTGGACATGAGGAAAACTTGGAGAGTAGAAAGTGGACCATGGGTTTACTTGAAGAGTAGAAAGTTGACCTTAAGTAAACTTGGAGAGTAGAAAGTGGACCTTGGGTTTACTTGGAGAGTAGAATGTGGACATGAGGTGAACTTGGAGAGTACAAAGTGGACCATGGGTTTACTTGAAGAGTAGAAAGTTGACCTTAAGTAAATTTGGAGAGTAGAAAGTGGACCTTGGGTTTACTTAGAGAGTAGAATGTGGACATGAGGTAAACTTGGAGAGTAGAAAGTGGACCATGGGTTTACTTGAAGAGTAGAAAGTTGACCGTAAGTAAATTTGGAGAGTAGAAAGTGGACTTTGGGTTTACTTGGAGGGTAGAATGTGGACATGAGGTAAACTTGGAGAGTAGAAAATGGACCATGGGTTTACTTGAAGAGTAGAAAGTTGACCTTAAGTAAATTTGGACAGTAGAAAGTGGACCTTGGGTTTACTTGGAGAGTAGAATGTGGACATGAGGTAAACTTGGAGAGTAGAAAGTGGACCATGGGTTTACTTGAAGAGTAGAAAGTTGACCTAAAGTAAACTTGGAGAGTAGAAAGTGGACCTTGGGTTTACTTGGAGAGTAGAATGTGGACATGAGGTGAACTTGGAGAGTAGAAAGTGGACCATGGGTTTACTTGAAAGGTAGAAAGTTGACCTTAAGTAAACTTGGAGAGTAGAAAGTGGACCTTGGGTTTACTTGGAGAGTAGAATGTGGACATGAGGTGAACTTGGAGAGTAGAAAGTGGACCATGGGTTTACTTGAAGAGTAGAAAGTTGACCTAAAGTAAACTTGGAGAGTAGAAAGTGGACCTTGGGTTTACTTGGAGAGTAGAATGTGGACATGAGGTGAACTTGGAGAGTAGAAAGTGGATCATGGGTTTACTTGAAGAGTAGAAAGTTGACCTTAAGTAAATTTGGAGAGTAGAAAGTGGACCTTGGGTTTACTTAGAGAGTAGAATGTGGACATGAGGTAAACTTGGAGAGTAGAAAGTGGACCATGGGTTTACTTGAAGAGTAGAAAGTTGACCGTAAGTAAATTTGGAGAGTAGAAAGTGGACTTTGGGTTTACTTGGAGGGTAGAATGTGGACATGAGGTAAACTTGGAGAGTAGAAAATGGACCATGGGTTTACTTGAAGAGTAGAAAGTTGACCTTAAGTAAATTTGGACAGTAGAAAGTGGACCTTGGGTTTACTTGGAGAGTAGAATGTGGACATGAGGTAAACTTGGAGAGTAGAAAGTGGACCATGGGTTTACTTGAAGAGTAGAAAGTTGACCTTAAGTAAATTTGGAGAGTAGAAAGTGGACCTTGGGTTTACTTGGAGAGTAGAATGTGGACATGAGGTAAACTTGGAGAGTAGAAAGTGGACCATAGGTTTACTTGAAGAGTAGAAAGTTGACCTTAAGTAAACTTGGAGAGTAGAAAGTGGACCTTGGGTTTACTTGGAGAGTAGAATGTGGACATGAGGTGAACTTGGAGAGTAGAAAGTGGACCATGGGTTTACTTGAAGAGTAGAAAGTTGACCTTAAGTAAATTTGGAGAGTAGAAAGTGGACCTTGGGTTTACTTGGAGAGTAGAATGTGGACATGAGGTAAACTTGGAGAGTAGAAAGTGGACCATGGGTTTACTTGAAGAGTAGAAAGTTGACCTAAAGTAAACTTGGAGAGTAGAAAGTGGACCTTGGGTTTACTTGGAGAGTAGAATGTGGACATGAGGTGAACTTGGAGAGTAGAAAGTGGACCATGGGTTTACTTGAAAGGTAGAAAGTTGACCTTAAGTAAACTTGGAGAGTAGAAAGTGGACCTTGGGTTTACTTGGAGAGTAGAATGTGGACATGAGGTGAACTTGGAGAGTAGAAAGTGGACCATGGGTTTACTTGAAGAGTAGAAAGTTGACCTAAAGTAAACTTGGAGAGTAGAAAGTGGACCTTGGGTTTACTTGGAGAGTAGAATGTGGACATGAGGTGAACTTGGAGAGTAGAAAGTGGATCATGGGTTTACTTGAAGAGTAGAAAGTTGACCTTAAGTAAATTTGGAGAGTAGAAAGTGGACCTTGGGTTTACTTAGAGAGTAGAATGTGGACATGAGGTAAACTTGGAGAGTAGAAAGTGGACCATGGGTTTACTTGAAGAGTAGAAAGTTGACCGTAAGTAAATTTGGAGAGTAGAAAGTGGACTTTGGGTTTACTTGGAGGGTAGAATGTGGACATGAGGTAAACTTGGAGAGTAGAAAATGGACCATGGGTTTACTTGAAGAGTAGAAAGTTGACCTTAAGTAAATTTGGACAGTAGAAAGTGGACCTTGGGTTTACTTGGAGAGTAGAATGTGGACATGAGGTAAACTTGGAGAGTAGAAAGTGGACCATGGGTTTACTTGAAGAGTAGAAAGTTGACCTTAAGTAAATTTGGAGAGTAGAAAGTGGACCTTGGGTTTACTTGGAGAGTAGAATGTGGACATGAGGTAAACTTGGAGAGTAGAAAGTGGACCATAGGTTTACTTGAAGAGTAGAAAGTTGACCTTAAGTAAACTTGGAGAGTAGAAAGTGGACCTTGGGTTTACTTGGAGAGTAGAATGTGGACATGAGGTGAACTTGGAGAGTAGAAAGTGGACCATGGGTTTACTTGAAGAGTAGAAAGTTGACCTTAAGTAAATTTGGAGAGTAGAAAGTGGACCTTGGGTTTACTTGGAGAGTAGAATGTGGACATGAGGTAAACTTGGAGAGTAGAAAGTGGACCATGGGTTTACTTGAAGAGTAGAAAGTAGACCTTAGGAAAACTTGGAGAGTAGAAAGTGGACTATGGGTTTACTTGAAGAGTAGAAAGTTGACCTTAAGTAAATTTGGAGAGTAGACAGTGGACCTTGGGTTTACTTAGAGAGTAAAAAGTGGACCATCGTTTACTTGGAGAGAAGAAAGTAGACCTTAGGGAAACTTGGAGAGTAGAAAGTGGACCATAGGTTTACTTGAAGAGTAGAAAGTTGACCTTATGTAAACTTGGAGAGTAAAAAGTGGACCTTCGTTTACTTGGAGAGAAGAAAGTAGACCTTAGGAAAACTTGGAGAGTAGAAAGTGGACTATGGGTTTACTTGAAGAGTAGAAAGTTGACCTTAAGTAAATTTGGAGAGTAGACAGTGGACCTTGGGTTTACTTAGAGAGTAAAAAGTGGACCATCGTTTACTTGGAGAGAAGAAAGTAGACCTTAGGGAAACTTGGAGAGTAGAAAGTGGACCATAGGTAAAATTAGACAGTAGAAAGCTGACCTTGGCTTTACTTGGAGAGTAGAAAGCAGACCTTGGTTTACTTGGAGAGTAGAAAGCGGACCTTGGTTTACTTGGAGAATAGAAGATGGACCTTGGGTTTACTTAGATAGTAGAAAGCAGAACATGGGTTAACTTGGAGAGTTTAAAGTGGACTTTGGTTTTATTTTGAGAGTAGAAAGTGGATCTTGTGTTTACTTAAAGAGTAGGAATGGAACTTGGGTTTACTTTAGAGTAGAAAATAGACCTTGGTTTTACTTGCATAGTAGAAAGTGGACCTTGGGTTGATTTTGATAGTAGAAAGTGAACCTTGGGTTTACTTGGAGAGTATGGAGTTTTTCTTGGGTTTACTTAGAGAGCAAAAAGTGGACCATTGTGTTTACCTGGAGAGTTAAAAATAAATCTTGGTTAACTTGGTGAGTAGAAAGTGGACCTTGGATTTATTTGGGGATAGAAAGTTGACTTTGCGTTTTCTTGGAGAGTAAAAAGTGAAGCTTAGGTTTACTTGAAGATTCGAAAGTTTACTTTAGGTTTACTTAAAGAGTAGAAAGTGGACGTTGAGTTTTCTTGGAGAGTAGTAAGTGCACCTGGGGTTTACTTGGAGAGTAGAAAAGGGACCTTGGGTTTACTTGGAGAGTTAAATGTGGACTTTGTATTTATTTAAATAGTAAAAAGTGGTCCTTAAGTTTACTTGGAGAGTAGAAAGTGGAACTTGAGTGCATTTAAAGGGGATTGAAAGTGGAGCTTGGGTTTACTTGAGAGGTTTAAAGTAGACCTTGGGTTTACTTGGAGAGTAAAAAGTTACCTTGGGTTTACTTGAAGAGTAAAATGTTGACCTGCTATTTACTTGGATAGTAAAAATTGGAGCTTGAGTTTACTTGAAGAGTAAAAAGTAGACCGTGGGTTTTTTTTTGGAAAGTAAAAAGTGAGTTAGTGAAGAACATTAATTTTCCCCTTCACAATTAACCAGATAACTATATTATAGTATATCATTTTTGTGATCTCTTGGTCTTACCGGATTCCGAAACAAGAATTCATCTAGTCTGGTGGAGTATCCAGCTAAGTGCTGTTACTTGAGCTAACATCACTAGGAGGCGGTGCACTATTCCTCATCTGAGCTAGAGTATAGCCGTGTAGAGGGGGTCTTATTTTGGTTTCGAATACTATGTTCTTTTGAATATTTGGTCAGGGTTTATTTGTAGAGGGAAGTATCCTCATGTCAGGTTGTACTGATAAACCCTTGTACAGAGAGATTGAAGACAGACGAGTGTAGTGTCTAGCAGGTAATCCAACCTCTCTTTTTATTTTTATTTTCATTTTCTTTCATTTGCTGGAGATGGGGCATTCTTCTAAATGCCATACGATCACCCGCTATTTACAGACTCCAACCGAGAGCTCTTTTCAGGATTCTGGCTGTTCCCTTAAGTGCAGTTGTTTGGATTTCTCTTGCACTTGGTTCACCAGGATTACTTGCCAAATACTTTTTTAAGTTCTTCATGAGTCCAGTGGCTTCTATGATAACTGGAATAATGGAGATCTCTTTGAGGTTCCAGTTTCTTTTCATATCATACATTAGACCTTGATATGTTGTTATTTTCTCCCTTCCAGCTCTGTTTAGGCCCCCATCATTACGGATACTGACCTCAATCAAAGTTTCCACTCTGTCTCTCTTGTTCCATATGACAATATCAGGTTTGACAGCTGCGTTTTCCAGATAGGTAGCTGTGGGGATTTCATGGTAATAATGGATGGTGTATGTCTCATTCCCCAGTTCTCTCAGTTAGATGTTCCCAGGGCCTGATGCTACACATGATATTCAGTTTCTTACAGATGGTCCAGTGAAGATATATGCACACTCCATTATGTCGTGCTGTATAAGAGCCATCTGCAAACATTTTGCAACTCAATATCAGGTGGCTCACACTCTCCCCTTCAGTGTGGCAAAACTTGCACTTGTTATCCTGACTGAGACCAGCCATCTTTTAAATGCATTTGTCATCAGGCCCTGGTCTTGGGCAGCCATTATAAGCCTCTCCTGTTCGTAGTGGAGGGCTCCCCTTTTTAGCTAGTCCAAGGACCCTTCCTTATCAATATAGTCCTTGGATAGTTCATCGAGGAAGTATGTGGCACGTTTCTGTCCTGACCACTCATCAATGTACCTGTTCTTAAAAGTCTGGGTGTTTCTCTTCCGGCTCTTTTGGGCTATCTCTGTTGCAGGATTGTTTGGTGTTTCTGCCTCATCTATATGACAGACCTGTCCAAAATGCTTGGCCAACATTGTGATGGAGTTTGTTTTGCTGGCTCTTGACTCTTGATGTTCATGTACGATTGCTAGACTCGGGTTAAAGGAGCTTCTTAGGTACTGGCCAATGCTGACATTAGTGGCTCTATGCTGATGGTTAATCTCTGATAGCCCCAATCCTACCTCTCTCCTGGGCAAGTACAGTCTTGGCCGACACTGATTTCTATAGATGACCCTATGGCGGGTTAACATTTATCGTGACTTTACATCTAGCCTGTTGATGGTTTGTTGAGGCCAATCAATGATACCAAAGCAGTACATAATTACTGGCATGGCAAGTTGGTTAATGGCAGTTATTTTATTTTTATTTGTAAGCTGTGTTTTGCAGATCTTTCTCACACGGCGTACATACTCTCTTCCAATGTTCTCTCTCACTCTCAAGTATGTATCTGTGTATGTCTTTTTAAATTAGAACTCACAGAAAATGCAGAACCACATACTTTACATAAATAAGGTTTTTCTCCTGTGTGTGTTCGTATATGCAGTTTTAAGTAAGAATTCTGTGAAAATGCAGTGCCACATATGTTACAAGAATAAGGTTTTTCTCCCGTATGTATTTGCATGTGTTGCTTTAGATGAAAACTCCGTGAAAATCCTGATCCACATACTATACAAGAATAAGATTTTACTCCAGTATGTTTTTGCATGTGTAATTTTAAACTAGAACTATGCAAAAAGCCTAATCCACATACCATACAAGAATAAGGTTTTTCGCCAGTGTGTGTTCCTATGTGTCTTTTTAAGCTGGAGTTATCTAAAAATGTAGATTCACATATTTTACAAGAATAGGGTTTTTCTCCAGTATGTGTCCGCATGTGTATTTTTAACGAATAACTCCGTGAAAATGTAGATCCACATATGTCACAAGAATAAGGCCTTTCTCCGGTATGTATCCGCATATGATTTTTTAAATCAGAATTGTTCGAAAATGCGGATTCACATACTTTACAAGAATAAGGTTTTTCACCCGTGTGAGCGCGTATATGGACTTTTAAATGAAAACTGCTTGAAAATGCAGAATCGCACACATTACAAGAATAAGGTTTTTCCCCAGTATGTATTCGTACATGTATTTTTAACGTAGACTTCTGGACAAATGCTGATCCACATACATCACAAGAATATGGTTTTTCTCCAGTATGTGATCGTACATGTATTTTTAATTTAGAATTACATTTAAATACTGATCCACACACTTCACAAGAATAAGGTTTTATTTCAGGATATGTCTCCATGAGTATTGTTAAATGAGAAATGGTTGAAGAAAGCAGATCCTCTCACTTCAGAAGGTTTTCTCAACTGTGACTGCTATCTGTGAATGAAAAAGAATTATCAATTAATTAGGGTTGAATCAGCAGTATTAATGGTTGAAAATCATTCAGAAAAATATAGAATATTATATGGAACATGAAATACAAATCTAAATTTTAATTTTCAAGTAATATAGAAATTTGTTTTTCTACAAAATAATTCAGAAAAATATAGAATATTATATGGAACATGAAATACAAATCTAAATTTTAATTTTCAAGTAATATAGAAATTTGTTTTTCTACAAAATAATTCAGAAAAATATAGAATATTATATGGAACATGAAATACAAATCTAAATTTTAATTTTCAAGTAATATAGAAATTTGTTTTTCTACAAAATAATTCAGAAAAATATAGAATATTATATGGAACATGAAATACAAATCTAAATTTTAATTTTCAAGTAATATAGAAATTTGTTTTTCTACAAAATCATTCAGAAAAATATAGAATATTATATGGAACATGAAATACAAATCTAAATTTTAATTTTCAAGTAATATAGAAATTTGTTTTTCTACAAAATAATTCAGAAAAATATAGAATATTATATGGAACATGAAATACAAATCTAAATTTTAATTTTCAAGTAATATAGAAATTTGTTTTTCTACAAAATAATTCAGAAAAATATAGAATATTATATGGAACATGAAATACAAATCTAAATTTTAATTTTCAAGTAATATAGAAATTTGTTTTTCTACAAAATAATTCAGAAAAATATAGAATATTATATGGAACATGAAATACAAATCTAAATTTGAATTTTCAAGTAATATAGAAATTTGTTTTTCTACAAAATAATTCAGAAAAATATAGAATATTATATGGAACATGAAATACAAATCTAAATTTTAATTTTCAAGTAATATAGAAATTTGTTTTTCTACAAAATAATTCAGAAAAATATAGAATATTATATGGAACATGAAATACAAATCTAAATTTTAATTTTCAAGTAATATAGAAATTTGTTTTTCTACAAAATAATTCAGAAAAATATAGAATATTATATGGAACATGAAATACAAATCTAAATTTTAATTTTCAAGTAATATAGAAATTTGTTTTTCTACAAAATAATTCAGAAAAATATAGAATATTATATGGAACATGAAATACAAATCTAAATTTTAATTTTCAAGTAATATAGAAATTTGTTTTTCTACAAAATCATTCAGAAAAATATAGAATATTATATGGAACATGAAATACAAATCTAAATTTTAATTTTCAAGTAATATAGAAATTTGTTTTTCTACAAAATAATTCAGAAAAATATAGAATATTATATGGAACATGAAATACAAATCTAAATTTTAATTTTCAAGTAATATAGAAATTTGTTTTTCTACAAAATAATTCAGAAAAATATAGAATATTATATGGAACATGAAATACAAATCTAAATTTTAATTTTCAAGTAATATAGAAATTTGTTTTTCTACAAAATCATTCAGAAAAATATAGAATATTATATGGAACATGAAATACAAATCTAAATTTTAATTTTCAAGTAATATAGAAATTTGTTTTTCTACAAAATCATTCAGAAAAATATAGAATATTATATGGAACATGAAATACAAATCTAAATTTTAATTTTCAAGTAATATAGAAATTTGTTTTTCTACAAAATCATTCAGAAAAATATAGAATATTATATGGAACATGAAATACAAATCTAAATTTTAATTTTCAAGTAATATAGAAATTTGTTTTTCTACAAAATAATTCAGGTTTTCTTTGTCTTGTACTTTTGCAGTTTTAATAACTGTATAATGCAAAATGGATTAAACATATGGATATTGAAATTAAAAAATAAATCTACTTCCAATTCATTGCAGCTTTTTGCTATCTTTAGCAGCTTGTAATAGTATTGTCTAAATATATAAACGAGAAAAAATATTATATGTCGAAAATGCCTAATAAAGTCAAAAGTCGGGTCAGCAGGCATGGGTTGCAACGTAGTATTCATCTACTCCAGTTGTCGAGGATTTCCTTGCCACTGGATATAGCACATGGATGTGTGATGGAAGGTGTGTGTTCTTCGGGGAGGGTAGATTCTTGGATCTTATCAGCTAGAATCTCATTGGATGTTTTGCTCCACTTTTCAAACTTTGAGTAGTGGTAGCAAAATAATAGCACCTTCTTTTGTGCAACAGTCCATGGTTGGGCTTTTAAGCCTCTTATGTTTCTTTTTTTGTTGCTGCATTTGATGGAGATAGGGGGCAAAGACCTTTTGTCTCAAGGCCTGATGTCTGACCCTGGTTGGCCTCTGTATTGGCTGGAGCAGTATTTCCAGAGGCAGGAAGGTTTACACCATAACTTACATCTTCCCGCCTGGTGTATGAACGGGTTGATGGGCCCTTTTTATCCTGGGTGCTGGCCTGCCAGTATTTATTTTTGTTTTTATTCATATTTTATTGATATTTTTGTGTTTTTGACTGCGACACAGCATACATGGTAAAATCCTCAAGCACAAGAATCTGTTTTTCTGGACTTGAATCAGAATACGACTGACATGTTTACCGATGAGAGAAAGCTATGATGATGATGATTGTTATCACGGTTATGAAATTGAGTTGATTTCACTTAAATGTGAATTAAAATGAAACTTACATCTTTCAGTTTCTAAAAAAAGAATGTTTACAAAACGTTTTTCATTTTGTTCATAAAGAAAATTCATGTAAGAAGATTAAAAATCTTATTGAAATTACATATTTTGCTGGTTTTGCAGATTTCAAAAATGTATGCATTTTAATTTTATTTACAATTAAATCATTTTTGACATATTTTGCTGGTTTTGCAGATTTCAAAAATGTATGCATTTTAATTTTATTTACAATTAAATCATTTTTGACATATTTTGCTGGTTTTGCAGATTTCAAAAATGTATGCATTTTTATTTTATTTACAACTAAATCATTTTTGACATATTTTGCTGGTTTTGCAGATTTAAAAAATGTATGCATTTTTATTTTATTTACAATTAAATCATTTTTGACATATTTTGCTGGTTTTGCAGATTTCAAAAATGTATGCATTTTAATTTTATTTACAATTAAATCATTTTTCACAACACATTTTGGATAACTGTGATTTAGGTTGCTTAAGCTACAGTAAGCTGAACCATTTTATTTTCTAACAAAGTCTGTAAAAAAACATTTCTTTGATATGTTTAATTTCATAGATACAGGTGATTCATTTCAAATGATACATGCGATCCTTAATTCTTTTTGATTGTGTGTGCTGACAATATGAAGAGGCGAGGAAACAATAGCCACAATTGGTATGCACTCATGACAAAGTCGATAAACAGGAAGTAAATGTGTGCAGAAGTGCACCCTAAGAAATCCGATTGCAAGGGCAATTCCCAAGAATGGACTGAGTGACAGCCATATAAATAAATCTTGTTGCTGGCCTTTATTTAGCTTTTCTTGGAATCCTTGTGCTTAATATAAGAAATGGATTTGATGTGGAAATTATTATTTAACAGCCACATAGAAAGTATCTTGTGTTTAGTTTAGGTCTTTAATCTGTGTTCTTTTTGTACAGATAGACGCCTAGACGTGTTTGGTTTTCTATCTGTTGCAGGTTTGGTTCTGGTGTCACAGCTGCGAAATTCCATCCAGATTCCCGAGTTTGACAGAAAGATTCGCGAGTTCAACAAAGTCCACCTGAAGAAGGTTGGAGGTTACATCGGCCGAAACGTTGTGATAAAAACACCCAAGATGAGAACAGTAGTCCGAATATACCAAATTCTACAAATTCATTTTTTTGTTCAAGCAGGTGGGGTTTCAAAAAGCCAACGCACTAGAATAAGAACACTCTGGCATACAAAACATGCCTGAGCAGCCCCGTCTGTATTCCTCGGTAGCAAAGCTTCAGGCAATTAGCCATAAACTACCTATAAATAGAGAAAATTGAAAACGCGCACACAAAAAAAATCAAACCCGACAACGTCAACTTTCAAAAGTGCGACTCTCAAATTGTAATTAACAATTCTCCAAAATGCAAATCTCGTCAATCGAGTAATTTGACACGAACAATTTTTTTTGTACTTTTCTCTCGTTGAACACTCGATGTGGTCCCAACTCGTTACGTCAATTTTTATTTTTCTCTCTCTGTCAGGGGGAAACTTTCTCTTCTTTTCATCGGAACGAGAATTCGCCCATGCAAACAAATGCTTATTTGTATACGTCAACTCGCGTCGTCACACAAAAATAACAAGATTCTATCTTGTAATCGGAAGTCTCTGGGTTCAATCCCTGATAAACGACACACAGTGTGACCCTCACTCTTTGTTGTAGACCCGTGCTAGGGGTCACAAAGATAATAACCACAAATTGTGACAGGTTAAAATATACAATGTATTTATTCATAGCAATACAGTAACGCCACTAAATGTGGTAGGAGATGACCGGATTCCTACCATGCGGTAAAACATGAATAGGAATGTCCTCTGTTTGAGTCTTTGCAACCATGGTATTTATTATAGATGGCTGCTTCCATTAGTTCTTCAATAGGGGTGATTTGTACCCCACAACACTCTTTTACCTTGTAGACTCGCATGATGGCTGCTACACAACCCCTTCTCAGAGGGAAGATAATTAAACATATGAATGCTAAATTTTTCATACAAGAAAGCAGAAGGGAAAAGAGGAATCAGTGGTAGCGCTTATCACTGCGCTCCGGGCATTAAGCAAAACATGCAAGTTTTGCAATAAGTGTGCAGCTCCAATTTTTCGAGATCAGATAGTCCTAGAAATTCATGAGCCTCAAACGCAGGCAGAAGTGCTGAGATTGAGACAGCTGGACTTACAACGGTGCATAGATATCTGTAAATTATTGGAAAATGCCACACAACAGTTCAGAGCTTTACAACCAGAGAGGGTGAACAGAATTAATGTGGGGCCCAAGGAAAAAAGGTCAAGACTGGGGAAGTGCAAGTCATGTACATTCCGACATGAGCCCGAATGAGAGTTTTGCCCGGCACGTGGAAAAACCTGTTGTAAGTGTGGAGGAAGGAACCATTTTGTGGTGAGATGTAAGTCAGCAAAAGGAAAATCGGGTTCAGTCAGTGAAGACACGTCAATATGGCAACGGCAATAGAAGTAGTTTGGAACAGGAATATGTGGGCAGAGCAAGGCAGAAATGCTGGTAGGAGGGAAACCAATTACTTTTCAGTTTGATAGTGGAGTTTCAGTGAATATACTGAATGTGGAGCATGTGAAAAAAGAAACTCTCGAACCTTCAAATAAAATTCTGGTGATGTGGAATGGTGCAGAGGTAAAACCATTGGAAGAGTGTTGAGTTAAAATGAGAAACCCCAAGAATGGAAAGAAATATGGTGTCAGGTGTGTAGTGGTACAGGAAGGCTTCCAACCTCTACTCGGAGCGACTGCAATCCAACCGATGAGACTCATTACTATTAACGATGATAAATTCAGGATGGTTGCTAAAATAGAGCAAGTTGATAAATTGTACACTCAGAAACCTGATGAGATCTTGGGTCGATTCAAAGATGTATTTGAGGATGAGTTAGGTCGACTACCGGGAAAAGTACATTTAGAGGTTGATCCAAACACAATACTTCATGTGACAGCAGCATCAAGAGTACCTGTAGCTCTAAAAAGGAAACTGAAGATAGGACTGGACAGACTAATAGACAAGAAGGTGATTGAGCCAATCAGTGAACCAACAGCATGAGTGAGTCCATTAGCACTAGTAGTCAAGAAAAATTCAAAACTATAAGTCTGTATAGACCCAAGACAATTAAATAAGGCGCTGAAATGGGAACATTTCCAGCTACCTGTGCTGAAGGATCTACTACCAGAACTGTCTGACATTAAAGTGTACTCTACCTTGGATCTAAGGGATAGATTTTGGCACCTGGAATTGGACGAAGAAAGCAGCCATTTGACAACATTTGCCACTCCTTTTGGCCGGTTCCGATGGAAGAGGCTACCATTTGGAATATCAACAGCCCCGGAGATTTTTGAAAAGAATTTGTACAACAATGTATCTGACCTGGAAAGGGTGGTCAACAAAGCAGATGATCTTCTCGTGGTAGGGAAAGGTAAAACCATGGAGATAGCCAGGGCAGATCATGATAAAAAACTGAGGCCGCTTCTGCAGAGATTTCACGAACGTGGCATACGATTGAATGCTGAAAAATTGGAGTTACAAAAAACTGCTGTCTTTCATGGGACATATAGTATCCAGTGAGGGCCTTCAGCCTGATCCAGAGAAGGTAAAGGCCATAAGGGAGATGCCGTGCCCAACAGATGTAAAGGGGGTACAACGTTCCTGCCACGCATCTCAGATGTACCCTGGACATGTTCATAGACTCAGGAAAATTCTTTTGAGAAGATTAAGAAGACGGTCAGTGAGACACCGGTACTGAGGTACTATGATCACAGTAAACCTTTAGTTGTCCAGTGTGATGCAAGTGAAAAGGGTTTAGGAGGACGTCAGAGAAGCCGAGTATTAGAGGGATGGTCAGATGAAAAGATACATCTTGCTCCAGAAGTGAGACCATACTTCACCTTTCAAAATGACCTGACAGTGCAAGATAGGTTAATTTTTAGGGGAAATCGTGTAGTGGTACCCACAAGCCAGCGGAGGCTCTCGAAAGAAAAAAATACATTCCTAGCATATGGGAGTAGAAGGATGCTGCAGAAAGACCCGGAGAATATTTATACTGGCCGAACATGAACAACGACATAAGGGAGTATGTGGCAAAATGCTCCATATGCAGGAAGTATGAAGTGGCTAACCTTGCAGAAACCTTAATGGTCCACAAAGTCTCTAAAAGACCATGGGCAAAGATTGGGGTGGATTTGTTCATGTTTGCTGGTACAGACTATTTATGCACAGTGGACTATATGAGTAATTTCTAGGAGATTGATTATCTTCCAGACACACAGATGAAGACAATAATTACAAAGCTCAAACAACACTGTGCAAGATATGGAATACAGATTGTAACAGACAATGGGTCACAATTTAGTAGTTAAACACACATCAGTCAGGCCCTACAACAGCAAAACGAATGGCAAAGCAGAATCATCAGTAAAGCCTGCAAAGACTTTGTTCCGGAAAGCCAGGGAGGATAGGGCCGATCTATATCTAGCAATGCTGGATCACAAAAATACACCAGCTAAAGGTATCCCGATGTAAAGAAGAAAAAAACACTTCTTCCAACCCGGGAAGATTTGTTGAAGACGGAAATCCACAATAATTTTAAGACAACGGTAAAGAATGATAGCATATCACATTGATGTTGAAGGGAGAATATGTCGACGGAATAGAATAGACCTGAGGAAACCTGCAAAGAACCCCCAATAGCATCAAGTAGTAGCCAGTTATATCAAGAAAATAGTGAGACACCAGCAATCACGGAATCTGGCAAAGAGGTGACAACTACTCCACAAATGTCTCAAGATGACAGTATAGTGAGAGATAGGGCTAGTCACAGAGCAGACTCCGAGACACCTCCAGATGAGATTGAAGTAAGGAGAACACGATCTGGGAGAATAATCAAGGTGCCGGTCAGACTGAGGGACTAGTGCGTTTAAACGATTTCTATGTAAGAGTGGAAGGACAGAATAATCCCTGTTAGGCAGAAGGGTAGAATACCCAATGAATGCCTAGGCCACTGCGCAAATTCGTTGGTGATATCTTTTGTCACAAGAGGGAAGATGTTACATGGTGTAGTAAACTGGGGCTTCACCGTTTACTCGTAAACGGTTTTCTCACAATGAACAAAGTAAATAAAGATGGCTTCGAATAGATCCACTTTCTGTCTTTGTGTTATTTGTATCTACACACATCATTGAATGAAGCATGCAACAGAGGAGGGCTCGTATCTCTCTCTTCTTCATCCAGATAGACGATGAAGACACACACGAGAAGTACGCTCTCGGCCGAGGGAAAGATAGACAAAAAGAACAAACTTTTCAAAACTATGTACAAGTTTTTCCTTCCTCGCGCGTGTAAACATAGAACCCTTATTCACACACATACACATTCTATGACTCACGCACAGGCTTTCTATGACACACAGTGTCTAAAATAGCAGGTGAATGTATAATAGCTAAGGCTAGTAGTCGTAGCCTCACTATAAGTATAAGCATGGTAGACGGTTGTCGTACGAGGAAAAACGCAACGCTTCTTTTAACATTAAACAAATCTTTATTGGGTATCCTATACCGTTGGGGTATAGCATAGAAAAAGGTAGGACTGGTGTCCCTGTGGAAGGAAACAAATTTCTTTTACTGCCCGGAGAGCGGTGCTCGGAAATCCAGTGGATGAGAGGGCAGGAGAGAGGTGAAGAAGAGTTCCTTCTAGGTTGACGGCCAGGGTCTCTCTGACGATACGTTCTACCGTTCAACAGGGGTGCAAATAGTCCGCAAGTGACTAGCTGAAATCAATATGCCCTGTGAGCCGATTGGTTAGTTTAAGACCAACTTGCCCACAGTGGACGCATAAGAAATAGGTCCTATTTCAGACTGTTACAAATGTCTGGCATCTGGTAGGATGCATCATCCTTAGTAAAAACAAAAAGATTTTTAAAAAATAGTATGAACAAAAGACACGAGTTAAATGAACATTTATAGCACGAACACAAAGTATAAACTTTACAAAGAACATTTCCACCAAAAAAGACGAACTCTATATTACAGGAAACATGTAGTTTTACTAACGCCTCATCTAGAATAAATTGTTTGTTAATTATAAAAAAATTTGTTTCTATAATAAGGTTTTCATTCACTTGTTAATTCACTGTCTAAAATAATGCTTTCTTTCTAGATCCTGCGTTCATTCACAAAACGCCATACATGTAAGCGGTCACTTGCTCGCTGGTGACCCAAACATTTGACCTCTAAATATACCCATTCCATTCCATTTCCAGTTTTATTTTACTACACATGTTAAGTTTAACCCTTCGCCATATTGGTACCCACGGGATCAATTGAGATGGGCGCACTTCTACTTATATTATCTTTTAACGCAAATAGGTCACAAATGAGTAAGTTAACCAAAATACTCCTGGCTAGAATCATTTCAGTCACCACAATACCGCATTTACTCTAAAAGCCACCCTACTTAAAAATACGCACAAAAAATGTTTTACAAAATGTTATTCATAAATATAACTTTATGCAAGTTAATTGCAAGTGGGGAGTGTGACAATGAAAAACAAAAACAACAACGTTTACTAAGACCCTTCCAAATCCAACCCTTTCTAAATAACAGTGTCCACTGTTTTCTGGGAGCCGATTTGTACCAGACGACAATTTTGATACGGTGCTGTTTCATATGATAATAATGTTTTGCTTGTTTTGTTTTGTTTTTCTTGTTAGGCTTAGGGTTTAGGGTTAAAAATATTTATTTGATAACAGTAATTTCGCTCTGTTTTGCTTGTTTTATCTGTTTTGTTGTTTAAAAAAATTCTTTCAACTATAACTAAACATTATAGGATGCAGCAACGTATAAAAAAAACAAAAAAATTATTTGATAACAGTAACTTTGCTAAGATTTGCTTGTTTTTGTTGTTTCTTTTAGAAAATATCTTGAAAATATAACTTACAATCACAGGACGCAGCACTGTATCAAAATTGTCGTCTGGTACCATTCGGCTCGTCAACACTCGGGCGTTTGCATAGGACAGCCGAGCGCTTCCGAGTCGAACCTCACAAAAACTGGGTCCGGATCGGGGTATCTTTTACGACGCTCAGCAGAGTCGTGAACGGGTTCAAGAAAACGAACGATAAAGTGATTAAAAACATAAATATGCAACAAGTAAAGGCGACCTAGGTCGAGAATAGATATTTTCTTACTTAGCTATGACATTTGTTTATATTTTTACATAGTATAGATGGGTTTTTATTAGATGTAAAAAAAAAAATTCTTGTTTTTTTTTGCACAAAAACAAAATGGCGGTCGGTCGTGATTCTCTTACATAGCCCCCCACGACCGCCATGTTGGATTTTGCGATTTTGGTGTGACGAACAATTTAGTTTCTAATAAATAGCACTTCGAACGGGTTAAAAATACAAACAAATGCCACAGGTAAGTTTGAAAATAACTTTTATCGCCTACAGTTTCTTTTATTTGTTGTATATTTGTTTTTTGAGCGTTTTTAGTCTGCTGAGCGTCGTAAAAGATACCCGACAAATGAATTGATTAAATAGAATCTTTCGTTAACTACAAAATATACGCCTGTTGTCTCAGTATATTCAGAGTAACGTCCCTTGAATCATATTCACGTTCTGTGCCAACAAAATCAATTAATCTACACATATTTGAAAATATTAGAAATCTTAAAGCAGAAAAGCGTTTTCCAAAATGACCGAATTTAACATTGAATAATCAAAATAGAGTTTACATGGCGTAAAAGCAAGAAAGACAAGAAAAACAGAATAAACTTCGAAACAAAAGAGTAACTCTTTTGAACCAAATCTGTTTTGTTTTCATTCATGAGTGTTAATAGTAATACAAAAGGAATACACTTTACTCCTTTCGTTTATATTTTGTTTTCCAACAAAATAATACTTAACTTACCTTTAAATTATTCGCGGTTAAAATAATTGAGTTTTCTTTTAGAATAAACATATTTTTCTGTGAACACAAAGAGCGTAGAGAAGAAATAACCGAAACCAACCGGTGTAGAAGAAGAACATGTTCCTTGTAAATATATGTTCCATAAACAACCATTAAACAACTAAGTGTTATAAATTATTTAAATAAAAGTTATCTCCCCTTTTTAGTCTTTGACCGTGACTCGTTTCCTGGCCTTTGCACTAGGACCAGAGTGTAGTATCTGTTCTGTCCTCGATCAGAGAAGGAGAGATCCTTTTTTACTTGGATAATTTTTATTTGTGTTTCATCCTGAGTGCCCCTTTTGGGGGGAGCTGGATATCCCTCACATAAAAAAATGATTTAATGCCTAACTTTGCCCTCGTGTGGAGGCAAGTAAATAGGAAAATCTCTATAATTGTTATTCACTATTTTTAAATAAAAATTACGGAGATATTTGAAATTTTTTAAAAAACAAACTGAGGAATATCTGTTTGATTTACGTACCTGTTACGGAATGAATATATCCTATACAAAATATCACGCAAGTTAATAAAGTAGTTTTAATTTTATAAAAGAAAATCGGTGCAATTTTAGTTAAAGGCCGATGCAGTTAATTATTTTCATGTAAAAGCATTATTTTGTACTTACTCAGTCATATTTTATCTCTCACGCCACGAAAAAGAATTTAAAAATATCAAGCAGAACTTTAATTAGAACGATTTTTCCATTTCCATAAGGGCGATATGAAATGTCGACTCTGCCATTTTCGGAGTGGCCGGTTAGCTAACTAAGGGCAGATAAGTGTCGCGAAATTGGGTCCCCTAGGTAGGCACGTGTGACCTAATTAGTACTTTTGAAGAATTTCTCTTAGAATGGACGTGAACGCATTACATTTGAAGGATTTGGTATATTTGTGCAGCAAGCCGGCGAAGACTATTGATTTTCTGCAATCGCAGGAATTAATAGCTGGGCGAAAGAGATGTCGGTGTGGCAGAGACTAAAAACGGAGTTAATGTCCTTGTCTATTCTACCGACCGCTCACAGCCCAAAATGTCGGCTCGGGCACAAATACAGGTTGTACATCGAAATGGAAAAATCGTTCTAATTAAAGTTCTGCTTGATATTTTTAAATTCTTTTTCGTGGCGTGAGAGATAAAATATGACTGAGTAAGTACAAAATAATGCTTTTACATGAAAATAATTAACTGCATCGGCCTTTAACTAAAATTGCACCAGAAAATCAAATGTTATCGATAAACGAATAAGGGGAAACTATCGGCACGATGCTGATCATATTCAAGGGAGATAATAAAAACTTTTGCGAAAAGGAGAAATAAAATCTTCAATTTTGGGTGTCATCTCCCTTATCTCCCTTGAATATGACCAATAATGCCCCTTATATATGAACATAACCCGTTTATCGGTAAAATTTGATTTTCTTTTATAAAATAAAAACTATTTGATTAATTTTACGTGCTTTTTGGTATATGATATATCCATTCCGTGACAGGTACGTACATCAAACAGATATTTCTTAGTTTTTTTTTTGTTTTGTTTTTTCGAACGTCTCCGTAATTCTAGAAAAATCACCAAAGTTATTCATCTCTTTTATCAGTCCTAAGAATATTGAGCTTTTCGAGATTAAATTACTCACTTCTCACGTTTTATTTTTAATAAATCTGTTGTTTTGAGAGTAGATGGGCATTAGGGGTAAGGGCGGGGATAATAGCTACATACTTCAAAAGGCACTGGAAATGTAAAAGCGAATGTGCGTGTTTTTTATGTGTGTTTAAAAAAAAAGATCACACAAAAGAGTCGTAAACGGACATAAATACTAACATATTTGGAACTATTGTAGCAGTCTGAAATAGGGCTTATTTCTTATGCGTCCACTGTGGGCAAGTTAGTCTTAAACTAACCAATCAGCTCACATGGCGTATTGATTTCAGCTAGTCCCTTGCGGACTATTTGCACCCCTGTTGAACGGTGGAACGGATCATCAGAGAGACCCTAGCCATCAACCTAGAAGGAACTCTTCTTCACCTCTCTCCTACCCCCTCATCCACTGGATTTCCGAGCACCGCTCCCCGGGCAGTAAAGGAACTTTGTTTCCTGCCACCGGACACCAGTTCTACCATTTTCTAACGGTATAGGATACCCAATAAAGATTTGTTTAATGTTAAAAGAAGCGTTGAGGTTTTTCCCCGTATGACTACCGTCTACCGTGCTTATATTTATAGTGATGCTACGACTACTAGCCTTAGCTATTATACTATGATCTCGGTGATCAGCACAAAATTGGCATCATCCATGTCAGTGGTAGTCACTTGTATCACCAGTGTTCATCACTTTGTCACCAGCGTTTATCACTTTGTCACCAGCGTTCATCAATTGTATCACAAGCGTTGATCATTTTTACACCGGCGTTCATCACTTTGTCACCAGCGTTAATCACGTTGTCACCAGCGTTAATCATGTTGTCACCAGCGCTAATCACGTTGTCACCAGCGTTCATCAATTGTATCACAAGCGTTGATCATTTTTACACCAGCGCTAATCACGTTGTCACCAGCGTTAATCACTTTGTCACCAGCGTTAATCACGTTGTCACCAGCGCTAATCACGTTGTCACCAGCGTTCATCACTGTGGAACTGCCTGCTAAATGCATGTTAATATCTACATACACTAAAATTTAACAGGATCTTAGAAAGAAATAGAAGAAATATCTTGATTCACGAGATGCGAAACAATTAATGTGATGTTTGTGTGTACTCTATAGAAAAAAAAAATACATATTAATTTGACTTCATCTAAGAGACAAACACAAAAAGAAAATTCCCCAACCAAGACTTAGCACCAGTCAAATTCCTTAATTTGTCTTTTCTACTAAACAAAAACAATGTAAGTTTTCATTTTTATCATTATTACATGCTTGTATTACAACAAACATTTGTTATAGTCTTGTCTTGGAATTGCCGACAGAATTGACCACTTACCCAAGTCTTCGACTAAGTTGCGTCAACATCAAAGTTCTGCAGATCTGTTAAACGCAACGTGAGTATAAAATGATTAACAACACAGCCAGTTAGAACACATACGCTTCTAGCAGCACCAGGCCATATTTGGTGTCTTTAACACCCAGAATACGCCCTAAGTGACCTCCACGACATAGTTGGACAACACAACAGTGAAGGTTTTCTGCTCTCTTGGTTTTAATTTACTAACGCTAATTTTTTAGTTTGTCTGTGATTTTTTTTAATTTCTAGATTTATCATATCTATATAGTTACATGTGAAGTGTCTGGTTCTGTTTGTAGTTTTTCTTAAAGTATACATTCTGCTAAATGATCACAAAAGCGATTTCAGCAATAAACCAACAACTCGACTAATTAATTCTACTAGGCCCGACATAGGACGTATTAGTGAAACGGTTCAAGATGAAAAGGGATCTAAAATTAAGTAACCGTTTCGTTTAATAATGTCGAACATAAAAATAAATGTACCTTCTTATAATTCGACATAGATTTTATTCATCAATATCACAATAACTCTTTAATATTGTCCTAGAATTTGCAGAGATGTACACCAACATATCCAAGGACGAAATTCTCGTGATTAAAACGTGTCGTAGATAGGTTTTACTAAAACAATAATGATCAATGAATAAAGATAAGGATGATAAATTTCTTTGATTAGACGATGAGGGTATTTGGTCCTGTAGAGGCACCATATATTTTATGTGCCTATATTTCTCTTGTAAACTCTCACAAATATATTTGATAATAATGACATTGGTCTATATATAAATGATAGATTGGCTATAGTCAGGGACTCTAACAAGGTTAAGAGTGAACAATTCCAAACATTGTATATATTGAAATTTTCTATCGACTAGCATAGTTTTAAAGTTTTGAAACGTTTGTATTTTTTATATAAATAAAAGATTTCGTCGATACCTGCCATTTTTTTCTCCCAGCTTCTATCTCTTACAGTTAACAGTGGAGAAACCGAAAAATAAATTACAACCAATAACTGTCGCCAAACGCATTAAAATTTAATTTTCTACTGATCTGTACATATTTTTTTTTTACTTACTGACACTGTTTTATAGTTGTTATTTATTTGAAAACAAGTTGCATTATCTCGAAGCTTATAGGTCCATGTGTCCAATCATTTACTTTTTAAGGTATCCGAAGATCGCAAACAAATTCTGAAAAAAAAAACTCACAAAAAGTTTCAGTACTTTAAAACTATGCAGCTCGGTAGAAAATTAAATTTTCTTGCGTTTTTTTAAAAAGTTATTTGTTATATATATTTCTCGATTTTTCGGCTGTTAACTGTACTGCATGATTGACAATTATTCTATTTAAAACTGCTAATGGTGTCCGTATAGTCGTATATGTACTATATAATTAGATGAACCCGGTCAGCACTCATGTGGGTGACCAGTTTTTAGTATGGATGCTGTAAGCAAAACATTCCACCCAGGTGTACAAATAGATGTTGATTTACTCCTCTCCAGGAGTTAGGCACAAGGCCAGTTTTATCTTACTCCCACAAGTAAGATGTGACCCAAGGTCGGATCGGGAAAGTGGGGTTTGAAAAGCCAGCGCCCGAGAGGTGAGCACTCTGGCCATTAAAAATTGCCTGGGCAGCCCCGTCGGCATTCCTCAGTAGGGGTGCCTCAGACAGTAAGCATTAAACTTACTCCTCCCCAAAGAGGGGAGGCAAAGCCTGGGAGGGTGGACCTCCTAGAACTGCACAGGACCGACCCATAGACCGGCGTAAATCATGCCCCGAAGGGCAAGACAATACCAGTGTATGGGGTGTAGTATCCGTCGGAACAGATACTACACTTTGATCTTAAAATGGATAGCAGCCATGCTGGGAGAGATAACAGGCGACAGACTAGCGTCCTGTCATGGGTGTAGTTCGGGCAATTCATTCCGCTGAACGCTATAAGACCGGCTACATGCATCGGATCTAGGGGCCTTTCAGGCTGAAATAAGGAGACTACTACTACTACTACTACTACTACTACTACTACTTGTCAATCGTATTATCAAGTAGAATATGTAAGAAAGTGTATGAGAGTGAAGAATGATCCATTTTTTTTTAACGCGCTGCAGATCGTTGAAATTAATTTCTTCCAAAATGTATCGTCTTCTTGCCTGCAACCTGATTGTCTAATGACTGCTGTAATCTGATTAGTTAATAGTTTCGTCAACTCTCGGGCGCTTCCGAGACCTGCCCGAACGTTGACGAAGCGAAGTCACGGAAAGGCGGTGCTTTCTCTATAAGAGTACCGTGGATTTTTATTCGAAATTCAAATATCTGGGAGACATTGAAGGGAGAGATGGAGGGAGACATTGAAGGGAGGGAATGTTTTACTTCTCTCGGATCCATCCTGCTCACCTTCTCTGGGTTAAATCATAGTCATGTTTCGAATACTGACGCATTTATATTAAAACAAAATGTTTCTCATTCTAAGAAAACGTCACCATAAAAGCTAAACAGAATATTTGTATAAGAGTAAGGGTGGGACGTAATGGGTGAAAATTTCAGATTCATGCGAGTAGTATTTTTTTGTGTTCATTTGTACATAAATAACACTAAACAATCAAACATTTTGAAAATTTTGCAAAATTCAGAAGGTGCAAGCTAAAAATAGCCGTTAGGGCTCCACGGGACTCAAAATCCATCATTTTTCGGTGAAAAAGTGGTTTCATGCGACATTGCAGGTCCTAAAACATCCTCAAAAGCTATGAATGGATATATATGGTTAAATCTGATATAGTACTTTAATTTAGGACCATTTACAGGCTGTGAAAGGGTTTTCATGAATGTAAAATAGCCAAAAACTAGTTGGCCTGCACCTTCTGAATTTTGCAAAATTTTCAAAATGTTTGATTGTTTAGTGTTATTTATGTATAAATGAACACAAAAAAATACTACTCGTATGAATCTGAAATTTTCACCCATTACGTCCCACCCCTAATAAGAGAATTGTTCAGGATTATTATTGGTCCCCAGATTGGAAAAAAATGGGAGACCTATGTTTTGAGGCATTTCCGTCCGTGTGTGTGTGTCCGTGTGTGTGTCCGTCCGGATTTTTCTTCGCAACCATCCATTGAATTTCTCTGAAATTTTGCATGAAGTTGTAACTTTGTTCAGGTTAGAAAGTGACATTCTCCGATTTTTGGAAAAAAATCTGGTTATCCCCCCAGGGGGTCAAAAGGCCCCGAAATGGCAAAAAATGACATTTTCTGCCCCATAACTTTTCATCCATCCATTCAATTTCTCTGAAACTTGACCAAAATGTGGAGGCAATTGTTTCTAATAGAAACTAAGTATCGCTGACCTTGGAAAAAATCCGGTTCGCGCCCCCAGGGGGTCACAGTGCCCCTAAAATGGCAAAAATGACCCTTTCCTGCCATAACGTTTGATCCATGCATTCAATTTTTCTGAAATTTCTCTGAAATTTTGCATGAAGTTGTAACTTTAGTCAGGTTAGAAAGTGACATTCTCCGATTTTTGGAAAAAAATCTGGTTAGCCCCCCAGGGGATCAAAAGGCCCTGAAATGGCCGAAAATGACATTTTTGCCCCATAACTTTTCATCCATCCATTCAATTTCTCTGAAACTTGGCCAAAATGTGGAGGCAAGTGTTTCGAATAGAAACTAAGTATTGCTGACCTGGGAAAAAATCTGCTTCGCGTTCCCAGGGTGTCAAAAGCCCCCATAAATGGCAAAAAATGACCCTTTTCTCCCATAACGTTTGATCCATCCATTAAATTTTTCTGAAACTTGGCCAAAATGTAGAGGCAATTGTTCTGGATATAAAATAAACATCCTTGACCTCAGAAACATTCTGTTCGTGCCCCCAGGGGGTCAAAAATGCCCCAAATTGCCCAAATTTATTGCATTTTACACTTGCCACATCGACTCACATACAGAGGGGGACCACGCATGCGCGGCTTGTTATTTTTGTTTCGGAATTATTTAGATGAGGATGTATTATTTGTATTATTCGGACTACTATTCTCATCTTGGTTGTTATTTTCACAACGTTTCGGCCGATGTAAATTATTTAACACTTCCCCCCGGTCATGATTGAAGGAATGAGAATAATCGGTACTCTTATACAGAACGCATCGCGTTTCCGTGACTTCGCGTCGTCAACGTTCGGGCAGGTCTCGGAAGCGCCCGAGAGTTGACGAGGCGAAAACTCCCAAACGATAAATTGAAGACTGGCAGACGATAAATTCAGACGAAGAAAGCCAAAGTAAAATACATATATAAAAATAAACAACGAACAAACGATAGCTAAACAACTGATGTTTATTTTTGTTTTTTGTCAAAGGAACCATTGTTAATCAAATGTCTTTAAATAAAATGTTTTGTTTTTGTGCACCGAAAAGGTTCAAAAGATGATTTTTTTTATTTATATATAACAAATACCGAAACCACTGTTTTTAATCAATTTCTTTTCTTTTTTTTTCATTTCCTTTTGAACGTTTTTTTTTTCTTTCTAACATTTTCTGGGTTAGGGTTAGAGTTTAGGTTTAGGGTTTAGGGTTACGGTTAGTCTTTCGCTAGAAGAGTCCGTTGCTGACAGAACTCAATGAGTCCTTCGGGAGATCTAACGTGCTGACACAAATCGTAAAAGCTCATTTTTTTTTTAACGCGATGCAGATCGTAGAAATTAATTTCTTCCAAAAGTTATCGTCTTCTTGCTTGCAACCTGATTGTCTAATGCCTGCTGTAACCTGATTGGTTAATAGTTTCATCAACTCTCGGGCGTTTCCGAGACCTGCCCGAACGTTGACGAAGCGAAGTCACGGAAACACGGTGCGTTCTCTATAAGAGTATTGATTTACTCTTCTCCAGGAGTTAGGCGGTAGGGGCGCCTCAGACAGTAAGCAATAAACTTACTCCTCCCCCAAAGGGGAGGCGAAGCCTGGGAGGGTGGACCTCCTAGAACTGCACAGGACAGATCCATAGACAGGCGTAAATCAAGCCCCGAAGGCCAAGACAATACCAGTCGATGGGGTGCAGTATCCATCGGAACAGATACTACACTTTGATCTTAGCCAAAAGGCCAAGTAAAGTATTGATTTACTCCTCTCCAGGAGTTAGGCACAAGGCCAGTTTTTATCTTACTCCCACAAGTAAGATGTGACCCAAGGTCGGGTCGGGAAAGTGGGGTTTAAAAATTGCCTGGGCAGCCCCGTCGGCATTCCCCGGTAGGGGCGCCTCAGGCAGTAAGCATTAAACTTACTCCACCCCAAAGAGGGGAGGCGAAGCCTTGGAGGGTGGACCTCCTAGAAGTGCACAGGACAGACCCATAGACCGGCGTAAATCAAGCCCCGAACGCCAATACAATATCAGTCTATGGGGTGAAGTATCCATCGGAACAGATACTACACTTTGATCTTAGCCAAAAGGCCAAGTATTATTTACTCCTCTCCAGGAGTTAGGCACAAGACCAGTTTTATCCTACTCCCACAAGTAAGATGTGACCCAAGGTCGGGTCGGAAAGTGGGGGTTGAAAAGCCAGCGAGGTGAGCACTCTGACCATCAAAAATTGCCTGGGCAGCCCCGTCGGCATTCCCCGGTAGGGGCGCCTCAGGCAGTAAGCAATAAACTTACTCCTCCCCAAAGAGGGGAGGCGAAGCCTGGGAGGGTGGACCTCCTAGAACTGCACAGGACAGACCCATAGACCAGCGTAAATCAAGCCCCGAAGGCCAAGACAATACCATCGGAACAGATACTACACTTTGATCTTAGCCAAAAGGCCTAGTTCCTTCCGTGGATTAAATCGAGTTCAGTTTAAAATTCCGTATAAGTTCCCAAGTTCGACATAAAGACTCCCGCGTTTGCAAAGATGCACTTGACAATGGTCGGAGTTTATATCGGCTCAAACGTTGTGAATATAACAACCCTGGTTTCTCATGTAGCAACACGGTACAAAAATGAAAAGTGAATTTGGGACGCTAAAACCTACACACTCGAAAAATTGTCTCAAAGCATCGTGAATATTTCAAAGTCTAAAAAAGACCGATAAATGTTTGTCAGTTTATCAACCGAATACAGTGACAAAGTTTGGGAGAAAATTCGGCAGAAAATAATCGAATAAAATAATAACGAAACAGTAAATAATAAAATAATAATATTAATAATAAAAAAGTTAAAGAAAAGAAAAAAATGTAGTCTAAAGGGAGATAATTCTGAGCATTTTCATTTCCTCCATGTTACGGGTCTAAGGGAGGTAACTTCCATCACATGTACCTTCTTTTTTACTATGTACGTTGTTTGCAAAACTCGCGATTTGGCTTACGTGACTCAATCGCGGTCATTTAAAAGTAGAGAATCGTCTACATTATTAAAAATAAGCATATAATTGTCATTTTATTCCCTCCTCCCCCCCGAATAGATTTTTTTAGGTTTATTTCTATTTTGTTACTTTTCGAAATAGAATTAACGTTGATGGATTTTCCGCACATTCCTAAGTCTGCTCTCGATTTAAATATATTGTACTTTTCGGTCTTTTATTGCCCCCCTTCCCCCCTCCCCCAAATACAATAATTTTCTTTTCGGTTTATTTTTACTTTGTCACTTTTCAAAATAGATCCGCCGAAAAGTAACAAAATAAAAATAAACCGAAAAAAAAAATTGTATTCGGGGGGGGGGGGGGGGAATAGAATGACAATTATATGCTTATTTTTAATGATGAAGACGATTCTCTATTTTTAAATGACTGCGATTGGGTCACGTGAGCCAAATGTCTGGCGGCGAATGAATAAGGTTATAATAAATAAATTTCCCAAGAAAGTAAAAGTTAAAACTGGGCCTCTCTATCCCCCCCCTCTCCCCGCAAAAAAGAATTCTGTATTTTTTAGACGATTTACACGTAGAATTCATATTTTAAGTTTTGTTTTTGTCCGTTTTGTTTTCGTTTTTTCTTTCTCGTTGAAATTAGAAAAAGTAATTTGTAAAAACACGTTTCTACGATTATTTCATGTAAACACATATTTTTTACATTCGTGTTTATATTTTGTGTGTATTGTTTGAACCATGCACCCTATGCTAAGTCTCTTCTAACGATTCTACTTTTTTAGGTGCTTACATATAAACAGCATAGAAAAAGTTGTCCCAAAAAAAATACACAAAGAAAACAAAAAAAAAAAAGAAACAATATTTTAGGATTTATTGTGGCGGACTACTTTCGCATATATATTTTACGTAAAATGATCACCCTTTTCTGACTACTAAGCAGTAAGGATGGCTCACTTCCGAACCAGATAGCGTTTTTAAGGACATATAGTGATTTGGGCACTTGTTCGTAATACTCAACCACCCGTTTTTCTAAACTTTTTAAGGACCAATTTTTTTCTTTTTTTTTGGTGTACAATTAATTACCTTTCATGTTTCTTGAGAATTCCGGTTATTTTGGAATTTTATTTAAAATATTTTAGATTTACAGAGGGGGCTCAGTTTCCTATATAAATTTAACGTTAAATTGATCACTCACTTTTTGACCACGTTTAAAAAATCTAACATATTTTTTAAAATTTAAAAAAAAAAACGGAATTCTCTAGCGGCATGATTGGTAATTGTACACAGAAATAAGAAACATATTTGGTCCATAAAAAGGTGAAAAAAATGGTGGTTTATTTATATGGGATGTGACGGTAGTCAAGTGGATAACGACACGGACTGATGACCAGTCGGTTCCATAATACCACTTTAACTTAGGGATTGAATATGCTAATCAAGTGTGGGCACCATATAAAAAGAAACACATTGAAATGATAGAAAATGTACAAAGGCGAGCTACTAAACTTGTTCCAGGACTGTACGATCAGAGTTATGAAGAAAGGTTGAAAGCTCTGAAATTGCCAAGTTTGGCGTATAGAAGAATACGTGGGGACATGATTGAGTGCTATAAACTGCTCTCTGAAAAATATAATTTCAATGCAGATAAATTATTGACTAGAAAAAATACAAGAGTGGCAAACAGGGGACACAGTCAGATGCTTTACAAGAAACAGGCACGTTTGAACCTGAAAAATATTCATTCAGCCATCGCTGTGTTGATTTGTGGAATAGATTGCCATCAAGTGTAATTGAAGCCGAAACTGTAAAGATATTTGAGAAGCGGTTTGATAAGTTCTAGATTGACCAAGAAATCAAATTCAACTATAAGGCTGCTGTCGTCACTGGACGCATACAAAGATGAAGACAAGGAGCTGGTGCCATAGGACGACTCATGTTCTTCTACCAGAATTCATCTATGTTTCTATGTTGACAACCACTACGTGGCCTCCTCTCCTGCAAGAATGCCAACACCAGAATGAAACCGGTGAACAAAGTTGCAGCATGTTGATTCACACGAATTTACTTCACTTTATTACCAACAAACAACAATATGCAACATTGTTTTCTCTTTTTTTACGGACCAACATTTTTCTTTTTTTCTGTGTAAAATACCTACAATGCCGCTAGAGAATTCCGGTTTTTGGTGAATTTTTTCGAAATAATTTAGATTTTTGCAACATGGTTAAAAATGGGTGATCCGTTTACGTTAAATTTATATAAGAAAATTGATCCCCCTCCTAAAATCTAAAATATTTGAAATAAAAAAAAAACGGGATTCTTTAGCGATATGATAGGTACTTTATATATATATATATATATATATATATATATATATATATATATATATATATATATATATATAGGCAAACAAGCCTTAAAAAAACATGTATTAGATGCGAGTAATTAAATCAAAAGAAAAATAAAAATATTTCGAAACATTTAATAAAATATTTCAAAATACCTTCCGTTTTTTTTTTTCTTCATCTTGATTTTTTTTTTTAGCTAATATTTCGCTTGACAAAAACAAGCCTCATCAGAGCCAAGACAAATAAAGGTATAACCTTTTTTTTCCATAATTTACTTCCTGGTGTTGGTGAAGTGTCACGTCCGGTGTTGTGGACTATTGTTGAAAATGTCTGTTTTAAATAGAATAGAACTTGAATGCGCATGGTTGCTGCGAGTTATAAATTAGGAAAGTTCATTTTATAAAGCATCTTTTGTAAGTTAATATAAATATAGAGGCAAACAAGCCTTCAAAAACCATGTATTAGATGCGAGTAATTAAATCAAAAGAAAAATAAAAATATTTCGAAACATTTAATAAAATATTTCAAAATACCTTCCGTTTTTTTTTTCTTCATCTTGATTTTGTTTTTAGCTAATATTTCGCTTGACAAAAACAAGCCTCATCAGAGCCAAGACAAATAAAGGTATAACCTTTTTTTTCCATAATTTACTTCCTGGTGTTGGTGAAGTGTCACGTCCGGTGTTGTGGACTATTGTTGAAAATGTCTGTTTTAAATAGAATAGAACTTGAATGCGCATGGTCGCTGCGAGTTATAAATTAGGAAAGTTCATTTTATAAAGCATCTTTTGTAAGTTAATATAAATATAGAGGCAAACAAGCCTTCAAAAACCATGTATTAGATGCGAGTAATTAAATCAAAAGAAAAATAAAAATATTTCGAAACATTTAATAAAATATTTCAAAATACCTTCCGTTTTTTTTTTCTTCATCTTGATTTTGTTTTTAGCTAATATTTCGCTTGACAAAAACAAGCCTCATCAGAGCCAAGACAAATAAAGGTATAACCTTTTTTTTCCATAATTTACTTCCTGGTGTTGGTGAAGTGTCACGTCCGGTGTTGTGGACTATTGTTGAAAATGTCTGTTTTAAATAGAATAGAACTTGAATGCGCATGGTCGCTGCGAGTTATAAATTAGGAAAGTTCATTTTATAAAGCATCTTTTGTAAGTTAATATAAATATAGAGGCAAACAAGCCTTCAAAAACCATGTATTAGATGCGAGTAATTAAATCAAAAGAAAAATAAAAATATTTCGAAACATTTAATAAAATATTTCAAAATACCTTCCGTTTTTTTTTTTCTTCATCTTGATTTTTTTTTTAGATAATATTTCGCTTGACAAAAACAAGCCTCATCAGAGCCAAGACAAATAAAGGTATAACCTTTTTTTTCCATAATTTACTTCCTGGTGTTGGTGAAGTGTCACGCCCGGTAGCTAAAAAAAAAAAAATCAAGATGAAGAAAAAAAAAACGGAAGGTATTTTGAAATATTTTATTAAATGTTTCGAAATATTTTTCTTTTTCTTTTGATTTAATTACTCGCATCTAATACATGGTTTTTGAAGGCTTGTTTGCCTCTATATTTATATTAACTTACAAAAGATGCTTTATAAAATGAACTTTCCTAATTTATATATATATATATATATATATATATATATATATATATATATATATATATATATATATATAAAAAAACAAAAATTGTCATGGTCAAACTAAATGTCATGGGGGATAAATTTACATTAAAATTTTATATAAAATTTTATAGGAAACTGAACCCCCTTCCTAAAATCTAAAAAAAAAAAATTCTAAAAAACTCGGTAGTCTCTAGCGAGATGATAGATAATTGTACACCGAAAAAAAAAATTTGGTCAGTAAAAAAGTTGAAAAAAAATGGCTGGTTTAGTATTACGAACAAGTGCCCTGATTTAAAAAAAAAAGTGAAATAAATACATGACCACTCATTGATCCAAGCTTGACTTTATGGGGAATACGCATGAACAAAAAAGAATGGCCGTTAGATGCTAGCATAAAATAGTTCGGTAACCCACAAATAAAAAGATATACCAACATATGTGATTTCGGTTGGATTTGCAGTAATTCTGGTGGAGCGTCGGGGGTGGCGATCTGACCACTACTCATTCATAATATTAGTTCGAAAGGAAGAACACACAAAATAATTATTTTATCAATAGCATATTTTAAATATTTTTTAAACAGAAAAAAAAAAATTACACACATTCCCTCATGTACACACGCAAAATTAATCTCAAAGAAAGTAAGAATATAGAAAGATTAAAAAAAATGTTTACAGGTCCTTAAAAACGCTATCTGTTCCGGAAATAGATGATCTTTTTTCATTAAATGTATGTGCGAATGATCCCCCTCTATCTTATTCTTCTTTATTTTGGGTTATCCATCAATTGACGGTGAAACATTCAGCAAGTTTATGCGCCATGATGCTCACTCACTCATTGCGGCCAGAAGCTCCAATCCCGAGAGGGCAGTGTCCTCCTTCGGAAACATCTTGATTGTAATATGGAGCTTTTCAGCCTGTTGCTTGACCCCTGGAGACCACTGTGACAATAAAGAGGAAAACTCACCAACAGGAAAAAGAATGAGGTACTTCGCATGTCGTGTCTGTAAAGTAAAGAAGGGCTTCTTGTTGGGATTCTAATGCGAATCTCGGTTACATGTTCATAATACAAGCAATGTCACATGCAAGGCAAAATAATAATTCACAGGCAATACGTTGTTTATATAAAGCGTTTATTGAACGTGTGTAACGAGAATGAAACAGAGTACATTAATACGTATACAGTGTGTGAATGGAATAATGAATGCTGCGTGTATGTATGTATGTATGTATGTATGTAAAATGTGTGTAGAGTTGAAATAGTTCATATGATTGAAACACACATGGGAAAATATGTTCAATAAAGAAATTGTATACGTGAACATAAAATGTTCTGGAGAAAAATTGTCTCTGTAGGAATATGAATGCGTGTGTGAAGAAAAATCTCTACTAAGAAAAACGTGTTCATAAATTTGAACACGTGTGATTTTGTGGGTCAGACAAGGAGACGAGCAGCGTCCCCGATGACCACCGTCTGCTGTGGCCGGTACTGAAAAGAGCCTGCCTGCCGTTGTGCACCGGTTTATATAATAAAGAAGGGCAGATAACTCTGTGGTCGTCCTCCAGCGCCAGCTGACGGTGAAAACCGGTGCAATTGTTTGAAAATGGTTTAGATTGTTGCTGCATTCTCTTCATCAGTGCAAACTTTTATATGAGTCTGATTTGCATATGTGGAAATCAGCTGATATAAATGAAGAGGACAACTTGGAAGTTATTTAGGCAGGTGAATTCCCTCGGACAACCTTCATCTTTATCTACAGATGAAGATTTTACAAACCTTGGGAATTCACCAAACCTTAGGCAGAGGACAGCTGGGAAGCAGGGAGCGATTTTATTGTGCAGAGAGAAAGTGGTGGTAGTGAAAATCAGTTGGAAATTGGATTGCCGTTAAAAAAAAATTATTTATTATTTTCTCGCACTTTTTCAGTAGGTTCTTCGAGTCGACATACATGTCCAACCAGAGCCAAAAAATCCGTGTTGAACAACGGCAGATATTCGTGGAAGGCAACATCATTTTGTTTGTTACAGAATCTAAAATAGTGTTTCATTTTCTTTTTAAAATTTCGATTTTTGTAGGCTGTTTATATGTAATCACCTAAAAAAATATAGGATCTTATTTTTAATTTTTTGTTGCGGAGGGGTGAGATGGGGGTGGAAAGTAGCATAGGGTGCAAGGCTCCAATAATACAAAAAAAAAAAAATATGTGCAGGTTTGTAATCCGAGGCTGTAGCAATGCGATGTAGGTGCCGGAAGGTGGAGAGGGTGAACAGAAACAAACGAGAAGAGAAAACGAGAGTGGAATCTCAAAACGATTTATTAATATTTCACGTAAAAACTTATTAAAAAAGTAACACCGAATCAAATTACCTATTTTCTTGTTAGATTTATTGATTCCAATGAGGAGGAAAAAATAAAAACAAAGCAGACAAACAAATAATGAAATAAAAAACGCATAATATAAATTCTGCATGTAATCGTCTAAAAAAAGTAGAAATTTTATTGTTGTGAGGAGGGACCAGCGCTCATGCTTTGTATTTTCGTTTTTAGTTAAATTGATTGATGCTTCTACAGAATTTGAACCGAACCAAACCGACTTTTTCCGAACTAACCTAAAATTTAACTTAGGGTTTGCTTAATGTGAATTAAGAGTCAGTTTACTGTTAGGTTAGCATTAGGTTAGGGATCGAGTTAAAAAACAAACCCAGTTCGGTTCAAATTCTGTAGAAGTAACAATTGACTTATTTTAACCTTATTCACTATTAATGTTGTATTTTTAGTGCGTGGTCGGGGGATTTTTCAGACAACATACGAAATATGTAAAAAAGGGTACTTATTATTGAAGTTATCTCCCTTAGACCGATCATTTTGGGAAATGAAGAGTTATCTCCCTTACACTACGTTCTTTTCTTTTCTAAGAATTTCGTTTTAAATTTTAATGGATTTACTGTTTCGTTATTATTTTCAATCGAATTTGATCCAAACTTTATAACTGCATTCGGTTGATTGACTGAAAAAAAAAATTATATTTGTATATTATGTATTGCATTTTATTTTAAAAGCTTTGAAATATTCACGTTTGGACAAATATATGTGTATACAAAGAAAATAATAATATGGAAAATTTGAATTATTCAGACTATAAGAATTCTATGAAATCGTTTTCTTCCATTTAGAAATATATTTTTTAATCTCTTCTGACTAATAATCGAATCTGTCGTTATTAAAGATTTCGGTGCTTATGTTGATTAGCGGCCATATAAAAATATTTTTATATAAAAACAATAATATATACTTATTAAGCATTATATTCTTACTCACTGTACGAAAAAGTAGAAAAAATTATCCACTAGAACTTTATTTACAAGTATTTTTTCATTCTGCGTATCATAACAGCGACTCGTTCAGTAAGCCGCCATCTTGTTTTTTAAGAAAATTTCAAGGGCTGATAACTGAAATTTTCTTAAAAAACAAGATGGAGGCTTACTGAACGAATCGCTGTTATGCTACGCAGAATGGAAAAATACTTGTAATTAAAGTTCTAGTGGATATTTTTTTCTACTTTTTCGTACAGTGAGTAAGAATATAATGCTTAATAAGTATTATAACCCTCATATTCCTCAATATTTCATTTTTTAAAAATTTATATTTAATATACGTGCTCATCGGAATTCTCACTTTCATACCTACTTGTTAACAAACAATGCAAACTACCATTTACTTATATATATATATTTATATATATATATATCTATATATATTTATACATATATTTATACATATATTTAACTATATATATATATGTATATATAGATATGTATTTATATATGTACATATATTTATATATATATATATTTATATATATATATTTATATATATTACTTTAAATATATATATATATTTATATATAAATATATATTTATATATTTATATTTATATATATATATATTTATATATTTATATATATATTTATATATTTATATATATATATTGATATATATTTATATATTTATGTATATATATATATATTTATATATATATATTTATATATATATATATTTATATATTTTAATATATATATTTATATATATGTACATTTATATATATATATATTTATATATATATATATTTATCTCTATCTCTATCTCTATATTTATATATATATATTTATATATATATTTATATATATATATATATATTTATTTATATATATATATTTATATAATTGAATATATATATATATAAATATATATATTTATATATATATATATTAATATATATATATTCATAGATATATATATTAATATTATATATGTATATATATGTATATATATATTTATATATACATATGTATATACATTTATATGTATTTATATATATATTTATATATATATTTATATATATATATATATTTGTGTATATATTTATATATATATATATATTTATATATACATATAATATATATATTCATATATATCAATAATTCTCTATATATTTATATATATATATTTATATATATATATATACTTATATATATATACTTATATATATATTTATCTATATATTTATATATATATTGATATATATATAAATATATTTATATATGTATATATCTATATACATATATATTTATATATATATTTATACAGATTTATATATATTTATATACATATATATATTTATATATATATATTTATATATATATATATTTATATATATATTTATATATATATTTATATATATATATATTTATATATATATATTTATATATATATTTATATTTATATATTTATATATATATATATATTTGTATATATATATATATATATATATTTATATATACATATATTTATATATATTTATATATTTATATATATATTTATATACATATATTTATAAGTATATTTATAATATTTATAGATAAATATTAAATTATTAGTACCTACGGACGCTAGGGTTTCAAGCTTATTGCTCTTATCAGTGCAGGGAAGTAACAATTTCAGACGGTCGGGAGGCGCGAACCCGGTACACAGAGTCCGCTATATCCATTCGGCCTACGGAAACTGTCACGTAATTTAGGGAAATTAAGATCTATATGTACCTAGAAGCGGGCACAGATAGAAGACTAGTCGAGAGTGTTCGACGAACGTATTCGGAACTTTGCATTAGAGCTTTTTGATAGTCTATTTTTAACTTCCCCGAGACTGCTCAACTTTAATTTCTTAAAGGGGCCTTGTATAATATTTATAAATAAATATAAAATTATTTATACCTACAGACCATAGCGTTTCAAGCTTATTTCTCTCATCAGTGCAGGGAAGTAACAATTTCAGACGGTCGGGAGGCGCGAACCCGGTACACAGTGTCAGCCATATCCACTCGGCCCACGGAAACTGTCACGTAATTTAGGGAAATTAAGATCTATATGTACCTGGAAGCGGGCACAGATAGAAGACTAGTCGGGAGTGTTCGATGAACGTATTCGGAACTTTGCATTAGAGCTTTTTGACAGTCTATATATATATATATATATATATATATATATATATATATATATATATATATATATATATATTTATATATCTTTATATATATTTATATATATATATTTATATAATTAAATATATATATATATATATATTCATATATATATATATTTATATATATATATATATATTTATATACAGGGTGTTTCAAAAGTCTTGGGAACATAACGATTTTTAATAACTCAAAAACTATTAGGAGTTAAAAAATGAAATTGGTACCGTTGGAAAGGTTAAAGTTTCAAGTTTTGTGGGGAATCTTCAAAGTTGCTCAATATGAGCACCATTCGTCACACGGCAGACATCTAGTCGATAGTCCATTTCCTGCCAAACGCGTTCCAGCATCTTGACGTCAATGGTTCCCACAACTGCCGTTACTCGAGCCTTTAGTTCGTCAATATCTCTTGGAAGGGGCGGCACATAGACTTGTTGCTTGACAAAGCCCCAAAGGAAAAAGTCACACGGGGTAAGATCTGGAGACCTAGGAGGCCAGGGCATGAGAACGTCATCACCTCGCCCAGATCTCCCAATCCATCTACCAGGCAGCCTTGTGTTAAGAAACTGCCTACTCTAAGACTCCGGTGTGGTGGTGCACCATCTTGTTGAAAAATGAAGTCATAAGATTCTGCTTGTTCCAACTGAGCCATTAACCAGTCTTCCAGCATGTTGAGATAGGATTCACCAGTGATAGTTGCCTCTTCAAAGAAGAACGGTCCATAGACACCTTTCTTGGAAATTGCACAAAACACGTTCACTTTTGGTGAATCTCGCTCGTGCTCAAGAAGTTCATGAGGATTCTCAGTACCCCATATGCGAGTGTTATGCTTGTTAACTTTGCCATTCAGATGGAAGGTCGCCTCATCGCTAAAAACAAGCCGGTCATCAAAGCTGTTATCTTCCAACTTCTCTTGCATTGCAAT